>BSBK01001605.1:720000-1205000 GCA_027943335.1 Chamaecyparis obtusa
ATTTTGGAACAAATTAAGTAAGACCCTATTAGGGGTCATTACAAAATGTACCATAATTTAACTATTATTGTAAACGTAATTAAGCCCTAACCCTAATTTTACTCTAACCATATATGAACCCCAACCCTAATTTTTTCCTAAATCTTAATTGAACCTTAACTCAAATTAAAGGATTCATTAATAATGATAAATTTCATTAAAAATGGATAAATGTTGAGGAAGCTTATGAGATCTCTTATAGTAGAAGTTGATTTTTTGCCTTTTTTTGAAAAAGAAAAATAGTTTTTAAGGGGTTAATTTTATGTTTTGGATTCAAATTATCACTTTTTATTTTCATTACTTCAATAAAATTGTTAATCAAGTAAGTGTTAGGTTTATAATTTTCAAGCTAATCATCTACCACAAAATGAATTTCAAGTTTGCTTCCTTGTTTATGTCAAGAATTCTTCAATTATTTAAAGGGGTAAAGATGATATCAAAATGTTGGCTTGGAGTATTGTGGGGGAAAAATTTAGTTGTACTCTTTTTAGGCAAGTGTATTTGCACAATGAGATGTATTTTTATTTTTGAAGTTAAGAGATTATTATTTTTCAATGGTGATATTAGTGACTAGATTAAGATTTATTTACTGAACTATCTCTCAATATTTACAATTATATTAGTGATATAAATGACATTATGAAACATAAATAATATTGTGTGTATGTGTGATCATTGTGAACACTTAAAAAGAAGCCTTTCTTCTACTTTATATTGATAGATACTATTTTAATCTAAAATAATTTGATATATTATGTAAACCTTAAAGCATCTATTGAAATAATTTATTTGTCGATATGAGGCAAAAGATAAATTCTACTTAGTCTAAGTAATTTTTAAGTCTAGAATCAATATTACATATATTTGAATTCTCATTCTATTTTAGATGGATAAAATTTAAAAGAGTAACAAAGGATTGTCACAAGAGCAATCTAACAATTTCACACCATAATGTATGTGGAACATAAGACATCAACCACTCCTATTTATGTTATGCAATTAACAATAATATAAGGGAACTTGCAATACTTTTCTTCTAGGATATAAGAAATTAATATTTAAAAAAAAATTGCTACATTTTCTACTTATCCTGATTACATAAGGAAATCATGAGACTCATTTGTTTATCTTATTTATCTAATTCTTCCAATTTATTTTTACATTGCATTCATGTTGTACTTACAATCTTTTTAAATATTAATTGAATTATTGAACTCATGAAATCCCATGAGTCTTTTGGCTATGTCTTATTTTACCTACATTTTCATTTTATTATATTTAATTCCTTCAAAATGTGGGATAGTTGTAATCTTATACAGCTTTGGTGTCGTGTCTTGAAGTCATTTACATCACACGATGTCATGATATTTAATTTTCCTTCAAGGATTTTTTCCCATGCTTGATTATTTTTTCCATGCTTAAATCTTGGCTTTTCTTATTTTTCAAAGCACAAAGTCATATCCCATTCATTTTGATCGAGAAATTTATCTCTAGGCTTAATACATGTTGAAAATACATATTATTCTTACAACTACTTACACCCAAAATCAATTATTATCTATATTTTACATGAACTTGCATAGTGTCATCACATGCCAACTGAACAATATAACTCCTCCCTTTGATCTTCGTTACTATTTTTTAGGCATGTACATACTCATGCACACTTAAGATCTTCAAGAGCTCCAATAATATTTCAAGCTACACAAGATAATTTTTTTAGCCATGGTGTCTCGCTTGTGGTATTACAATTAATCATTCTCCAATGAGATCTTGCTGACATTGTTATATCTACATATACTATAATGTTTCAATTGATAAATTGTTTACATATTGACACTAAATAACCTCATGTACCTAAGCTATGTGATGAAGGGTACTCCCCTTATTCAACCAAACACACACAACATAACAGGGAAATAGACAGAAAATTGCAAGAACATAACAATGGAAAGAATAGAAACACTTGCTTTATATTATCTTCAATGTAATAACATGTTAATCCTAAGATCAGATTACTGAGAGAGGAGGGGTGAATCAGTAATCTACCAATTTTCCAACTTTTATCCTTTTAAAAACTTTACCACAACATTCACAATTTTATCTTTAATAGCAGCAAATGAACATAACCATAAGTTCATCCACAAAATTATGAAACACTTGACATAGATATTTATCGCGTGGAAACCCAAATGGGGGAAAAAACCACGGTGGGGATTAGTACCCACTAAATGATGTACTTTTTTTAAGTATGCCCTATGAGGAGCTTAACCCTATTAGGAGTTTTACAAAGGCACTGTTAGGTGCTACTTGGTTAAGGGATCTACCTTTAGGTCTATTAAAATATTTACACAATTAAGAGTAACCTTGTTAGAGGACTTAAAACACAAACTAATGTGCCACCTTGTTAGAGGACTTAAAACACAAACTAATGTGCCACCTTATTAGAGGACTTAAAACACAAACTATTGTAACTATTAGGGAGAAATAGGCACAATGATCAGTAAAAATAACACTACCTTTGCTTGATTAGATCCAATGAAGCACACAATCACTTCTTACCTCACTTATCTCTTCACTGGCTTGATCGCAACGCTCAACACTATAAGTTGTCAACTTCATCCAATATATACTTGTTCATCAAGCCCTTGAGTTTTCCATTGCCTTAGGATTACCCTAAACGACTTACAATTCCACTTTCAATCTTCATGCTTGGATCCAACACATCACACAACAAAAATAAATGTATATAATAAATTTTGTATACCTTGTCGACCATTAAATGATTTACATAGAAGTCTGAGTCTAGGTGTCAAACACATTTTGACTACACATAGGCTTTCTTAAAAATCTTCTTCACACGCTAGCATCAAACAATGTGATGCCAGATCATCACCTTTGAACTTAATACACGTCATCAGATCATGACTTACTTAACCAAATTCACCACAACACCTTCACCGATCAAAGATTTAATCAATGTCGCTTAAGAACTTTGACATTTCGGCATGTTAACAACTCTGACTCTATTTTCTGGTCATCTTACTTTCACTCTGATAACTCAAATTAGTTGTGATTGAAATCATAGCATCCAAACACTATTAGCAACCATATCTTGTAACCACATTACAAGACATAACATAGATTTGACAAACCACTCAAATCACCTATCGCTTGTCACTAATTGTTCTAGCAATTTCACTCATAACCTTCCTCTAGTCATATCTTACTTACTAGTCAATATTAACAGTAGCGGTCATGCATTTAACATTCTTAGACATCCCTTCTCCTCCCATATAAATCGCTACAATTGAAACTTATAGAAACACCTTGATCATCATTCTTATATCTAGCAACATACTTGATATCAATGACAACTCAATAATTGATCATCATGTAATCAAAACTATCTCATTACAACACCAGTAATCACTTACCATCACTGCATCAATTAGTATTAGTTATGCCAACATAATTCATTACAATATTTAGAAAAGTAACAAGCTACAACCACATGGGCATTTTCATTACAATAATTTGTAATGACAGAGCCACAAACTACCCTTCCAAAACTAAGCCTAGAACCCATCTTCATCCCTATTTATATAGCACCAATAACTACCTTAGAATATTCTAGAAGGTAAAACTTTCCCATTTTGGCCCCTAGGGTACAATTTCCTACCTAATTGATTTTTTCTCTTCCTTTTTGTATAGAAACTTGAGTCTTGGTGGTACAACTTTCAGAAGCCACGACTTTCAACATGTGGACTCGATTTACTATATAATCACTTTTTAGAAACCTCTCAAAGTGCTCAGTAGTTTGGGACCATGAAATGTTATCCTCGATGAGTTTTGACCCCTTTCGGAGCCTCTAAGGCCTTCAAAATTGAGTTCAAAGTTTTCATGCCACCTTGCCAAAACTGAAAAATTCAATATCTTCAAAACCAGAATTGATCTTGCTATGCAGCTTTATTGGCATTCTTATATATCCAAAATGAACCTCCATGGAAGTAATTATAACAATTCACGCTCAAACAAAAGACTTGCTAAAAATAGTAAACTTGCTAAAAATAGTAACTTTGCCCAAATTCTAACACAACCATTTTTTTGCCAACTTTGTTGCCTTCTTTGAATCCACTGAATGATGTACCTTATGAAAATAAATCACAAATTTCATATGTAGGAAAAGTTTGTAACACCCAACTTTCCACTATCTTGCTACTCCATTAGGAAAATAGCATGAGTTACAACCTATGTTCCAATTACCATTCACTTCTTGCTCACCCAACCCCCCAAATACTATCTTTAAAGAAACCAAAAAAATGATAACTAAAAGTTCATTAATAAATATATCCTATACCAATAACCGCCCACTTACAATACACCAATACTTAGAATTTTTGAGCTACTTAGACATTTGTGCATAAGTATTGGCAATTTTTGAGGTGTTTGTAGTGAACAATTATTGGTGTATCTTTAAGTAGGTATTGGGTGATACTTTGAAATGATTACTTTTTGACCCTTGCATGCATAACTATACCATATTGTGCGTTGTTACTACCTAGAAGCCATAACAATAGCTATAAGTAGTTAAGTCACATATGGAGACAACAAAACAATGTCAAAATCCAATCTAACGTTTAAGATCCATGGGTGTGCAAAGTTAGCTATAACAACTACTTGCACGCTTCCTCTAATGTTTGTTATTCTTGGTTATAAGTATTGCTTTCTTGCATTGCAAATTTCAACTAACATCTATAATTTTTATGTACACAAACACAAATTTATATAATGTAGATACAATAAATTTTATGTGTCTTTATATAATATAAATAAAAATTATTCTAATGTAAAATTAAATAACTCTTGAATAAATGCAATAATATTTAATTGAGATCTCTATATTTTAGATAAATGTATTTAAAATATTTATAGGAATAAATTAATTTTAAAAATAGTATTTTAAAACTAGTTAAATTATAATCCACACTTCAAACTTTTCACCCTCTTTTCACATATTTATATATAAACAAAATACCGAACAAAAAATTGCTATAAGAAGAATAGCATAAAAGTTTGAGGTGATAGGTAGAGTTTAAAAGGGTACACTAGCAATCTATGTCTATTCAGCCAACTAAAATTTAAATAATAAAGGAGACTTTGCAATGCTCTTTTTCGTAGCAATCTTCTAATTATTTTCTTTGCTATAACTAAGAGCATTGAAATGACATGTTTAAAGATATCCACATAGCAATCTGTGTCTATTCAGCCAACTAAAATTTAAATAATAAAGGAGACTTTGCAATGCTCTTTTTCATAGCAATCTTCTAGTTATTTGCTTTGCTATAACTAAGAGCATTGAAATGGCATGTTTAAAGACATCCAACTGAGTGTAAAGATAACATTGCTATATTTTGACGGCAAATTATTAACAAGATAGCTTTAGCATTTTCATATCTACCACAACATCAACTTTTGCTAGTTGTTTAATGAGAGATCTCAAATTATTTTGGTCCATCAATTGCATTAGTATTTTCACCTTCTATGTGTAGAAATTAAGACCTTTAAATTTTTCTAAAGGTTTTTCTATTTTCAAATGCTTTTGTGACCAAATAACAAAAGTCTTTATGAATGTGTCATAGTACAAGGATTTACAACAACAATAGGGGTTTTAGTGACGTTCTTACACTTTGTACTCTATTAGACTCTTCCTCTAGCGACCACTAAACATAGTTTATTCTTCTGCAACCTTTTAGATGATAAAGAAACAAAATGAGGTGTTTTGTTCTAGCCAAGCAATGTCCTCCACCACATGTTAGTCAATGTACACCATAGATCAATACAACAACAACCTCATACACATTGAAGGCAACTTTCTCCAATTTATCTATGCATTGGCTACTAGAACCTCATCCCTTGTAAAATATATGGAGGGGCCAATGTCTATATAAATAAACAAAGCTTTGATAACAAATTTATTAAAAAAGAGAGAACAACCACCGATTGCAAAAAAGGAAATAGTTGAAAGACTCATTCCATAATTTCTTCATTATCAAATGTTCATATTTATAAATCCAACAAACTCTAACAACTTTCCAATAACTATGCTAATGTATATGACAATTAATTATTGTGTTCAACAACAAATAGAAAATTCAATGACAACAAATTGTCGATGTTAACAACAAACTAGATACTAATGTATCTTTATTGACATGACTAATTTAGTTATGAGTTATGTTTTCTAACAACTTGTTTCATATGTACAAATATGTGTGCTACATATATAAATTTTTAATTTACATATTTAATTAATCTTCAACATTTTTTATAATTAATTTATATTCCTCTTTGAACATTTATTTGAAACATTGTTGGATTAAAAGAAGTTTATATGTTTAAATTTAAATCAATGTGCTTCTATTAAATTGTCTATGTAAGTTCATATTAGGTTTATGATTTTTTTTAATTTCCAATCCAACATATCACTTCAAAACAATAATACGACAACCAATGTTATCTTAATTGTAACCTTAAAATAATTGTTTTGTGAGATTCATCCAAAACTACATTACATGATATTTTCCTTTGTAATCATATTTGAAATAAATTAGCAAAACTCTAACATCTATTTGTGATAAATAGCTTCTTGCAAATCATTAAAAGATCTATTTATTTATTTTGAAACAGTTTTACTTTAGTCAAAAGTAAAAAACTAATAAAGCATGTTTTGCCAAGTTTTTAGAATTGTCATTTCTTAGAAATAATATCACTATTGGAATACCTTTAAAAGAATGTAGATTTGACATTTTATTAATGTTCTTTTTAATTTATAGTAGTTTATTTTTAGCATTTTACTTTTCAGTCAAATAATACAAAAAGAACTATTACAATATCAAAATGAATAAAATATTTTAACGGTTGAAAAATATACCACATTCACAAAAAAAACCACAACTTCATTGCTTACAAACACCTTGGTGGACATATTTTCTTAATGTTCCTTTCAATTTATTGCAGTTCATTTTTAGCATTTTACTTTCAGTCAAAAAATACAAAAATACAAAAAGAACATTACATCAAAATGAACAAATTATTTCAAGAGTTAAACATGTCATGTCCACACAAAACTACAACTTTGTTGGTTGCAAACAACTCCGCGATCTTATAATTGCAACTTGGCATTAATAGTGTTGTGAAATATATACATTCTAATAGCAAAGATTGGGAAATTCAATATGTATCCAGAAATGCCTTTCACGGATAAGATGCAAGGTTTGGACTACTACAACATGACAATTTGAAACTTCATGCAAATCTGAATGGAGTTGTCATTATATGGAATTACCATGATTAAATCTTTCCTCTTTATGATGCTAAAAATTAAACTTCATATCATATGCTTATAAACACTATCTTATGTGAAACTTATAATATAACAATATATAATGAATACCATCACCATAAGATAGAAGCAATGAGGCACAAATCAACAACATAAGAGCATCACATAACACTTTCGAGAAAAACTCAAACAAAAAGAAAGGCCAAGTATGCATTATCCTTGAAACAAGATTAGAATATTTTACACACTTACATTCTCCTCTTCGCCTCCAACATGGCAGTGCCTATGTACATGTAGACCTTTGTATGTTCTATATGCCCTTGTTCCTACAGTGCAACTTTGCATTCAACAAATCCACATATTTTCTACATCCAAAGAGTTGTTTATACATGACAAAAAACTCTAAAACATCAAACAAGGCATCCAAAGAACACTCCTCATTCCACCAATGTTTGGATTGCCTCCATGGAATGTGAAAGGTACACTTGTTGCCACTTCAAGTACCCACTTCGAGAAGCCTAAAAGTCACACATTTGTCATCTTCCCTTGTCATTATTATCTCATTCTAAGTGTCCACATGTGGAATAAACAATTTTATATAATAGTTTTTACAATCCACATTTAACATTACTAATGGAGCAATAGTAGAAAAAATATTACAAAATATTTTGCCAAAATACACCTAAGTGTCTTAGGGCATAAGACTTAGATAGTAGATGGCATCTTAACTCTAACAAGTAGTAGGTTGCAACCAATGTTAACTGAGGATGCATTTCTGACATAATTTAACCTGTCCGTCCCAAAAACGCAGACGTCTTGAAAGCTCAGAAACTTCCAGAAACTCGTCCCCAAACTGCCCATAAAATTAATGTTTGAATTTTGATAATGTGTTTGACTTCCACTCTCATGTAAACTCTCAATTTAAATTATTTAGCACAAACGTTATATGTTAAGGTTCTATAATGTATATAAACAAGTTTTATCCATGTTTTCATGTAAATATTTAAAATTTCTTTACATATTTTAAATTTTTCTTATTTTTATATAGCTGTCCCACTATCGTCCCTTGCTCTGGGAAAAAGAATCCGTCCCGGAAACCCGTTTCCCTATCCCTCGTTCCGAAAACTTGGGGTAACATAGGTTGCAACAGCACATATTCTTGTCAACCCTTAATTCTATCATTCATATTAGACCACTTGAACACTCTTGAAGTGCAAGCTGAGATTCAAGAAGCAAACAAATCCATAGCCCAGTAAACTAGGGCAAATGCAACAAAATCCATCAAATCATCTACATCAGCCAGAGTTAAATCTATTGGCCGCTCAGTGTGTTAAGTTGGCTCAACACTGAAAAGTTGCAAGTGCTCAGCTTTTGGACATGCTGAGTCTATTTCAGATAAGGCTCTCATAAATTGCGATTTTATACAAAAATATGCGTCAATCCACTTAAAGAGTAGGAATGTAAAACAAGCACGTCCAAGACGAAGGAGAGAAATGCTTGGCTTTATATTTGTACAGTTCACTTAATTATATTTGTTTCTTTGTTTGGATCAAATAAAGTCACAAATAAAATGGTAAAAAACGTGAAGATTCCATCGAATGGTTATAATTCAATTGGCTTAACACAATTCATAAGATGATTATCTACTCATTGATTACAACATTCACAAAAATTCAAACCCCGGAAGTATGATATATGATGAACCAAAGATCGTTCCATAAACATCTTTGGTAGAATGGATATCCCTCCGGATTTAAAAAATTATCAAAATAGACTCACGCACCCCCATATGCTGATAAATGTTAAACCAATTGAATTATAATCCTTTAATGGTTAATTCAAACCTGCATTAGTAAAATTCTACCCAAAAAAATATCATGAGACATTATTGATATGTCAACTGATGCCCTAGGCGCCATCAACCACAGATGGAGGTTAGAAAATGAATTTTTGTAACGTTTCTATACATGCTTCAGAAAATATTATTTTTTATTAACTCTACAAAAGTATATGGAAATTCAAAAACATCATTGGTGATGCATGTTAAGAATGCATTTATCATATTTATAGGTGAGCATTGGCAAGCTGAATTTCCCTGGTGGCGTGTTTGCTAATTTATTTCAATTTGACATAAATTAGTCAACTTTTAAATTAGCCTCTACTATACACCAAAGAAAATGAACCACTCTATTCCATTGTATGAAAAACTATTTATATGCTATATTCTACCTATAGCCTGGTTCCAAAATACAATGTGATTATGCTACATACAATTTGCCTTTAGAATGTCTTTTTGACCGCATATTGTTTAACAAGCCAAAAGTTCATAACCCAATTCCATTCTAAAAGTAGGCACATGAATTAGTAAGAGATACAAGAACCTAACTATTAAAAGGGTAGTACTATCAGCACTATCTCAACTGTGTCTCTTATGCACCGAAATTTGAATTTGTGGTACAAATATAACAATGAAGTGTCATTGCCAAGGTCAAAATTATTTCACCCATGTCTCTATTTAAATGAGATGTCCACTATGAGGCAGTGATTCTTTTGTTCCCAACGACCTGGTGATGAGTTGCCTTAACTCAAGTTCGCTTGGAAACCTATTCTCTCTCAGCTTAGAAAACACCTGCAAGGGAAGAATGATAAAGACTATCATAAACAATTTCAATTTTTTCCCTAAACACGGTTAAAATAGGAATCTGACTTGCTCAAAAAGCCACTTGATGAAGAGTTACTTCAACTGAAAACAAATTGTATTATTTTACTTGCACAGAGAGGGAATTCATTCGTGTTGTTTTACTAGGCTGTACAACATGATAACAACTTGATAGCCAACTACAACAAAATGTAATATAGAACTTACCGTTCCATCAAACAAAATCAAGTTTTGGCAGTCTAAAAAATGTAATTCTCGCAATCTCCAAAACCATATGGAAGCAATTGCTTTGCATCATAAAGTTTGAAATGCAAATCATATGCATTGCATAAGTTTCATCCCACAGACTATAAACCATTGTCAAACAAAGAAATGGAGTCTACCATTAAGGTGAATGTAGGTCTCAACTAGGCAACGTCAATAGTTTATGGCATGTTGCACCATTGTTGGCTTCTAACTGTCTCTTAGATTTTTACCACAGAAAAAGGAGCAAGGAAATCCAGTTATCTCAAGTCTCCCTCAAAAGTGCGTTCGGCAAAGAAAATACAATTAAGACATTGTTAGAAGGGCGTACTAAGACTACATGTGTAATCTCCCTAAACCTAATCAGTATAGATTTTTTACACTTCAAATGTTGTATTACATAACAGCCAAAATCATTTGGGAAAAAAATTGGCAAAGCAAAAGTATAAGATTTTTTTGAAAAATCAGATTTGAAAAAAAAACATAAAAAATTATAGAAAAAGAGAAACTATCTTTTTTTTTAATTTTAAGGGCATTTCCATAGCATAGAGATATAGTGAGAAAATAAAATTGAGTTTAACCCATGAATTGTTGAAAATAGATTCTTGGTGTTCATATTCATATCGCTGATTACATTGCATTGCACAAAGTCTACTTCGTAGTGCATAAATAATAACTAGATTGAACAGTTGTACAAAGTATACTTAGCGCTGATTACATTCATATTCATATTTTCCTTCTTGAATTCCCTACATGGTTGTCTTCTCAGTCTGTGAATGGTTGTGAAAGGATGGAAGTACTGCTTTGGACTTGTAGATTCAGTTATTTTAATTCATATCCATTTTTTCTTGGAATTTATTATCAGTTATTTTAGAAAGTTTCTATTTCGTTCTCTATTATTGTCTATATAAGAAGACATCTCCATTTGTAATTACTCGTTTATGCATAATGAAATATTGTAACAATAGAAACATGAGATATAACCAAATCTATTTACCTAATAAATAATACAGATTAAAAATTTAAAATATTTCAATTATTTCTTAAAAACTGATTTCACATTTTTTATTTAATATAAAATTGATAAGATTTTGATAATATCATTTTTACTAAAATGATTTTGTAATATTTTTATTAACATGGCTGGTGGGACTCTACTTTAATTTTGAAGCAACAACATCCTTCCATATTCTTCAAACCAATGGTACAAGACCCAGATTTGGCAAGCTGAGTTTTGACTCAACTCGAACTTGGTGCCCAGACTCAGCAAAGACTTGGCAAATTGCAAAACCCAAGAAATTAAAAGATTTTAAAGGATTTAAAACTTGTTTCACGCACCCACTACAAAATAAACCTTAAAGACACAATAATCTCATCAAATTGAAGTTACCTTGAACACATACACAAGTATGCATTGATCACAGTATAAAATCAAATTTTAGCCTAAGGAAATAACATATTAGATATATAAATAGTGTCAAATGTCTACAAAACTGATGAAATATGAAATCCATGGCATCAAAAGCTCCAAACAAATATCAAAACAAAAGCTAGAAGTCTATTGTTCAAGCCTTAGAGGAGCCTATATCACTCGACCCACCGGTCCACCTATGTGTGTGTTTAAGACAAGTCCTACATGATGTTGCAGACATGATATCTGCATGTGTCTCAGTCTCAAGCTCAATGACACAATAATCCATAATTGTGGCTTTGACTACCAAGAAGCAGAGATTTGCAACAAGGGATATGTACTCTGTAGATTCTATGACCAGAATTCATCATTGGCCTATTACTTGCTTAAACTTATAGTTTCACGGGGGTTTGGGGCGAAAACCAAAACAAGGTTGAGGGTAGCACCCCTCGTAGAGGTTTGGGGTGGAAGAGAGAGAGAGAGGTATAGAGATAGGTCTAGATCTTGGGGGAGAGAGGAGAGAGGAAGATTAAAAAAGGTAGAGCAAGGGGATAGACGAAAAGTGATAGGGAGAGAGATAGGTCTAGAGTTCAAGGAGATAAAGCATGTAAAATAGAGAGAGCGGGAGAATGTTAATAGGAGCATGTTGATTCCTAAATATAAGATCTTCTAAGATCTAGAATCCGTATTTTAACTTCTCGAGATCTGAAACCACTCTCAAACATCATGTCGATATATACATAAAATGTAACTTAAGTACAAGTCACATTGTCTTTAACTTAAAGTCTTAAGGTTATATTTCATGTATATATTTTGATGAAGAGAATGAGACTGAAATGAAGACAAACATAGGGAGAATCCTAAATGGGCATGTCAAAAACCAAACAAGCATTGAAAGGTTTAAGTTTTTATTAAAAAAAAAAGTAACACTAAAATATTAGATAAACACTTTACAATTTGATTTTTATCTTTCTTTAACTCTTTTTCCCCCAATCCTAGCCAAGTCTAGCGAGCCTTGCAAACTCAATCAAGACTTGGAAGAACCGAGTCTCAAGTCAACTAAACTTGGCAAGGCGCACCTCTAGACTCCCTGAGTCTAGGCGAGTCCAAGTGAATCTTGTAACACCACTTTAAACGATGGTAAGGAATCACCTAATAATAAAATCATAGTAGAAAAAATTGGCAAGTGAATACTAGGCCAGCAAGTACTTGTGAGCCATATTTGGCTGCGAGTCACTCGTGCAATAACTTGCAGCCAAGTTGATGTTCGGCTTGCTGCAAGTTTTCCAGTAAAAAATTGACAAAAATTGTGTCTTTTTGGCAAAAAATATGGGATTAAAAAAATAATTTATAACCATGTAATACCTAAACTTTATACATGCGTTTTTGAGTGTTTGAAGCATCGCGACAAGTTTCATGGTTTCGAGTTTTGACACAAAAAGGATGCAATTTTTACTTTGGACACAGAAATATCAGAGACGCAATTGCCTAAGTTACTGAATTCATCAACAGAACAACATTTTTTCCTGGCTCTTTATCAGTAAAGCTGAAAACCCTAAACAACTATTTAAGCAATCTAGAACCAACACTTTTTACCCACGAATTCTTCTGGCTTGGGTTTCATCTTTTGATTGAATGGAAAGGGGAAGGCGACTAATCAAATATTGTATATATATTTATACATCGTATATATTTTAACATTTTAATAGTATGTATATAGTAAACATTTAAATAAATTGATCTCTTATATTTTAAAAAAATTAAAATTAATAAAAAAATTGTTTAATTTTTTTATTTAACACAACATATATATAGGTTTTTTGTAGACTGAATATAGTTGTTTTTAAAGAATATTTTAAGAAATTATATATTTTCAAATGTTCATAGATTTGCTGAGTTATTGGAGTTTTTTGGCAAGTCCCAAGTTTTTGAAAATTTTATTTTGGGCCAGTTGAGTCATTGCCGAGTCCAAGTTTTTCAACTATGAATAAAATTATCTGAATTCAGCCCCTAACCCAATTGTTTTTAGTTTTTGGAGGTTAATCTTTAACTTGTTTTCCAATTTAAATGTTGCAGTTAATACGATTGAATCAACAGAAGACGCAAAGCTGTTATGCAATCTCATTGGAGAAATGATAAGCACGAGAGTATCAATAGGTCCAAGGTTCTTCAACGGTGAAAAGACAGGATCCATGAAATATCCAATGATATGGAATAATCAAATGCAGGGCACAGGAGGATATCAAGATTGCTTTCACAAACAAGAACCCAATCCCAAGCTATGCACACCTCATAAGATTTTTAACACATAAATGGGCCATGAAACGTGGGATTTCAGATAAATACCTGGTTGCTCAGGTCTGTTGCACAAAACCCTCAAATTGCTGCCTTGTTCTCCTCTTCTTCAACCAAGCATACTGTTTAGACGTTGCGCGATGTTATTTCTAGGAATTTGGCAGGTTTTTTTCACTGTTTCACGAGCTTATCAGGGTCTTCCTGACATTTTTTGGGTCACTAGAGATTTTCATGATCTTGGGCAAATTAACTACGATTTAATCATGATTTAAACATGAAAAAATTATGTAAAATCATTGACTATTTTTCCATGATTTTTGGGGAAAAATCATGGCCATGGTCAACACCTAATTAATTGCAATCAGTCACGAATTTTTGGCAACTATTGCTTCAATGGTTGTAGAATGCAAGGCATTCATACATGCCCCAACAGCAACTTGATGTCTTTGAAATCCAAGTAATGCATGGTTGTAACATATCACTATGCCATACTACTATGCAATTGCAACTTGCAATAATTAAAAATCATGTTTCAGAATGGCATTGTCTAGCAACCTCATTGAAAGCCATACAAGAAGTGAGATTCTAAGTAATCCTACAAATCAAGTAGCAAATCTTGTGCTCTAATGCCTACAGTCATCTCCTGCAATTGATAAGCATTTGTCGGTGGATTTGACATCAATTTTCCTAGAATGTGGCAAATCATGATTGTTATATATCAGATATTTATCTAAATTTTAATATAGTAAATGGTGGAAAGGTCCACAACAGATTGAAGATCAATCAAACAAACCTTTGTACAATTTAGATATGGAATTTGAGGGGAAACATACAATAGCAATTATGGCACCACAAACAACAATAGAGAGAAAGTGATTTCAGTAAGTATTGAATAATATTAATAGTTATAATTAAAGATTAATTTTAAAAATTTCAAGGGGCGTGAAAAGAGTTGTGACCATTGGAGGAAAAGGTATTTGATTTTTAAGAGAGACCAAGCAAGGAATAAGAAGCAGATTGAGAAGAAATTTTATTATTGATTGCTTCTCCGGGTAGAGCACAGAACTACAGTTCAATAAACTTGTGGATGAAACCTCTCTAGGTCTGGTATTGGAGGATGAAAACCCACAATCCCTTATAGTGATTTCACACAGAAATCACCATTGTGTGAATCTGATAAATTAAAGTTTTAGTTTGATTAAAATATCTCCATATTGAATGTACTTCATATTTTCTATAAACCTTTTATCAGGATTTGCACTGATTACAAAATGCATATAACGCAATTTGCACAAAGGCAAACATCAAGATTTCACGGAAACAATTCAATAACTAAGAACAGCAAGAATATCTTATGCCAAACTGATAAAATATGTTACAACAATTTATCGAACAATCTAAGGTTTTTGTGTAGAAATGGCCACACAAGGTTGTAAGAGAATACCTTCATCCTTGTCACATTCAATCTGTTATCTTAAGTTTCAATAATTTTTCAGCATTTGCACTTACAAAATGCCTGGTTGAAGTTTTGCAGTAATCAAGGCCACAAACATGACACTTATTTCTTCTGATCAAGCTATGAATTCAACTAATAGGTCCATCTTTTTTCTATATATATTTAAAGAGCCAATCTATAAAGATACATGTAAATGATATGGAACAGTCATGTGCTCCTAGTTCTTATTCTATAAGAATGAAATATAGTGTCACTGCATGCTGATCCCTGTTTTATCCATATATATTTATTTAGATGTTTAGGAATTCTAGCTACTCTACTTTTTTTTCCAAATTTTATGTGCTTCTAGAAGAATTAAGGGCAGGGAGATGGGTAAACTCATTTCAAGTGGTCTTTAAAAATCCATTGTGTGGGCTCATGTTCGAATTTTTTAAGTAAAAAATGATCATTTTGGAGTAGAAAGGCCTTGCTATTTTACTTCATATGTTCTCTAATAATTTTATCAATACATAATGTCTGTGCATTCATGGAACATTTACACATCATCATTGAGCTTGTTTCTAAACGCTTCAAAGAATGGCTTTCACAGAAAAAAAAATCTTCCTTACGTAAGTTTAAAATGAACTTTTAACTTTTAAAAAACATTCATTTTTCATAAACCAAGAATGAACTTGTGAAAGAGCAAAATCCTAAACATCCATTGTACTTCTTAAATTGTTCTTTCCAGCTGAATGGCACAGAAATTTACTTACCAGTTCACCATTGCATTCTACTTCAAAAGCTCCAGTATTTTGAAGAAATGACTGCAGTGCATTTCCAAGAAGCCAGGTGGTTGCAATAACTCCAAACCTTTTCTGTTTCAATGTAAGGTACCAAGGAGGTGGTACCATATATCCCAACCTTGGGAAAATATGATCCCCTGCAATAACAAACACAATACTACCAATTTGTAGCCCTGGCACTAACTTGCTGAGCAATCGTTTTGGTAGTGATGGGGGATAATTTGAAAGTACCACATCAACACCAGGAAATGCAGTCTCTAACATTTTCTTTATTGTTAATGCTGTGCCCCTGCAAATGAGAAAAATATACTATAATGAAATAGCCTGGAGAAAACTGCACTGAAAAGTAATGGAAAATAAACAATCTCACTTAATGGGAAAACCTGAGGTAAGAAACTAAAAATACATGCTGGTCAACTCAATATATTTTGGTGCATATTTTGTGTTAGATGGACATGTGTAATATTAAAAAAAGCCAATGAGAAGGTTTTGAGTAAGAAAATAAATTGTTATAATAAGTTGATAAATTCCATAATATAAAATTACGGTTATAAGAACTAGCTTATATTTTCTGTGTCACCATGCTGAGTAAAATGAAGGCATAACTGATAACTCTATTTTCTGATATTCTCTTCATTCTACTACAACACTCTCCCATGGACGTAGAAGATTTAGGGTATCTTACTCTTTGTCAAGAGAGAGTCAAAGAAATATTGGGAATTGTAGTAATTATCTGCACAAAATCAAAGATTAATAGCTGCTCGCCACTGTGAGAAATACAACTTCAGATCAGATCGCTAGTTTTTTCCAACCAGGGGACACGAATTCCAAGGCAGATTTGGATTACAACTTTATGCCCTTAACACAAGAGTGTTTTGAAGAGGGTTTGGAGCTTGGTTGAAAGCAATACAATTATGAGAAATGGCATGCACCATGGAAGCTCGTGGCCTCAAAGGCCTTAATTTGAGCCTGGTGAGTGATCCACCCCTATGCCGCGCTCTGTATCACAACAGGGAACGTGCAAGAAGCACTACTGCCTGTGGACCCCCAAGGGGGCGATGTATCCCAGGTCTGGCTCTAATTTTAAGACAAAAAATAAAACAGTAAATTGGACTGCACAGGTTGGGAAACCTGTATTTTTTATATCCAGAGTTTTTCCCAGCTAAATCCAAGTAATTGAATTACAATCACAAGTGTAATTGGTTTGCCAAGTTAATTTCAATTCCGCTGAATGCTAGTATGGTTTATCATTTACCTCGACTCGGCTTGTCACACTTATCCAAGTATTTTTTCCTGGTTTTTCCTCTATGTTCAATATGTTCACTTTGCCAGATTAATAAATGTATTTTATCTTAGCAAAGATGAGATAGTTGTCTAGAAAAATGCCAACCAAAAGCATCAATCTAAGTGAATAATTTGGGATTTTTTCAGACTTCTTGGAAACAAGGTTATTTAGGCATATGGTCCTTTGAAGAGACAAGAATCCCGGTAAGTTGTCTACCCAGTCCTACGCATTGATGCAATATCCACTTTTAGGGGTTTATAATTCATAGATTTTTTCCTCACTGGTATCACTTAACAGGAGTAATTTTATAGCATACCTTGTAATACGGATGTTGAGAACCAGAAAGGTATGCAATGAAATTACTACCATTGCATGACACCAGATTTGCCTAGAACTTTGACCAAATCTGAACCAGTCTGGGATGGGTATAATCCTGGTTTGTATCTGGCCAGGGTTCACCCAGGGTCTTACTCCAGGCCAAACAATGAGCATTACCACCATACTATGATACCAGGCCCACCCATAAACCTAGGCAAGCCTAGATCAGTCCACACTGGCTATTGACCCTGGTCTGGGTCCAATCTGGATTCACTCAAGGTTCTGTCCTGGGCCTTTCCCAGAGCAGGGCCCTGGGCAAACGACTGGAGAAACTACTAAGTACCCTCAAGAAAAGTGAGTTTTTACTTTTAGTTTTTAATCTAAAAGCAAAAAATAATAGTACACCTAACAAAGTCATTTTCCATTTCCTGTTGCATTAATATAATTATAAATCATTTTGGTTTATCTTAACATTTGAAAATCGACATTGAATTATCTTTCATCAAATTCTCAGTTCTGTATTTAGTTTTGTACATTCAATATATAACTCCTCTCACCCTGCTTGCTGCCTCCTGTGACCAATAAACAACTAAATAGATGTAAAATAATAACAAGAAAATGGACCATGTACCTTATCAACACACTTCATCCATCCAGAAAACGAAAAAATAAATATGAAAGCCATTATAAATGAAAATCTCCCTATTTCAACTAATGGTTGTGATTATTTAAAACAATAAGAAACACATTCTTCAAATGCAATATTGTACTTCCAATGTGCTGAAAAATTATGCTTCTCTTTCTGATAAATCAATATTTCTCAAAATCCCTAAGTAATTCAATATTAAAAGTAATTTCTTCAAGCAGGGTAAGGCTCTTTGGTATAGTCATCTTTTTGTCTACTTAGGATTGTGTCTGCGGTCTAACTCTACAATAATACTAATCCAAATAAAGAATCGGCATGAGTTTTTGGCTTTTAACTGACCCTATATAAAAAAAATTATACATCAGTGTTTTGTTTACACTTGTAAAGCAGAACTATCTTTGTTGCAAATTCTAAAGCATAAGTTAACATTCTTAAAACAAAGTTTCCTAGGAACAACAAAGGCACTTGCTTTAAAAGAAAGCTTTATGGTTAATACACATTTCCTCCCTTTTCAAAGAGTTTTGGAAAACATTAATTGTCTAAATGGTTACAGGCTTGCAGCCAATGTAATGCACCTGTATGAACATGATGAGCAGAATGATATATGGACTGTGGTACCAGCTCCAGATTCATCCACTGTTTCAAGTGCCTAGAAGAAGAAATACACATTGTCAGTATTCTGTTTTTCCAATAAATGAAAATTCTAATTTCCAGAAGTAGAATCATAATCATATGCTACTCATAAGTCGTCACAATGCTAATGTACCTAGGACCTTAATCAAAATCCTGCAAGAATATTCCATCAATCTAAGAAGGTATTAATCAAATAGCTATAAGCCTATAAGACCTTTTTCCATCCATTTATCAGTGTAAGGTCAACTCGCAACATAATAGAATTTTTCTTGTTATTACATAGATATTCTACCTTGAGATTGACATCAAAGTTCATCAATACCACAAGATACAGGCCAAATAACTAAATGTAGTAATAAAAGTTGATAACAGAAAATTCATTGTACATGATAGAAAATTAATCAAGATGAAGTACTCGCACAAATGTAAGAGGTAGGTACTGGTAATGTCCACCAAATGCGCACATAAAGAAAAATAGAGATCATAAAGAACATATAAAATATTCAGGGCAAGTGCTGAACAGCAATTAAACTCTGAGTCTCCCTGTAAGAACATTACGTGTGCAAATAAGAGCATGAGTGAGCATTTATATCAATAACCTGTGTTACTAGATTTGCTTGTTTCTGTGGAATAAGCTATCTTACTGGGTTTGCCCATTTCTGTGGATATGCCCATACCAAACCAGACTTAGGGTCCTGGGTCCAGTCCTTCCTGGGTATGCTCAGGCTTTATACCTGGGACTCTGAATTTGTCTGGGTAAATCTGATTCTATCTTAAGATTGACATCAAAATTCTTCAATAACACATGCTATGCAACAAAAAGCTAAATGCAGCATTGCATACTCAAGAATGAAAAGGTGATCGCAGAGAATTCACTGTAACTATGCATGTAATAAAAAAATAATCATGATAAAGCACTCACCACAAACGCAAGTTAGATCCTGGTAATGTCAACCAAAAGTATACATAATGAAAAATATTGATAGTAAAGATTATATTAAAATATTTGAGAATGAGTGCAGAACAGCAATTAAACTCTGAGTCTCCCTTAAACACCATTACATGTTCAGAACAAATGACAATTGCAAATAAGAGTATGACTGAGCATTTTTATAATAGGGCTGTACTAAAGGTCTTAGGGACTGAAATCACTAAGACTCAGGCCAGTTATGTACCTGAGTAGCCTAGGACCGTGTTTGCATTCAAGTGTGGATAGCTCACATTTTGCTGGAGTTTTCTCCAGCGCATGGGTTTCTCTGGGATGTATCCTGTTTCTTCTCAATTGTGCATGGTGTTTGATCTCATTGATATTCTTTTTGTTAAATTTACTACTTGGCAAGTTTACAGCACTTTCTTTCATTATTAACATCCAAATGACTGTTGGCATCATGGAGATGTGTAAGCAGAAATCACAAGCTAGACAATAGCTTTGCAACTAATTTGTATATGTATAAACATACAGCAGCATTTGTGCTCACGCTCAACATGTGCATGCACTCAATTTTTGATAATCACTTTGCCATACAATAAGTGATAATTTGCTCAAGAGTCAAAAGTACTGTGCCATCTTATCATACAAGATTCCAGTTACAGATTTTCCCACTAAATTCCCCCACACAAAAGCAAAATACAGGAGAATAACTTTGTCTAAGCTAGGAAAAGCACATTAACAGTAGCAATAAACCACATGAGGCTGGAAATCAAAACCCTGTGTTGTGCCAAGTTTCAGGGATGAGAATTAGGTGTAAAGGGACATGTGTCTCAGTTACAGCCAGTGATAACTCTATATGTCAGTAAGGAATGGAATGGAGTGACAAGGGCAATTTCTATAGAATCTCTAATTTTGTTTATGCTTCTAATTGTATTTTAGTTTCTTTCTTTGTAGTCTCCTTGATGAATAATCTGTAGTAACAATCATAATTTCTAACTAACCTCTTAGATTAGATGTGGAATAATAAGGCTATGGTTAGATAGTCTTAAACTCCATAAAGCTGGATATTCTTACCTCTTTGCATGCTAAGGATATGATCCTTTGCATGAAATGAGTGTCATACATCAAATTAACCTGAGGATTGCAAAGGGAAGATTGGCAACTTTTCACAAGCACAACTTAGGCACAATTGAGTCCCAAAGGACAGTTTGCTAACTATGTGGAGCATAGTTGGACAACTCGCCAAAGCTAAAAACTCGCCAAGGCCAGAAAATAAAATTCGGGAAAAACTCGGCCAATTTCGGCAAAAACTCGGGAACTTAAAAAAATTGCTTAAATTTAATTAGAAATACATTTTTTTTACAAAATTCAATGAGAAGATGCATCCAATGAGTCAATAAATGAGAACACAAAAGAAACAAGCTTAGTCTAGATATATTTAAACACAAAGTGGGTATAAAATCGCATTCTCGTGAGGAATATTGATGGCTGGAAGCAAAATAGTAAATAATTTATGTAAAACTAAAAGTAAATACATCACTACAATTGCATCTTCCTCTTCCCAGCTCTAGTAAAATCTAAGGGAGAGGTAGAACTAGAGGGTCTAGTCCTAGAAGTTTGCACTGAGCATGACTGTGCCTCCTCGTTCAGTATGTCTGACTCAATCTGAGGCTCATTCGCCATCCTGGATGTAGCTCTGCTTCTAGCTTCTCCTAGCACTAGCAATGACTATTCATTCAACTCAATGCCATCCAGTGTGAAACCAAATCCACCCCGCTCCTCCATAGCCTGCCTCTCCAAATCATGGGTGTCATCCTCTTTAAAAACCGCTTCAAATTGATAGAAATCAGTTTGCAAGTGTCTGAGATACAAGTGTTTGGAAGACTATTTTCCCCCTCTCAGCAAAATACAAGTGAAGAAATGAGAAATGAAATTAATTTGGGCGATATTTGCCTTTAAGTGCTGTTATAAAACTACAACTGAGTTTTTGGCAAAAACTCAGCATGTACTCAGCAAATTTTTGCCAATGCCAGTAAAAGTCGTAAAAACTTGCCAGGCCAGAAAACTCTGCCAGTTTTTGCAACTCGGAGAGTACTCTGCCAACAGTACATCTATGTCCAGGTGGTCTAAAATTAGTGTAAACATAGGTGCAAAGAATAAACACAAGATCAATGCCACAAATGCTAACATCATCCATTGGCAGAACTTTTATTGAAACACTGCATTAGCCTTTGGACAACATACTTAAGAGCATTTAACGTCACCATGAAATTGTCATACAAGTTATTTCTACTTCTCTGTGTAGCTGGAATATAAGGTAAATAAGTTATAATTACACCTAAGGCATTTTCTATTTGAAGTGGGACGGCCTGTATTTCCATATCAATGATTTAAAATATATGAAAGCCGTGGACAACCATTGCAGGCTTTTTGACCATCCAGTTTTCCATTATTTTCATTGGATGATTTTTTCACTGACACACCAACAACTTCAGAATCTAGTTACTCTGACATAGGCATTTACTCAACATTTTTCCAGTAAAGGTTGCGGACTGCTTTACCGCCTGTGACATGAAAGCGTATATCCTGTCAGAATTTTATGAGGTGTCACAAATATCCAGATCTACATGAAGTGGATAGGAGGCATTGATTGAGGACAAAGAGTCCTATCCACTCTTGAAATGAAGGAAAGCTCCTTCGTAATAACAAAAGGGATGCATTTAAATATGCTATTGATTAGTGATAAAGGACATGAAACTTTCATTCCTAATGCATAGTCTATTCAGTCCCTCAATGACCAATGGCTAAGATAGCTAAAAACAATGGAAGAAAGTTAAAATTGAAAAAGATGAAAATCGGCAAATGAAAACACAAAAATATGAGATATAAAAAATTTCAAATAAAAATATATTAGTTATTAATTATAATAATTTGTATTATAGAATCAAGATTACATGTTAATTTAATACGTACAATTTAGTAATATATAAACTATAATAATTTATAATTGTCTTAAATAGTTTTTATTGTAGAATATAATATTTAATAATAATATAACTTACAAAATAAAATATTGTATATAATAATAAATTTAATCATATTATATATTGAAAACGGACAATACTGAGAGGGGGAGGGGGTGAATCAGTATTTAAACATAGACTTTTTAAAACAGAGAAGCAGAAATCAAGAAAGCACACAGCAAAAACAACAAGACACACAAAGTTATCTCGTGGAAACCCAAGACGGGAAAAACCACGGCATCACTATCCAGATGGGCAACTATCCGTTTACATTTGAGAGCTCCAACTCTCCTTATCACTTGGTGAATCAGGCTACAACCCGACCTTGAAGGCTACAACCTTCACTTTAGAGAATGTTTACAATTTTAGACCAAAAATATTACAACGTCCTCGCTGCAGCATGAAGACTCTTTGACAGTAAATAATCTCAACACATTTTTTTTCAAAAAGAAACTCACAGTTCCCCTTTTTAAATCTGGGCTCGCCTTTGTCACTGCACTCGTTAAAGTTTTTCTTTCAGAAACAGATATGTTTCCCACTCCTACTTTTGTTGCCAATATAATTTTTCTTTTACAGTATTGCCTGCAGCTTCACATTCATTTTTAAAACTACTTGTTTGACACTCGAACTCTTCTTTTTCTTATACTTCCAAACATACAAGATTTTCTTTTCTTGCGTTACTCTTGCCTGCTACCCTGCGGTCATTCAAAGCTGCAGAGATGCTTCATCATGTCACTGTCATCTGTATATTCCCGAAAAACGAGAGCTGATTCCACCATTTTTGATGCATGCGTTATATTTATTTTCTACAGTATCTTTTTTTACACCCCTGTCGCTGCATACTACTTCATAATCTTTGAGGATGATCCTGACCGCGCCTTTTGTCAATCATATATTTTCCGTTTTTAATCTTTTAAAAAAATTGTCGTATGCAATCATGCCCAAATAAAAATATTAGACTTTCATATAGATCCCTGTGAGTATTCCAGCAACTTCCGCACTCTCTGTCACTCTTCAATCTTCGTTTTCTTTTTTTTCACAACACATACTCGATACCCAGACCAAACTTCTCATACTCCCATTTTTTACACTACAGACAGTCTCAAATCATTACACGACTGTGCTGTGTATCTCATTCTGTTTCGATAATCATACCAGCCTGTGCTCAAGAGCCGTTTTTTATATATATTGTTTTCCGTGATACTTTCCAGGTTTGAGAATAATGAATCCGACTTCCCTTCTTTTAGATCATAGTCTATACGTGACAACTCTACATCTCCATTCTGTGTTCACGGGAAAGGTTCGTAAGTTTTTTGAGAGCTCAATAATGTGACCCGTTTTTAGTGCGGGAGTTACAACTTCGGATGCCTGTTCTGCCGGTTTTTTAATCACGACTCCCTGCAAAGTGTCTTTAAAAAGGACTAAAAACCGAGCTCAATAGAAACGAGCTCACCTAATCACAGAGCCATTTTTTAGTCTCCCTTTTTCTGCGAACACCTGTTCATGCTCGAGACCATCTGTGGTTGAAGGAAGCATCAGCAACATGGCAGGTTAAATACACATGGAGACACAGGTTACAAGCTGATGCGAATTCCCTGCTTCTCACAAGTGATACATGTCGAAAAAAACTGGGACATAAGAGAGAAGGAACACCCAGACAAAAGATTTCAAACAACAGACAAAAACCAGCGAGCATTTAACATTCTGGCGCAGCCAAAACACTTGAAAGAAAACATTTGTTGGATGCACTTACTCCTTAAGTCAAACACTTCAAAATAGGGACAACACTTGTCATCAAAACGAACACAGTCACAAAGAGTAGCAGCGTAGTTGACAATGACAAAAAATAACATATATGACTATATTCAAAATTAAATAAATTCTTTTTAAAGTAAACTAATGTTTGCGAAAAATCCCGCACCAAAAACTGGGCGCTTTAAACTATAGGAAAATGGAATTGTTGCTCGAACTATAACAAAATAGATTTTCCGGGCTGTGAACTCTACAAATGTAAAATAATAGTTTATCATAACAAAGTCTTCTCAATCTTCGCCCCGATTTTCATATAAACTAGGCAAATGATTTATTTCCAATTAAGTTCTCTCCTAATCAGGCAACGTAAGGCTTTTATTTGGTGTAATTAACATTTATTGCAATACTTGAAATTATTTGAAAGTGCTTAAGGCATTTTTTTTGTTCAATTGGCGTGCATTGTGTTTCTGTACTTAATATTACGGTCATTTTTTTGAAAAATTTAGATCTATAATATATAACTAGTGTATAAGTGCAACAAATGAGATGGTGTCACTCCATAATAAATGCATGTTGTTGTTTATAGAAAAGCCAATTGCCCTATCCACTACAGAACAACATAAGGGATTACCATGCTCCAATCCAGACGAAGAACAGCTTCATTCTCATATCCTCTTATGTATTGGCTAAGAAGTTATTCTATGTACAAATCTATGGGGAGAAACAGGCCTTGTGAATGGTGAACTTGGACAAGTCCAAGAAATTGTATACAATGATGGTAACAAACCAGTGCCTCAACTTTCTTATTTGTTGTTGTTCAATTTAGAAACTACATAGGTCCACCTTGGGACCACAACAACCCAAAAAATATCCTTGTAACTCTAATGAGTCATGGTAATTGTTGTCAAATACCATTAAAAATGGCATGGGGCCTTAACGACACACAAATCACAAGGTCTTACACTTTAGAGAGCAACAGTTGACATAGGCAACACTGACCAACAAGAGTTGACGTTCACAGCTATTTCAAGAGTTTGTGAACTTGCAAGCCTTCACATTCACCCTGCCTTCACTTTTGAAAGATATGCAACCATACAAAAAAGCTTGTATATTGCTCGATAGAAAGAAGCAAAGGCACGCTTGACAGCATTATCAAATGCAAATTCAATGGTCCTAACTAAGCTACACCTTTCCATCAAAAAATTGGGAGATTGCAAGAATTAACCACCAAGCATCTTTATCCTCACTTGCTTCAGCATGAGAGCCACAAGATCTTCCACCATAGGCTTCCCATACACACCATAAATCTTTATGCCCAAATTCAATTAATCATCAACTAAAGATACCATCTGCATGCCTTTATTAAACTTTCCTTCCATTAAATCTTTGCTAGAGAAGGTTCTACCTAATAGTTGAAATTGATGAAGCTTAAAAACTATTGTGAGAGTATTGCCTAAAGAGCCCCAAGTCAAAAAAAAATGTGATTGCCTTTAAAATTTTGACTCCATCTCCATTCATAGCTTAATAGATTTGCAAAATTGATCCTTCCAATAAATAGATCTCTCTCCCTCTCTCTATTATTTGTCTTCATCACCTTTTCTCTGTAAATTTGCCCACCGTCCTCCCCCTCTCTCCCCTCCTCCCTTGATCCATATCTATCTCTCTCTTCCTTTCAGCCCTTCTCTTCTCACATATACATCTATCTCTCTCTTTCTCCTTTCATATATATATGTATGCATAGTTGATTTAAATCTATCACTTCTCTATTGAAACCTATGCTGCAAAAAATACATCATTTTCTAAATAATCTATTGATTGACCTGTTGTATTACACAAGTGTAGAGAAGTTTTTTTCTCTACTCGATCGTCCATATTTCTTTGGCGTACCCATTGCACACCAAGGTGCGATTGCTAGTCATATTTATGAATACAATGTCATATATGTCACGCTCCACCTTATGCAGATAACTCCTCATGTAGATGACAAACAATCTGCAAAGGTCACTCCCATACATATGCTTGTGCTTCAAAATATTGACAATAACTGATGAAGGAGTCAATCGTACAAAAAAAAGGTTTTTTCTTTATCTTTTTTTCTTTTCTTTACCCTCCCCTTAACATGACATCAGTTTACTATCCAGCTGTCCTAATCAGCAAGAAAGACCTCTGCTCTATGGCCTCTCTGAAATTGAATAGAGCTTACTTGGATTGATTTGGGCCTTTCATAGCCTCAGCATTGACCAAAGAGTTTAGATACAATTGTGATTACATGACACCGGTGACAGGTTGCCTGGGGCAGCTTTATTTTCCATATAAACAAAAAACCTGGTCCAAAAAAATAGAAAATAGGTAAATGGTTCCATAACATCAGCAAGCCTAACACGAGATGCTGAAAAGAGTTAAATGATTTCTCATCTTAAGCAGGTTCATGCGCCAATTTCTGTAACAGTTTCATCATAACTGATAAGAGCCAAAGCACTCAAAGTCGATTCTATAATCCCTGGCCCAGTCCCAATATCCAGACATTACCAAATGCTGAAGACAAGTTGGCCTCCCCACCAATTGTCAAATCCAGCTTTGCAAAAGCGCTAATACTATTTCTAATAAATCAGTTATAAGAAATAAAGTTATATCAATATCCATGAGTAACCAAAAAAGGACCATGGGACTCAGAAAACAATATAGGCCTGAAGACATGGGCTCACACTTAGTGGTGAAGAAGGTTGCCATTTTAATCAGGGTATGTGCATAAATGAACAAGGGTACGGCACTATTTAGTATAAATATAGTTGCCGGTATATCTGGGTGCAGGCCCTCATCCCTATAATGGAGTTTCCTCATAGGAGACAAGGTTTATCCCTTAATTGCTTCTGGCTTTGACGGGGTGTGTATTTTTCTATCAATGTTTCCAATCTGAAAAGTCGATGCTAAAAAATGCACACAATCAAAGCCAGAAGCAAATAAGAAATAAACTGATCGATTGTGGAAATATGATAAGATCAATTTGAAGCAACTAAGGAATAAACTAATCGATTGTGGAGATATGATAAGATTAATTAGGAGACAAGATTACATTCAAATCATGGTATGTGAATAAATGAATGAGGGCACAGGAGTTTAATGGTGACTATGGGAGAAAACCAAGACAAAGACGACGGTAGGGATCAAAAGTATCCTTAAGCAAAGCGGACTGGAACAATTCACAGTCACACGATCAATTTTTAGAGAGGCTCACAGTACTTCAAATTAATATGTAAAATTGTTTCTATATGATATTGCGGGTTTCAGTTCACAAATAAGCATGACAAAATTAAAACACAATTACATAAACCCTAATCCTAAAATCGAAGAAGCCTCGGCCACCGTTCCCTTGATGTTTTCAAACTCTTGTTTAAAAAAACAAATACAGAAATTGGATTTAACTAAATCGAAAATGTATGGAAAAAATTGAGCTCTTCATTAGCAAGAAAGCAATTGAAAAAATATAACATTGTGAATGATTACCGGAATGGCAGCGGATTGGAGGACTTGTTTAGGTACAGAAATCGAATCCTGTCGATGATGCCCATCATGATGGTGGTGATGATGTGGCTTAGGAGGCGGGGGTGTGAATGCATTCCATAAGTCAGAAGCCACCAGAAACGCGCAAACCCCCAAGATAATCATCTGAGTTCTGTCCATTTCCACCATGAAACCAAATTCACAGACCCAATTCTGCGGAAATAGATATTTTTCTCTTCAAGTAAACTCTTGTCCTCTCTTCGAGGAGACTTTGCTATTCTCACTCTGTTGGAGAAAAATGGTTTGATTTAACGATATAGTGGTTAGGGTGGGGTTTCATTAGAGGCTTCCGGCTCTATTTTCGAGGAGTGTAAGGTTTAATTAAGTAAAAAAATATTATATAAATTAATTGGAATATTTCAAAAAAAAAAAATAGTTTTTAGATTTGAGTGGTGGAAAAGGTAGATGTTAGAAATTGTCTCAAGTTTAAGTGTTTTTATGTTATTTTTTTTCACTTTTCTCAAGTTTTTAATTTGTTTCAATTAATTTTTAGTTTTTTATATTTATTTACTCATGTGAATTGAATATGTTAAATAATAAAATTTATGAGACCCTACTTTCTAAAATTTCTAGCACTTAAATTTGAAAGTGTAAACTACATAAAATTCATGGGACCACCCTCTTAAACATAATCTTGAAAATTTTCAACAATACCTAATAATTGTTTTTAGAAAGCCCCCCAGCCTTTGTTAGAATTGCTTTAACATATACCTTCCATTGCCATAAAAACTTTAGGAGATGTATAGACATCTCATTTAATGTTTCTCCTTACATAAATATTTATGTTGTTTAAAAAAGTAGTTTAAGGAGTAGTAGTGGGTATGTGTAGAGACATGATGGGATCAGTGTGGATGAGTGATTGAATTTTGGAAGACACTTGGCACAAGCTTGCTAGCAATGATAGCATCTAAGTTATTGACTCTGTACTCATCTTGATTAACAAGTGGCGCAGTCGAGGATGGTGAATCCAATTAAGGACAGTCCAAACTTGCAACTAATTACCAACACAACGGAATAACACAACAAGATTTTCATTAACATGCCCGGCTATAAGGCCTTCCGAGTTAGGGCCAATTACAATCAGAAACAGTTCTGCAAGATCAACAAGATCCAATCCAACTCCAGCTAGTCCAATTCTGAAATAAATCAGCAACTGATGGAAACCCTAAGGTAGATCTAAACTTGAGCTCGCAAGCCACCAAGCAATCTCCTTATCTCTAAGCATGCAAACCACTAGCTCTGCTATTACAAACTATCAGAAATCAATCTGATCTTGAAGATCTCAGAGGATTCAGATCTACACTTCTATCTCTACCTTCTACCTCTCCAATCTCCTCCTTAAATACTAATCCTCAGCCACAAGTCGGCTGGATGAAATAATTAACTCCTACAAACAAATATTAAATGCAATACAAGTAATCTCACAAATAGCCTTACAATTATTTAATTCTCCATGTCGGCCTCTAGATCTACATAGGAGAATACAACAAAAGATACCACCAATAAATGTGTCATGTCCCCATTTTGGCTGACATCGTTTGGCATGACGGATTTGCCTATCATCGACTCTCGTAGGCAAATGGTTTGGAGAGAGGGTCATTATGTTGATCATTTGATTGCATATTGCTGACAGAGCCTACATTCGGTAGAGCCTACATCCAGTTTGGGCCTACATGCAGTTGTAGTAGAGCCTACATCCAGTCCGAGCCTACATTCAGTTATGAGCCTACATTGTTATAATTTTGAGTTGAGAAAAGCACTTTTATATTATAATGTTATTTTATTATAAAGTGCATTATAATTGGATGTTTCTAGAAGTTCTTAGTAACTTCTTAGAAAAAGTAAATAAATAGAGGGCTTGGCCTCTCATTTGGACATGCTTGGATTTGGGATTTCTTCTACTTCTTCCATTGTGGAGTAATTTGTAGTCTTTTGGGTCTGCAAATATTATTCGATCTTTGGGAATGATAACTCCCCTAGATTGGCATAACTGAGGTAGTGAAATATCTACTGAAGGGTTGCAAGTTTGGAGTTGGTACTCAGCCATCTTATTGGTACTTCATTGAGAATTTGTTGTATGGGTTTGTTTGTGGTTGGAATAAGGGTTTGAATTCACCTCTTGCATTGGTGAATTAATTTGGCAAAGGATTGAAGACAAATTGGCACATTTTCAAACTTTCAATATCAGGGTGTGGAACCAGAAATTTGCTCATATCTCCTAATCCTCTTGGAGAATATTTTTATGCTTTTGGGAGGATCTTAGTACATCCCTAGTGGTCCATTTCATAGCAAATTTGGGTGTTGAAACCCCAGCAATTATTTTTGGTAGGAGCCGTACAGTATGGCCTGGTACGGCTCAGGACTGTGCAAGCACATAACAAAGATCAAGGACAGTTTGGAATCGGTCTGGGACTGATTGGTAATTGTCTTCTTCAGCGTGGCATATCAGAGCTTTAGGAGCGGTTTCTAGGTGCATGTGTGACATTGTTAGATACCAAATACATTGCATTTCAATTGTATGTAACAGTCATTAACTACTAGTCTGAATCTGCACTGTTATTGCATCATTTATTACTGTAATCAGTCATTGATATTATCTAGAAGTCATTATATTGTGAGGTGATCTCTTATTAGAATCTCAGTAGGTTGTAACAGACATGTAATCAGTCCATCATTCTCAGACATTGCTATAAATGATTGTATTGGATTAGTATGCAAGCAAAAGCATTGATCATATTGTCATGATAATGTAATGGTCATTGCATTGTAATCTGAATATTATTGTCACAGTCTGAGAACAGTCATTTGGGATTATATATTGCTAGCTGGGTTGATATAGTTGCATTTCATCAGTTGTCATAGTTGGGATATAGTCACTATTATAGTCTTGGTGTCATTGTATTTTACAAAGCTCTCTGCTATGTAACAGTCCCATACATGTATTCATGTAACAGTCAATATATTCAGACTTTGCATTGGGATTTGGTATAGAAATAAAGTGCATCAATAGGACTGGTTTATGTAATAAGGTTCATATGTTTCATGTGTTGTAAGCAGCCCATAAACAGTGCTCTTATTTGATAGTTGTGACAGTCATATATTCTGCGAAGTGCAATCAGAATTAGAGAAGTTGATATTTTTGTTAGATTTGACAAACGCAAATCATCCCAAGAAAACCTGCATGCAAGACTGTCACAAAGAGGAAGCAAAAAGATAGAAAGCTATGGCGGCCAAAAGGCCAGAGACTGCAAAACCATGTTACAAGAAAATAATCTTCTATTAACAATGATGAAAATAATACAATCTCCTTATTGAAATGAAAGAAGTGAATCCTTATAAAAGGAAACACGAAACCCTAAAGGCTAAAACCCTAAAGAATTATAAAGCGCCTAAGTGAAACTTAAGCCTAGAGTATGATAAACTAATAATTAAATGATTTAATTATTAGCTAACATAAGACTACTCTAACACCCCCCCTTAAGTGTAACTTAGGGAGAAGCAAAAAAAGCTAAACTACTGCAGAAAGCAGGAAAGATGGGTCCCGGCAACTAGGCCTGATCAGGTACCCAAATATAAAGAAAAAGATGTCCCAGAGAAAGGAACAAGAAGGGAGCAAGAAACTCCTCTGAAGCATGTCTGAAAACTCTGTCAGAAGATACTGCTGGAACCCCCACTGAAGTGCATGACCAGGTAGAGAAGACAAGTGTCTGAAGAGCTGATCAATCGAACCAGGAAGCAATAGAACCAACAGGTGAACCCCGCCATAATGCTGAATTGGGAGAGGTGACAGGAACACTGAAATGCGATGCCAAAAATAACTGCAGAAGAAGAACCAGGAACACCAACAGTGCAACAGAAGCACACACACAGGATAAAGGGCGGTGTCATAGACACAGTCTACATGGGCTAATGTCGTGGAAGGTACGCTCACTTGACAAGAGTGGATGCGCCTATAGTGGCAAATGCATCAGAATCCCCCCATGGCACTTTATAACTGAGTGCGAACACTAAAATTGAACCAGGTGAAAAAGATCCCAGAAATGCAGAAGAGGGCACTTTATCTTAGTGCGTTTACAGAACAAAGATACATCAGAAAGAGCATGCAAGCTCAGAAGTCAGAAAGAAGAGTGCACTAAGAAACCAGAAGAAGAGATCCCCGGACCTGTAGAACCAAGCACACCACCAAAGGGCATAAACTGCATAACTCAGAGGAGTGAAAACTTGGAGCAGAATCTGGAAGAAATACCTCTGCCACTCAATAGTACACAGAATCAGCTTTCCGACGATATCTTGTTTGCCGAAAAAGGAGTCCGGATGAGCCAGATATGACTCCCGGAAGGCAAAAAGAGATATCAGACTTCAACAGCAAAAAATACTGTTGAAACGGTGGAACCAAAAACCCTAACCTCCACCATTGAAAAGTGCTCGGAAAGAGCTTTCCGACGATATATGGAAGTCAGAAAAAGACCCCCGTATGCTCCCTGTAGAGCGAAAAAGGCCCAGATAGGTCAAAAGAGCCCCAAAAGGCAAAAAACTAAGCCCTTGGGGCTAAGAAACTGGGCCCCTGGGTGCCATGTGACCCCGCAGGGGGCTGGGGCGGAGCCCCCGGTCACCCATGTGACCACCCGTAGGGCTAAAGCTGCCCCGGGCGGCGCGGGGGCGGCGAACGGAGGCTGAGCGGCGCAGAGGGGGCGGCCCGGCGGAGCGTCGGCGGCGGGGAATGCCCGGTGGCGGCGCGGTGGCGTTGAGGCTGGGCGCGGGTGGCGCCGGGGTGGTGCGGTGGCGCTGAGGCCGGGCGCGGGTGGCGCCGGGGTGGCGCGGCGGCGGCCCAAACATTTGCATTGGCTGCGTTAAAAATAACGCAAAAAATCATTAAAAAATGATTTTTTTAAAAAAAATTTTCTTCGATTTTCGAGCCGTACGGCCTAGGAGGGCAAAAATTTTCTCCCAGAAGTCACAGTGGCCAAAAATTGCAAATTTTATATGATTTTTGACTCTCCCGGACCTTCTGAGCGCAATGGCAGCGTCCGTTTTTGCTCAAAATACCCCCCAATTTTTTTTTTTCTTTTTTGCAGGCAAAAAAGAAACAAAAAATAACGTCTTGCTTCTGAATCACTTCAACAAAAATACGAACAGCGAGCAGCAAGATGGCTCTGATACCATGTTAGATTTGACAAATGCAAATCATCCCAAGAAAACCTGCATGCAAGACTGTCACAAAGAGGAAGCAAAAAGACAGAAAGCTATGGCGGCCAAAAGGCCAGAGACTGCAAAACCATGTTACAAGAAAATAATCTTCTATTAACAATGATGAAAATAATACAATCTCCTTATTGAAATGAAAGAAGTGAATCGTTATAAAAGGAAACACGAAACCCTAAAGGCTAAAACCCTAAAGAATTATAAAGCGCCTAAGTGAAACTTAAGCCTAGAGTATGATAAACTAATAATTAAATGATTTAATTATTAGCTAACATAAGACTACTCTAACAATTTTGTAGTAAGTCGTTGCATTACTTTGAGATTCATTGTTGCTCAATTATATTACTTTCCCTCATTGGTATTTTTATCTCAATTGCAAAGTTGATGCCCAAAACAATAAACACATTGAAACACATCATTGCAACCAAAACATTTCAGTGCATGCCAACTGTTTGACGAATTGCTACAATTTAGATTTGGGGTGTTTTAGTGATCCTATTAGTAAGGGTCATTACTGATGAAGGGTGCTCCCCTTAATACCACAAACACATAACAGACATAGAGAAACAACAACAATAATACGCAAGAACAGAAAATTGGCTTCTTATTATCTCCACAAATGTGGAATTACAAATTTTCAGAATTACAACATGCAAAGCTACATGGGCATTCCCTTACAATATTCTGTAGGACAAAGCCTCGAACTATTACCCAGATCTACTACCCAGAACTATTCTGAACTGCCTAGGACAATAATACAGTCTTCCTTATATAGGCAATTTTCCACCGCCTGGGAAGGTTCCAGAATTTTAGCCAATAAGGCCGACCAAACTTATAATTATTTTATTTTACATTTTATTACATCATAGTCGGCTCAAGATAACCTTTGAAACCCGAACATAAATTTTGAAGAAAATTATTTTCCGCCATTTCAGGTGGCCCAACTTCCGAAGACCATAAGTCATCACCAGTTGACCCGATTGGCTATTATAACCCCATTTCGGAAATGCCACGAAGCGCTCTACAGGCTTGATTGGCGCAAGTGTCTATCACCCAAATTTTTGACCTCATCCGGGGCCTCTAAAGCCTTCAAAACTGAGTTCAAAATTTCTGTACCATGCTGTCAATACCGAAAATCTTCAATATCTTCCAATATACACTTGATCTGGCAATGAAACTTTACTGGCAGACTTATATGACCAAAATGAACCTCCAAGAAAGAAATCAGATCATTCTGAGCACATATGAAAATTACCAAAAATAGTAACTTTCCATAAATAGCAGCTCTGCACAAAATAGCCCTTATTGAATATAAAAACAGAAATATTTTTTTTTTTTGGGGTGATGCAAGATTGCTCTTACACCCAGGATGCTCCTACATCAGACACCCAGGGTAATTTGAGAAGTGACCCTGTCACGACTCAGGTGTGCAGAGGAAAACCAAGACGGCTAACCTCCTCCTTTGTCAGCCATGATGAATCTTCAACAGGTCATCCTTTTCACTTGACTAGATATTCTTCATATGTCCTGTTCCTTGTGCTTCTGCCAACACGACTATCCAGTATATCTTCGATCTCCTTAGTGTCTGAACTAGTTGCTGGAATACTCCACTGTGCTGCTGTGATCTCATCTTCAACACCTCCTTCATGATACTCTGTCAGATCTGAAATGTTAAACACTGGTGAAATATTCAGCTTAGTAGGCAATTCTACCTCATATGCATTTCTTGAATCATGCTTCTTCAATATCTTACATGGTCCAAACTTCTTCATTTTCAGCTTGTTATATGTACCAACCGAAAATCGCTCCTTCCGCAAATGAACCATGACTTCATCCCCAACCTGAAATTCCTTATGCCTCCTTTTCTCATCTGCCTTAGCCTTATACTGCGCATTCATCTTGGTAATATGCTTCCTCACCTCCCCATGGATGTTCTTCAAGTATTCTGCAAAATCCTCAGCTTTAGCACTACTTATTTCTCCTTTATCTATCTTCCTCAATTCAGATACATTTCTTAGACTACTTCCATATACAATCTGATGCAAGAGCATCCTGGGTGTAAGAGCAATCTTGCATCACCCAAAAATATTTCTATTTTTATATTCAATAAGGGCTATTTTAGTGCAGAGCTGCTATTTATGGAAAGTTACTATTTTTGGTAATTTTTGCATGTGCTCAGAATGATCTGATTTCTTTCTTGGAGGTTCATTTTGGTCATGTAAGTCTGCCAGTAAAGTTTCATTGCCAGATCAAGTGTATATTGGAAGATATTGAAGATTTTCGGTATTGGCAATAGGGTACAGAAACTTTGAACTCAGTTTTGAAGGCTTTAGAGGCCCCAGATGAGGTCAAAAATTTGGGTGACGGGTGCTTGCACCAATCAAGCCTGTAGAGCACTTCGTGGCGTTTCCGAAATGGGGTTATAATAGCTGATCGAGTCAACTGGTGATGACTTATGGTCTTCGAAAGTTGGGCCACCTGAAATGGCGAAAAATAATTTTCTTCAAAATTTCTGTTCGGGTTTCAAAGGTTATCTTGAGCCGACTATGATGTAATAAAATGTAAAATAAAATAATTCTAAGTTTGGTCAGCCTTATTGGCTAAAATTCTGGAACCTTCCCAGATGGTGGAAAATTGCCTATATAAGAAAGGCTGTATTATTGTCTTAGCTAGTTCAGAATAGTTCTGGGTAATAGTTCGAGGCTTTGTCCTACAGAATATTGTAAGGGAATGCCCATGTGGCTTGCATATTGTAATTCTAAAAGTTTGTAATTCCACATTTGTGGAGATAATAAGAAGCCAATTTTTATGTTCTTGCATATTATTGTTGTTGTTTCTCTTTTTCTGTTATGTGTTTGTGGTATTAAAGGGAGCACCCTTCATCACAATCTGGAATGGTGATTTACCAGTGCTCCTATTGACAGAATTATTGTATGCAAATTTCGCCTATGGTAAAATCAAATCCCATCCTGTTGGCTTATCTCCAACCAAACATCTCAGCAAATTTTTCAAACTCCTATTCACCACCTCTGTCTGTCCATCAGTCTGTGGATGATGTGATGAACTGAACTTCAAATCTGTCTTTAACTTCTTCCACAATGTACGCCAGAAATATCCAACAAACTTAGTATCTCGATCTGAAACTATGATCTTTGGTAAACCATGTAGTCTCACCACTTCTCTGAAAAATAATTCTGCTACATGAACATCATCATTAGTCTTCTTGCAGGGAATGAAATGTGTCATCTTCAAAAATCTGTCAACTACCACAAAAATTGAATCATGTCCCCGCTGAGTCCTCGGTAAACCAAGAACAAAGTCCATACTGATATCCTCCCAAGGCTTCTCTGGTATAGGTAATGGTTGATACAACCCTGTATTCTGCTTCACTTCTTTCACCATCTGACATACTCTACAACTCTGTACAAACTTCTTCACATCTTGCTGCAACTGTGGCCAATAATAATTCTCACTAACCAAACCAAGGGTTTTATCATGACCAAAATGTCCAGCCAATCCTCCACTATGCTTCTCCTTGATGAGATTCTCCCTCATAGAACTTCGTAGAATGCACAACTGACTCCCTCTGAATAGCATATCATCCTGGATGATGAAATCCAACCATTTCGTCCTGTCTAGAGTAACAGGTTCTGTACAAGCTTTTCAAGCTTCACCAAAATCAAGATCCTCTGGATACAGATTCTTGAGTTCCTTGAACCCAACAACTTCAATCTGCATTTCTGTCAGCAATAGTTGCCTTCTGCTAAGAGCATCTGCAACCCTATTAGACTTTCCACTCCTGTGTTTCAAAACAAATGTATAACTCTGCAAAAACTCAACCCATTTCAAATGTCTTTGATTCAATTTTCCTTGACTATTCAAATATTGCAAAGCTTGATGATCAGTATACAAAACAAACTCCTTAGGAAGCAGATAGTGCCTCCACTTTTTCAATGCCTGAACTATAGCATAAAATTTCTGATCATAAACAGAATATTTTCTCTTGGCATCATTTAATTTCTCACTGAAATAATCAACAGGTTTACCTTCTTGGCTCATAACAGCTCCTATTGCAGTACCACTAGCATCACAATCTACTTGAAACACCTTATTAAAATCTGGAAGTGCTAAAACTGGTTGTTCTGTAACTTTTTATTTCAACAATTGAAAACTCTTTTCTGCTCCATTAGTCCACTTAAACTCTTTTCTATCCCCTCTCATTGTTTCAGTCAAGGGTCCACAAATACTGCTAAAATTTTTGATAAACTTTCTGTAAAAGCTAGCCAAACTATGAAAAGATCTTACCTCAGTAGCACTCCTTGGAGTAGGCCATTCAAGGATAGCATGTACCTTCTCTGGGTCCATTTTTAGACCTTCTCCTGAAACTACAAACCCCAAATACACCAACTCTTTCTTCACAAAACTGCACTTTTTCAAATTAATCAACAATTTCTCTTCTCTCAACTTCTCAAATACCATACGAATATGCATCATATGCTCATCCAATGTCTTACTAAAGATCAAAATATCATCTAGGTAAACAATGACAAACTTACCCAGAAATTTTTTCAGAACCTCGTTCATGAGCCACATGAAAGTGCTCGGTGCATTGGTTAGCCCAAAAGGCATGACTAACCACTCATATAGTCCTTCCTTTGTTTTGAAGGCAGTTTTCCATTCATCTTCTTCTCTGATCCAAATCTGATGATATCCACTCTTCAGATCTATCTTTGAGAAATACATAGCTCCACTCAAACAGTCCATAATATCATCCATTCGTGGCAATGGAAACCTGTACTTGATTGTGATCTTGTTTATTGCCTTAGAATCTGTACACATCCTCCATTCTCCATTCTTCTTTCGTGCTAATACCGCTGGTACAGCACATAGACTCAGACTCTCACGGATCAATCCTTTCTGTAACAGTTCATGTACTTGTCTGTTCAACTCCTCACTTTCTGCAGGTGTCATTCTGTGTGCTGCCTTATTCGGCAAACTCGCTCCTGGGATCAAGTCCATCTGATGACTGATCTTCCTGACTGGTGGTAATCCATCAAGCACGTTATCGGATACAATATCCTGAAACTCACTCAACAAATCTGCAACTTCTGCAGGAACATCTTCTACTTCCTCTTTACCAGCTTTTGGAATTAAAGCAAAACATACATGCTCATGCCTCATACCATCTAGGAAATTTCTTCCATCAACAAAAGTTATCCTTGCATTACCACATACCTTTTCTTTAGTCTCCTTCAATGGTTTTAGCTTATGTCGCACTCCATCCTTTGTCAGGGAATAGGTATTCATACGACCATCATGTACAGCACATCTGTCAAACTGTAATGGTCTACCCAACAACATATGACATGCATCCATAGATATGATATCACACAATACCTCATCTTGGTATCCACCAATCTTGAACTTCACCAGGCATTGTTCATTGACCATGACCTTGTGGTCATCCTGTACCTAGGCAATCCGATATGGATGTGGGTGTTTCTGTCTCTTGAGCTTCAACTTTGTCACCATCTCTTCTGACACCAAATTGTCAGTGCTTCCACTATCAATAATCACATCACAACATTTACCTTCACACTTGCACCTGGTGCGAAATAGACTCGTCCTTTGCTCAGGTTCATTCTCACCACTCAACAGGACTTTTCTGTTAATCAACATTTCTCCTCTTTCAGCATCTTCAGAATTTGATGATCTGACATCTTCATCTACATGTGCGACTCTGGCCTGGCCTTTATTTCTCCTATCTGTTCTGCCTTGGCGTTGAGGACATTCAAATGCCCTATGACCTTCTTCTCCATAGTGAAAACATGTTCCACGGAAGCCACCTCTTCTAGATCCTTATCCTCTTCCTCTTCCTCTCTGATCTCTATTATTTTGATCCTAGAAGTGATTGGAATTATTTCCTCGCTGATTCTGACTACTACTGGCCTCATCCTTCTTTTTTGGATCTTCATTTCGGCCACCATATGACCGTCCACCAGATCATCCACCGCGACCTCTTCCATTTTGTCTGCTCTCAAACTTCTTGTTCAACTTTTCCTCTACTTTTAGGGAAAACTGGTATGCCTCTTCAATACTGTTCATTCGAACCAGATTCAGCTCCTCCTGAATGCTTGGCCTTAACCCATTAAGGTATCAGGCAACTTTCTCCTTATCAGCTTCTGCATGGCCTGTTCTGATGAGAAGTCGATAGAACTCCTCTGTATACTCCTGAACAGATCTTCCTGCTTGCTTCAAACTCTGCATTTTCTTTAGTAAGTCAAGCTCATAATCAATAGGAATGAACTGTCGCTTCAATTTATCCACCATCTGATCCCATCTCATGATTTTCTCTTTTCCCCTTCTATTTCGCTCCAACTAAATCTCCTGCCACCATATCTTCACATGACCTTTCAGTCTGACCTTCTCAAATTTGACCCTATCAAGATCCTCAACATCTTCATACTCAAAATATTCCTCACATTCATTGATCCAGTTGATCAATTCTTCTGGGTTAAGATTTCTAAAAAATGTAGGAACCTCAATCTTAGGTCTTTTCCCAATCTTAGAAATGACCCAAAAAAGTCTTTCTTCCTCCTGGTTCACAATTTCGACTTCTCCTTCTTGATATTCTTCTTCAGCTTCATCCTCGCTTTCATCTTTGACATTAAGATTCATTCCTCTACGAATCTCTTCTTGCAATGCTCGCACTTGTCTCTGCAGTGCCCTAACCTCAGGTGTTACAACACCAGCTCTTCCACCACATTCCCTTCATGGAGGTATTTTCGCAATGCGTGCTGAAACCCTGACCACGGTCCTGGTGCAAACTGCCTCACAGTCGGCGATCTGTTTACACACTCAAGAACTCCTGCTCTGATACCACTTGATGAAGGGTGCTCCCCTTAATACCACAAACACATAACAGACATAGACAAACAACAACAATAATATGCAAGAACAAAAAATTGGCTTCTTATTATCTCCACAAATGTGGAATTACAAATTTTTAGAATTACAACATGCAAAGCCACATGGGCATTCCCTTACAATATTTTATAGGACAAAGCCTCGAACTATTACCCAGATCTACTACCCAGAACTATTCTGAACTGCCTAAGACAATAATACAGCCTTCCTTATATAGGCAATTTTTCACTGCCTGGGAAGGTTCCAGAATTTTAGCCAATAAGGCTGACCAAACTTAGAATTATTTTATTTTATATTTTATTACATCATAGTCGGCTCAAGATAACCTTTGAAACCCGAACATAAATTTTGAAGAAAATTATTTTCTGCCATTTCAGGTGGCCCAACTTCTGAAGACCATAAGTCATCACCAGTTGACCCGATCGGCTATTATAACCCCATTTCAGAAACGCCACGAAGCGCTCTACAGGTTTGATTGGCGCAAGCGCTCATCACCCAAATTTTCGACCTCATCCGGGGCCTCTAAAGCCTTCAAAACTAAGTTCAAAGTTTCTGTACCCTGCTGCCAATACCGAAAATCTTCAATATCTTCCAATATACACTTGATCTGGCAATGAAACTTTACTGGCAGACTTATATGACCAAAATGAACCTCCAAGAAAGAAATCAGATCATTCTGAGCACATACAAAAATTACCAAAAATAGTAACTTTCCATAAATAGCAGCTCTGCATAAAATAGCCCTTATTGAATATAAAAACATAAATATTTTTTTTTTTTTGGGTGATGCAAGATTGCTCTTACACCCAGGATGCTCCTGCATCAATTACAGTGGTATCAAAGTGGTTTTCTTGCCATCTTGTTGGGTAAGAACCGTCTTGCATGAGTGACCAGCACTTGATTGATTTTAATATGGACAGGAATAGTACAGAGTTTCAGAGGACATGATCGTGGGCAATAGATAGACATAGTAGAAATGATGGTTATTCAGACATTCGAAATGAACTTAAGAGAATAGACCAGAATTTGTCTGAACAGTGGAATAAGCACCACCATGTGATGAATGATATACTCTCTGACCCAGCCAAGGTGAATAAGTTGTCAAGTTTTTTATTTGGCAGATCTTCTTGCAGGAGAGATAATATAAGATCGACTGATACAGTTACCACAAACCTTCATGAGGATTTTGAGGAACAAGTTAGTATTCTGACAGATGTTTCAGTTTCTACTCAGCCACATGAAGAAGTGGTGAAGGACACTATGCGGATTGATAGTAACTGTCAACTTGGTACTCAAGTTGAGACAGTTGTATACAGGTTGCCTGAGGATGATGTCACAGGTGCTCAAAATAGTAACTACAGCACAATGGATTCAGATGATGATTGTGAGGAGGTTGTTGTGCATGATGATGAGATACATATCAGCGATGAGCAGACATTGAGTATTCATGACTTTGCTGATAGAGAGTATCAAGCACAGTTAGACGCTACATCACACGAGGTTGAGGCACATAGCACTTCACATGTTTTGTCCAGTCAGCTTAGGGTAAGTGAGGATGAGATTGTGACTTCATTATCTCATCATGACAGGATGTGGGAGATGATGGAGGATCATATCCGGATGATTCAGTCACAGAGTGGACATAAGGGAGTATAGGCGCAGACCTCTTGTATTGATTTACAAGCGATTAGGGAAGGAATGGGAATGATGAAGATGAGTTATTTACATCTTCTTTCAGATCGTGACCATCTTCTTACCCTTGCTGGAGACTATTCAGATGCCTTGAGGAGGAAGGAGGAGGAAGCTGTCAGGATTTCTCGTGAGCTAGAGGATACCCGAGCCTCTTTGTTGAGTACTCCATTGGCATTACAGGACTCGAAGAGACATGCTGATTTGATACAGGGAGATATCACAAGCACACCAGATTGTGTGATTGGCACTAATAGTGGTTACGGTACAGTTGATCCTGATGATGTTACAGTAGTTGGGGATACTATCACATTTGAGGATAGTACAGTTGATCAGAGTGGTGCAGTAGAGAGACATGTGGACGAGCTTTGTCTTGAGGTGAGTTCAGTTCAGGAGTTAGCGCATGTGGCAGGGACTCAGCTTTCTTTTACAGTCAGATCACATGTGGTGGATGATAGTTGTGAGAGTACACCTTGCATTCATATCCAAGATTTGGGGACAGTATCAGACATGTATGTGGAGTTAGTTGGTATTAGTCATATTACTCAGGTGAGGCTACACATTGATGATTTTCTATTATCAATATGCTTGCAATGAGTGTCATAGCTAAAGTGGTCATCAATAATAGGAAAGGGATTAGCTTTACCAATGGTTAGGAGAAGAGAGAAAGACATGTTGGGATTGGCATGGGAGCTCCAATAAAGGCTTGATATGGGTAGGAAGAGTAAGTGAACTAAGGTGGAAAAGGTAAGGGAAATGATAATGGAAAAGTGAAATGTAATAGGATCGACTGAGTGGTGATAGAAAACCAATTGTGAGTGAGGGAGTGTGGAGAGGGTGAGTTGGAAGATAGTGGAGGTAAGAAGATGGTAATTTTAATAAAGGGAAGGAGGTAAGGATAGGTAGGGCCTAATGGGTGTGGCTGAATGGCTTATGGTTTAGGATTAAGGAGTAGAGAAAGATCATTTATGTTGTTAATTTTGATGATTTCAATCACAAGCAATTATAGATTGGTGCATTATAATGATAGTGAAAGGTCTCCACTATTAGTGAAAATTAATCCAGTCATTATAGCTCTAACTTCATGAGAAGATTCTCTAGTTTATGCAACCATGAGAGGAAGTTTTAAAGGGGGTTTCATATGTAGCATCACCCTTATCTAATGTAGGAGCATCTGGAGAACTTGAAAATAATTGCATCAATCTATACATGGAACGAGTAAAGGAAGCTTGGCACCACTTTTACCTAGTAAATGGAACAACCGTCACAAAATCAATATGCAAGGCATAGTCAATTTTGATTTCACAACATTTGGATGTTAATTGTTTAAAACTTTAAAAGGCAAAAATAGTAATGTAGAAGTAACCGAAAGAGGTATGGTTGTTCTAAGACATGCATGACACTAGATGAATGATGGATAAGAAATTTTAAAAATAATAATGTAACTATAGTTTGGAAGAGGAGGAGAAAAAAAGGATTGCATTACGTAGGGAGATGAAGAAAGCATGGAATTAGAAGACAAAGAGGCACACTAGCAAATTGAAAATTAAAACAAGAAGATCGAGGCTACATAAAGACAGAGAGAGATAGCACATAATTTAAAGAATTGATGTTTAACTTTAAAGTATTGCAAAATAAAGAAAGAGATTTGGGGGAGAGAAGGCATGCATAGTAGAGGGAAAGATAGCGCAGCTAAAATAAAAATAGTGAGAAACTAGCGTCCAAGGTGTGAGTGTGGGTGCAGGATTCTATGAATTAGGGTGCCAAATTTTGTGAATTAATAACCTATCATTTATATTTCAATCAAATAAGTATATACGAGAAAAGAGAATGAAGATAAGATAGCGCAAGAGGGAGCACAACAAGACATGAAAACAAAAGAAAGAAAGAAAAAAAAAAGCGTATAGAGATAAAGAAAGAAAATTGGTGTTGGCTATAAATGAGCATTTGAAAATCATTATAAACACAAATAAAGAGGGGGCACAAAGAGATAAAAATGAAAGAGAAAAGACATCCTGAGAAAAAAATAACCTTTTAAACTTTGCATGTCTGGATAATAATCATTTGCAAACAAACAAGGTAATAATTGCATAGATATGAGAATGAGTTAGGAAATAGATAGTTGAGCGTTGAAGTGAGGAAAAGAGAGATACCAATGGAGGGAATAATTTCTAGGAGTGTTGATTTAAAAGCAATGATATTAAAAAACATATAAGAGAACAAATTCAATCCCAAGGGGAAAATATGAAGACTAGACACGAGCTCTGAAAGGGAACCTACAGAGTACATGAGGGAAGAATTACTAAAGAAGAGGTGATTAATTGGAGAGAAGAAAGGAAATTACACTAACTATATAGAGAGGAAAAGAAGAAAGACAAAATGTAAGTTGAAATGAGTTTGAGTTAGCTATGATTTCAAGCTTATCCCGTGACCCATTTGCATCTTTTGGTATTAGAACAAGGTTGGTTTTCTAGGAGTGAAGATATTAGCCTGGAAGAGATTTTGACAAAGTGAAGAAGAGATAATTCATCCTTGAATCTATAAAATTGTAGAGCATAAGTATTTTTTATCCTCCAACAGATATTAAAGTTAGGTAGAAGGTGCACAATAGGAGGGTGTCTTCCAAGATCTAGCTTGTTGGGTAGAGGGTAAGCAATAGTGAGTTTGGTCTAGGGAGGACTTGTGACTATAAAGGAATGTGAGAGTATCAAAGGAAGAAGATGAATTAAAGAGGGATAATGAGATGGATCATGAAGAGACTCACAATAATCCCATTTTTGGAAGAATATTGGGAAGAACAAGAAAAGAAAGAGCTTTATGGAGAATTAGGAAAGTTCCAATCTAGTTTAGGTATATTGGAAAGGAAGATCAAATTGGAATAAAGAAGGTTGGAAGAGAGTTATGTGAAGCATGAAATATCCATTTAAGATGATAATTGCATCCCTTCGATAGAAGAAAAAGGAAGAAGAAAGATGAGAAATCAACTCACGCGATTGCAAATAGCACAAATGAAAAGAAGAAAAGAAATGAGTAAAGGAGAAAGAGGAAAAAACTATCACTATGTATAATCAGCTAATTAGTGAAAGAAGAGAGTGTAGAGTAGATGATGGTACCTCACAAGTTGAGGTAAAAGAAGAGAAAGTTCAAATAATGGACCTGAAGACTCCTAAGTTTGATGTGGAAGTTGAGAAAGAGGAAAGAGTAGGTAAAAATAAGAAAGAGAAGGGGTATTTAGAAAATGTCTGGAGTAGCATGACAAAGATCTTTTGGTTCACAAGGTAGATCTTGGCCCTCACTACCTCCTTTTGTTTTGGTTATGGGTGTTATCTTTTTTGGGTGTTCGATAGAGGTGTTTTTAGGGGTGTTTGAGAGGGTTTATAGGTGGGAGAGTGTCAAATGTGCGATCAGAGGTTTTTGCAGGCTACGGTGTGTTTGATTGTTCATTGTAGTGATTTTGGGGGGGTGGTTAGTACTTGAGAAAGCCTCTACATGATCAAAGTTATTGGAAGGTAGTTTATTGTGTGGACCATTAACCAATGGTTCTACAATCAAAGGTTTGGACTTTTTTAATCCCTTTTTTGCAGGCTATGTGTATTTTTTTTTGTATTTGGTTTGACATTGCATGGCTAAGAAATAAGGCCTTTTTAGAGGGATGAGAATGCATTTTAAAGATGTTTTGATTATAAGTATCCCAAATTCAATCATGGATGAGAATCCCATTTTTGGAGTGCATGGTGTTGGCTTGGGAGAAAGTTCTTCTCATGGTGAGGGTTTTAATCCCAGAAAGGTTAATGGATGCCTTGCAAGGAGTGAGAATAGACCTATTATGTTGATTCAACCAAATTTCATTATTTTTATAAACATGCCTTGATGTGTAAGTTTATGGAGATCTAGATGTCTCTGTATTTCTTAGAGTTGTGGGCTCATTGTAATGGATTCCAAATGGAGAAATGGAAGTGTTGTTGGAGGCTAATGGTTATTTTTTGGTGATTTTCACATGCATGTTAGATAGAAACAAAGCATTTGAAGGGGGGCCTATTTCTAGAATTAATTTTTTCTATTTTTCAATCCTTATCATGTTGCATTCAAGCGTATAGAAGAGCTTCCTTCATGGGTTCCTATATGGGTGATGCTTTCGTGGTTTCCCTTGGAATTTTGGAGAGAGGCACATCTTCAATTTAGTTAGAGCGCAGCTCAAAAATCTAGTGGGCCCTTCATGTCAAACTATAGCAAAGAAGGTAATCACTAGTACTCATGTTTGTGTTGAGATTGAATTGGTTTAAGCCCTTATCTAATTCCATGGAGATTTGGTTGGGTGAAATATCATGGATTAAAGAGTTTGATTATGAAAGTTTATCATTTCAATGTTGTATTTGTCATGGATAAGGGCATTTACAGAGGATGTGTCCCAAATCTAAACTGGTAGGAGTTATTGGTTTCTAACATTGGATAGACAACTCGGCATGACACCTCAACTTTAAGACATGATGTCTTCACTAGGTAGCTATAAAATTCCACCATTAAAACTCATTTACTTATCAACCTAGGGATGTTTGACTTCAAATGGGACATCACAATTTGTGCACTAAGATATTTTTTGAGCTATGCTACTCTAACTTCAAACAATTGAAATATTGAATTGAATAGCACGAGGGAAATGCAATAAATAACTTAACTACAATTTTCTACAAATGAACTCAAATAAAACTATTGAAACATTAATTTATCCAACAAACAAGGATGACTACTCTATTCTACCTTTGTTGTAGGAATAGTCAACTACTACACTACCATAAATAGAGTATAAACATATAAGATTAATCTATAAAAATAAAATAAGTAGAATACGCACCAAGTGGTCCCCCTTGGATGAGTCTTCTTAACAAGTAAATAGAATCTCAGAGACTAAACACCCATATTAACATTATCCACTCATACTAATAGTAGAGAATAGTTGAACTTAATATTTATTAAAAAATGCTCGAATATTAAAATGAAAAAGCACAATATTATCTTGACCAACTAGTTTATAAGGAAAGTTGGGTAAATTTATAGAAAAAAATGTTATAACTGCCTAACTACTTCATCCACTCAATTCCTTACAACTAGGAAGAGGACTTTTATTAAAATCATGAAATTGGGAACAAGAAAAGGTGAACCAAAGTAGGACTCAAGTTTAGCATCGCTTAGCATTATAACTCTCCCTATATTTGTTTTGTCATCAAGCATGGTAAGTAAAGAAGATGATAATTAATCTTATAACTAATCGAAGCAACCTTATGCAATTGCAACAGATAGATTATCATCCATAACAATGATGAATTCTTCCCTCTTTGTTTTCCTTGACCTCTTCAAAACATTTATATATCCTGGTGATGGCATTACTCCATCCCAATATACCTTAGACTTTTACAAATAATTGTGCATCAATGAGGTTAGCACCACATATCCTAATATATTCATCCTTATTTTAAAATATAACATTAATCATGATTTATCTATGAAAACATACTTATATTGCATTCATTTAATATTTCATGGTTTTTGTCAAAAAGGACACAAGATATAGAAAGATTGTTCTGAAACAAGTGCTAACCACAAGGTTCATGAACTCAAAAAGGTAACACAAGGTCTTAGAACAAAAAATAAAAGATCATAAGTGGGTTCCTCTAAAATTGGGTTGGTTATTTCATTGCCCAAACAAGATAATGGGAAAGCTCCTACAAGGGAGGATAAAGAGGGATTCATTCTAGTTAGAACCCTAATAAGGGACGAGGCTAAAAGAGGACCTACAATGAAAGGCAGACATATGAGGTTTTTAACAAGTTTGATGCTCTAGATGATTTAGATTAGTTTGATGGAGCTATTGCAAATATGCATGTTGGCCAAGATCTTATGGAAGTAGGGGAACTAGTTTGTGAATAAAATAATGCTATTCATGTTGTACCACATGAGGAAGGAGCAGGTATGAAAATGGACATAGATGTCCCTATGGGTTCCTTAGGTGAGATGAGAAGAATGTAAAGAAATTTAAGATAGCTCAAGTCTTATCTATTATGTGACCTATGTGGAGAAGGATTCACATGATGGTAGTAAAAGTAAAGGAACTCCACCTATTTTAGGAATTCATTAAAAGGTTCTCAAAAATGTGTTTTGGAGAAGTCTCTTTAGGTGGGAAGGAATAAAGATTAAGAAAAGGTAAAGTTAGATTGTGAGACTTTAGTGGAGTCTGTCTCTATCAAAACCATTGACTCCACTTTGTCGCATCTCAGAAATGATTGTCCTCTCATAGAATGCAAGGGGGTTGAATAACATCGTTAGACAATAGGATATTCAAGAGTTAATTTCATCTCATTCTCTTGATGTGGTCTTTATTTAGTAAACTAAGTTATCTATTGATGATATGCTGAACAAAGCTTCAAGAATTTAGGTTTGTTGTTATTGTGAATGCATTAAGGCCCAAGTAATTTAAGTGGGTATGGCTTTCTTTTAGGACCCACATAAGCTTGTTTCAATTTGGTGGATTTCTAGTAGATCATCTATCTCTTTGGTAGCTACAATTTGTGAATCCAATGAGAATCTTACTTTTAATAATGTCTATGCTCATATTGATATGGTGGGAAAAACATTACTTTGGCCATATTTTAGGCATGTTCACTCTATTGCTCCTTTATTCTCTTAGATTTTGGTAGGGGATTTTAATATATCACAAGTCTAGAGGAGAAGAGGAGAGGTAAAATCAAGCTTGATCCTTCATTAGATCTCTTTAGGAATAATATTAAAGTCCCGAGGGCAGCAGATGTTAAACCCTCCAATGGATTATTAACTTGGAATAATATAAGATGTGGAGAGGAGGAAATAGTTGATAGATTAGATAGATTTTGTATTGGAAGGGGGATAATTGGGTATCTACCTCAGATATTTTAGACTAGAGAAGATATGATCATTGATTGATAAAGTTTTCTGCTTCTGATTTCTATGTTTCTAAGAACCCTTGCTTTAAATTTTATCTTATGTGGCTTCATGACTCTCCCCTATAGGATCATTTGTTGTGCTTTCCAAATTAATCTAACTGGTAACTAGGGAAATTTATCCATTACTTATGGATTGGACATCCAAAAAGTATTCATCAATTGATTCAATAGGCTCATTTATCTATCAACCCAGGGATGCGAACTTGAAATGGTGCATCAAAGTATATGCACTAAGTTAAAGTAATTTCCATCTCTATTCTACTGAAAGGAAACATTGCATTCTTTGAAAGAAAATACTAGAAGTAACTTGCCTCTGCATGAATCAGAAAACTTCAAATATTCTACTCTACCTTAACAAAATCTAGAAATTAAACAGGTCTCTACTTTCTTTTCCTTGCTGCAAGAACTAGCACAAGTTTTATTACCTAGTGGTTGCAGGAACAACAAAGGACTAAATAACATATTAAAGAAATACAAGGAAATGATGATGTTCACTTACCATGTGGGCCCCCTTGGATAAGTGAACTGAAATAACTCAAGGTATTCTTATTGAAATAAGGACATCTCTATTTTATTGATAATAGAAAACTAGGTACATATTGAATAGAAACTGTATTAACTAGGATTGCCCAATAACTATAGTAAATACTTCTGCTCTTTTCTTAATCTAACTACTTTGAGAAGTCTGCATGCAACTTATTTATAATGGAGAACCTCCTTAACTAATTCCTAAACAATTGGTCATCTCAGTCACATGGATTACAACAGCTTTCATTTCCTAGAAATAGGTTTGAGATATTTTCTCAAATGATGTAATAAGTCTTATATTATTAAATGATTTAATAGAAATATAGGTTCTCCTTCACTGGATTTCCACTTGAGTGTAGTGGTCTATGTTTGACTTGCGCAATGATAACCTAATACATCTATGATAGTCGACTACCACTTCCTTTGGTAGTTTTTGAGCTGATCCAAAGTCCTTCGTGTTGTCAACTTCTTTAAGACATGAATGACTTATTCCTACAAGCAAGGTTAGTATCACATGCCATATTTATAACATATGATTATCTCATTATCCTACTCTAAATTAAAACATCTACATACTAATTCATTCTTTGTAGGAAAGGATTACTTGGTTGCAAACATAAATTCACATTTCAATTATCCATACAGAATATGAATGATATAAAAGTGATTTGTTAGCCCATAGGAAATACCAGTGAAGTGATCTTTGTTTAAGACATGACAAAACTTGACTAGTCAAACTCAGACTAGGTCCTTATAATGTCTTACACAAGCATTGTTTTAAAAGAGTTTTAGTGAAAATATAACAAAAACCTAAGAAATCATAGAACATAATAGGCCATAAATTGGCCTCATCATGTTGGTTTGGTGGAATGATGGGAAACCTTCTTTGGTACTACTATGTATTCTTTTGTCAAGAAATTATAGTACATAAAGTATAAGTTAAAACGTGGAATAGGATGTGTTTTGGCAATATTTTTTTGGCTAAAAGGGAGGCTTAGTCTCAAGTTGATGTTATCACTCACAAAATAAAGGATCAAGGTTTAACTAAGGATTTTTATAAAGAAGATCTCTTATGATGAGATATTTGGAGGAATGGGAGATACGTGAAGATATCTATTAGAAGAAAAAGTCACGGGTTTATCGACTTCAAAAGGGTGATAGAAACACAAAGTTTTTTCATAGTATAGTTAAGGATAGAAGACATGGTATTTCTATTACTTCTCTTCTATCTTCAAAGGGAGTTCTTGTATCTTCCTCCATGGAGATTTCTCAAGAAACCATGTGTTTCTTTGTAGACCTATTTACTAAGGACGCTACACTTTCCAATGTAGAGGAAGGGCTTGTGCTTGATAGTATTCCTATCATTATTAGTAATAAAATGAATGAATACCTTTTTATCCCTATCTCTTTATTTGAGGTTGAAAGAGTGGTGTTTGACATGAAGAAGGATAAATATCCTAGCCCAAATAGGTTCCCTTGTAGATTTTTTTCAAGAATTTTGGGAAATAATCAAGTTGGATCTCTTGGAAGTGGTGCATGAATCTTACACAAATAAATAGATGCTCACAAATATGAATTCTAAATTCCTCACTCTCATACCTAAAAAGGAAGGTTCTAATTATCTTAATTTTTTTTGTCTTATAGCCTTGTGTAACATGGTTTATGAAATAATCACAAATTTGATTGTAGAAGGGCTCAAACCATGGTTGAACAAGATTATCTTTGATGAGAAAGGTGGTTTTGTTGTTGGGAGATAAATTTTGGATGAGATTATTACAACATCAGAAGTCATTCATTCTATGGAAGTCTCTAAGGTGAAGGCTATGTTTATATAATTAGATATGGTCAAATCCTATGATAGATTCAAATAAAGCTTCTTAAATAAATTTTGTATAGTCTTTAGTTCAAAATTGAGTGGATTGACTAGGTGATGAGTTGTATCACCTCCTCTTATTTGGTAGTTCTTATCAATAACGATCCCCCAAAACTATTTGGTGCTTCTAGAGGTCCTTGGTAGGGTGATCCCCTCTCCTCATACCTATTCATTCTAATGGTGAAAGGTTTGGGAAGATTTATCAAATATCACATTAGGCATGGATTGATTTAGGGGTGCAATTAGGGACATCGTATTCATCTGTACGATCACCTCCAATTTGAGGATGACACTACCTTTATGGGTGTTGACAAAATTAATAAGGCTGGTAACTTAAAAAATGCTTTGAATATTTATTTTAAAGCCTTGGGTCAAAATATTAATGAAGAGAAATATTTTATTTTATTTTTTTATACCCCACCATTATTCAAGCCAAGATTACCAAAATTGAGATTTCAAATTGGTACACTTCCTTTTGTCTATCTTGGGCTCCCTCTTTCAAATCTTTGTTTGCTTGGTGACTTTTGGTAGGATATTTTGGATAAGCTTCGTTGAATGGTTAGTCATTGGACTAATAGATGAATTTCATATGTGGGAAGAGTGACACTTCTAAAGGATATGATTTATGCTCTTCCCATTTATAGATATTTTGTGTAGATTAATCTTGCAAGCTTTGTTAATGAATTTTTCTCATTCCAATAAATTCTTGTGGACATATAATTTACTCTCTTAAAAAGGAGCTTGGTCAAATGGGATTTTCTTTGTAGGCCAATGCATAATGGTGTTCTTGAGTTTCATTAAGAAAGTATGAATGGTTGTGCCCTAGCTACTAATCTTTACTCGAGATGGTGCATAAACCAAGGTGAAGGATGGAAAAAATTTATCAATGTTAAGCACTTGGGGGGAGTAGATGAAAAGGATGTTCCCTAGTATAATTTGGTAGGAAGTGACTCCATGATCTAGAATACTCTTAAGTTGGGAGCACAATTAGTAAAGAAATGACTTATTTGGATTTTCAATAAAGGTGTTGAATCAACTAGATGGAAGGAGTCACATGAATGGCCTCTTGGTGGATTCATTGAGGCTAGACTGTAATGCACCTCGGTTAGTCCTTTAGGGATTGGAATTGATTTCTTTAAAATTCAATCACAAGAGACTTCTTCCTATCTATAAGTTGTATACAAATATTTAATTTTTCATCATCCTTTGTATTCTAAATTGGTTTTCTATATGATTTAATTACAATATGGCCAACTCTTCTAAAATACAAAATGACTATGCCAAGTATTTGGTAGTTCAACCAATAAGATTTATGGGAATGTCCGATGTCAATAATTCTTCAAATGATGGATGCAAATGAATTATACAATTATATTTACTATATCATAAATTTGGTAGTAGTCTAGGCATGGAAATTTGAACCGTTGATATGATACATCAATCTGTAACTAAAAAGGGAAAAGGTGTTGATATACAAATATAAGGATAGAATGGATAATATTCCATATCTAATATGACTTGTAGAACTCATGTTTGTGGCCATTGACTTGACCAGGTTAATTCAATAATATAATCATCCTTAATCGATACAACTCAAAATTCAGTTCAATGAAGTTAGTCTGAAATCTAATTATATATACAAAATATATTGTAATTACCATATTTGCTTTTTCACAATTATTTCAATTATATAGACTTATAATCTTTTTTAATTATAATGCTATTTTTAATACGAGTTATGATTATGTGCTCCATGTATGGAGTCTATGCCTCAATCAGATAGTTCTTCCTAATATGATCTCTATACTCATGTTTTACATTTGACACTATGTCTAAATATTGCCTTTGTACTTGTGCATTCTTCACCTTGTAATGAGGTAGGTTGATATCCTCTCTTAATCTATTGTTTGAATGATAAAAATGAGAATAAAAATATATGCTCCTCTCATTTCTTTATTATTCTTTCTATTTTACTACCTTCTTAACTCTATGAAGGGATGTATCTTTTAAAAAAGTGACACAACCTTTAACAAATTACATCTCTTTGATAATAATCACTTCCTTTTGTTTATTTATGTTTAATTATTAATAAACACATGTGTTGTTGCCTTTATTACAAATCACACCTCTCCTTGTATTTTGAAACCTTTGCAATTAATAAATCTTTATGATGCATGAGCGTCCTTGAGCTGCTGGAAATCTTGCATCACCCAAATAGATTTCCTTTCACTTTGTTTATTTACCATTCTAGTTGGATAGTTTTTATTGTTTTTAGGTGCGGCTGATCCAGTTGGCATGTCATCCTATGTGGTTTCTATGATGTGTTCTTCACATCATGAAGATCTTATATGTATTACCACATCTCGATTTGATGTTTTTGAATAAATTTATCTTACATTTGGGTCCAGTCCTATATTGGTTTCTTGTTCTTACAACTAGGGTGGTGAGATCTAGCTTACAATGAAGATTCACAATTTACGATTGCTTGCAGTACATTGTTCGACATTCTTGTGGTCATGGCTGACCTCCTTTTACAATCGTACATCATTATATACTTATTTGTGGATGTTCTTATAAATTTAGGTCCTGACCTTTATGTTTATAAATCATTTCTTTATCTTGGAGATTGTGATCAGATAAGTTGACTTGTGGATCTCAATCTTGTATATAAGCTAGGTAGTAGTTCTAATTTTGGGAGTGCTAAGAGACAAAGTAAAGAGAAGATTTGTGAAGGATTGAAGGGTTGATTTAGTCATATTGTAAGGCTACAGCTGGGTAGGCCTTATAGCCCAACTTTTTTTGCTCGTGTAGGTAATGATGCATGGTTAAATGAATTAGTCACATCATTTCATATGAGTTCTAATAGAGATTGGTTTGTCAAATATGAAGAATTTGACATACAAGTGAGGTGTGCTTGGGTGATGATCACATTTCAATATTGTTGGTCCTAGTAAAGTTAGAATTAGGTTTCCTGATAGTAGAATAAAAATATTTTATGGTATGTTTCATATCTCTAGACTAGAATAAAATGTGTTATTTGTGAGAAAACCAATATAGGTGTGCATGTAGTCTTTTATATTGCAAGATGCAAATTGGTGAGAATTACTATGGTGATTGGTAGAGGTGTCGAATTTGGCACATTATACAAGTTGGATGCATACACTATGTAGTGCCATTTTACTTCTATGAAAAGAAAATTTGTGGATACTTTGTTGGAAGAGGTGAGATTTCACCTTGAGTAGATGGGCATGGCTTTTTGATGCCTAGGGATGCTCTTTCTATTAAATCAAATTTACCTATAGAGAATACTATGTTATGACACCAAAGACTTGGCCACATTGGAGAAAAGGGTCTAAGGACCTTGAAAAATAAAAAACCTTGTTGAAATTTTAAATGTTTGTAATGTTGATTTTAATTTCTATGAACATTACATCTATGAAAAAAAAAACCATATTTAGTTTTAGTTAGATAATATGTTTGATCCTATAAATGTTCCTTCCATTGGAAAATCCACATACTATATTTAATTTATTGATAATTATAGCAAAAGGATATGTGTATATTTTCTCAAGTGTAATTTGAAGTTTTCAGATGATTTAAAGAATTTGATGTAATGGTTAAGTTGTAAACAAGAAATAAAATAAAATATTTGAGGACGGATAATGGTAGTGAAATTCACCCTGATGATTTTAATAGATTCGGTAATGAATGTGACATTAATAGATAGAAGACAAGTCCATATTCATCCACAACATAATGCAGTTGCAGAAAGAATCAACATGACATTGATAGAGAGGGCTAGGAGTATGCTAAGTAATTTTGGTCTAGAACATTTTTGGGGGGGTTGAAGTTGTTGCCATTTCTTGTCACCTAATTAATAGGTCTCCCACATAAACTCTTTTGATAAAATGCATATGAAGGAATGGATAGGTCATAAGCCTCCATTGAGACAACTTAGAATTTTTTGTTGTGAGGCATATGCACATGTGCCAAAGGATAAGCGGAAATTTTTGTGTTATACACTAAGTTTGCACCCTTATCTCAAGCTCTCGTAGTCTTGATAACCTAGTATAAAATGGGAATCATCTCCAGGTTGTGGGACCTGTGCTAACTGAGATGAGACCTCTAGGTTCTAGGCTGGTTCCTCTTGGACAATCACCTTAATTTGCTTCTAGACATGAAAAGTAAAACTTTTGAGGGAAAGGGATAGAAGGAATGCTTGAAAGGGAAATGACTGAAAGCAAACTATCCTACTAGGTGATACACCAAGAATATGGTATGAATTACAGTATAAAAGATGAAATCAATGAATAGACTTAGGCCTAGGTGATCACAACTCACTGAATAGGTTTGCATAAGTACTTCACAGAAGGGTCTGTAGATAAAAAGAGTTATTCAGGGAAAGAGAGATTCTTTCACAAACAATAACACCCCTTAGAATTAGACAACAATCTATGACCTGCAAACAAACATTCACCTTTGCAACTAAGTATAGGAATGAGACAAGATATTTAAGGGGTTGAAGTATACCCACAAAAGCACTCACATCAAATCATCCATAATGATACACAAAATTGTAGAAAGAAAGAGGGATCAAGAATCCTAAGATATCACTGAGAAGCATGTAAATATTGAATTCATTAAGAAATAACTCACACAAGAAGGCATAGAGACATGAAGAATGTCACAAAAACACCTTCAATATCTGAATTATCAATGGGAGGTTACAGAATGTAGAAAACTAAAGGACAGAAAAATTGTCTCAGATAGCCTTCTAAGAAAAGATATTTTTTCTCCTTACAAAATGTGAACTCTGAGCTCTAAAACTCTCAAAAAACAATATATACATCTCCTCTTGCACGTAGGCAGGAGCAAAAATCTAATTAGGGTTACATAATTTTTCATATAATAATCAAACCCTAAATTTGTCAAATTCGGCCATAAATGCAAATGAAAATATCCTAGCTAATCAGATATCTATGTTCACGTGTCCATTTCATGTTTATACCTGCAAAAATCCAGCTGCCATGATCCATCTACCTACCTGCAACCCGGGCTCACCATAACTGTTAAAATCTGATATTTTGAGATATTTGAATTTAAAAAATGATAAAATGGTCACAGGTGGCGCTAAAATTTTCTATCGACGACTGATACTCAAACTTTAATCCAACTTTAAAATGCAGCCATTAGATCCTTCTTTTTACCCAAGCTCAGCATTTGACTGCAAAACTAACTCAGCATTTACCTCGGGTTCCAATTTTCCTTCAGTTGTAAAATCGTTTAAACTTTTAGTTGACCCCGGTTAACTCTGGCGAACAAGAAGATAACCTTTAGTCACTGATTTGCAAAATACTCTTAACCCTGGGCCCAGAACCACCACGTCATTCTTTTATTTTCCCTTGACTACTCTGTAGGCATACACCTTGACAACCCTTGACATCGGTCCCACTAAAGACAAGATTCTGATCCAATGGCAGGCGCATGATCTCATGGCCCCTGAATATTCCTTTCGATCATGCGCTAGCTGTAGATCACCTTTGCACTGGGACCCCACTAACATGCGGGTCGACCTAGAAATCTCTATCAGCACATGGCAACCAATCAAATTCAAGCATGTCAGCATCAACTGTCAGAGGACCCACCTGACAGAGCCTGGAGATAAAGTAAGATCAATGACGAGCGCATGAACGCATGTGTCAGAAAGATTCCTTGTAGACATGTGCCAGCCATTGATCCTCTACAGATGTTAGAGCCTTCTGAAATGCTGGAAACCTGGTCCCACTAACACATTATCAAATCACTACCATGTGGACCAATGAGAAGCTGTTGTTTGTGTACACGTATTAGTGGACCCGCCAGGCATGAAGAGTTACGTCACCAAGGAGAATCAATGATTGTCTTATAATTGCATACCTCTGACACATTTCATGAGAACACATGCCAACCATAGATTTCCAAGCTTCTGACATCCCTGGGACTGCTGACAAAAATACAAGTCATCATCCCTCGACCAATAAAAAGCCTCCAAGTAAGACACCGTGGCAGTGGACCCACAAAAGCATGAAGTGCTGAGCAAAAGGGAAGATCGACAATTGTCACAAGATCACAAGCCTCTGATAGACCCTATGAGATCTTACGACAGCCGTTGATCTCATCAACTGGGACCCCACTTAAATCACTTAACCCCAGAAGTCTTAGCGAATGTGCACCCAAAGGAAATTCGCTCAGTCGCTGAATATAATTCTTAACCTCGATTAAGTCTGAAGAATACACGAACAAGGCATTCATAGAATCATTCAACCAAAAGTCCAACCTAGGGTTTCAGTTAGCGAATGCCCGACTAAAGGCAATCCGTGAAGTCGCTGAATGTTTAGAAGCTTCACCATTTTATCTCGCGACTAAGAAAAACACTGCAGTCGCCAGTTCGCCGAAAGGAAAAGGTAACCACTGAAAGAATAAGAGAACTGGTGACCGAAGGAAGAATTACACACATGAGAAATTAGGACTTTAAGTTGCCTAAAAAGTAACATGAAAATAGAATGAGGGGCTTAGGGTTTGCAGGGTTTATTTAGCTCAAATGACTACTTTTTTGAATTTTTCAACTACAGTCCAGGGAATAAAAAATAATTTGCAGAGGCCAGAGGACAAAAAAAATCATAAAAATTTCAGGGATACTTGGCAGGATAAAAACAGATACCTGGGGATGGATTTTAGCCAAATTTGCATGCATATGAAAATTAGGGTAACATTTTGGCGATTTCTACTGGATGTCAGCTTGCTAGACATGGAAAACCAGTGGCCTTGACATAATTCATTGGGCATGGGGTCATTCTAAGGAACACAAAACTTGATAGAGAGATAAAAACTGAACACAGGGAAACAAACTTGTGCACAGACACTTCTTGAAAAGCAGGAAACTAACCTAGGAAAATAGGGAAAGAAAAACAAGAAACATATTTACAAGAATTTACAAAGAGGGATTAACCTCAAAGCAGGGCTTCAAGTGGAAACCATTCACTGATATTGGCAAGGGAACTCCTTCAAGGGTTGATAGTTGAAAAGCATTAGACCCCTTGCACTCTGTTATAACAAATGGTCCACCCCAAAATGAATCAAATTTTGTATGTCTGCCAAACTTGGATCTAAATTCATCCCACTTGAGGACTACATCTCCAACCTTGAAATTTCTGATCCTGGCTCTTTTATCAAAGTTTCTCTTTGTTTGGATTTGATGGAATTCCATATCCTGCATTGATTTGTTTCTGAGTTCTTCTAACTCCATAAGCTGAGCATATTTGATCTGCAAGAGATCCCCTTCTTCAAATAGGACATATTGAGTGGCTAGGTCTAGGGCTGGCAATTCAGCTGAGATGGACAACTTGGCCTCTTTGCCATACACTAGCATATAAGGAGAATTACCAATGATTTTCTTTGGGGTAATTCTATCTAACCACACTGCAGACTTGAGCTTGGTATGCCAATCTCTCTGATTTTCTTGAAGAGTCTTCTTGATTATCGTAATCAAGTTCTTATTAGTGGATTCTGCCAAGCCATTGCCTTGGGGGTAGTAATTGGAAATGGTATTCAGATAGATGCCATTTTTGACTGCCCACTCTGAGACTTTGAGGCCTGTGAATGCTAATGCATTATCTGATATTATGGAATCTAGAGTGCCAAATTTGTGAATTATATCATCATAAAAGCTTAAGACAACACTCTCATTTGATTCTTTTAAAGCAATTGCTTCTGTCCATTTGGTGAAGTAATCTGTTGTGGTGATTATCCATTTATGGCCTGCACTAGATGGAGGATTGATCATACCAATGAAGTCTATACCCCATTTCATGAAGGGTTGCTCTGTTCTGACTGGCTGTAAGGGCAAGGCTGCAAGCCTTTCTTTTCTTGCAAACATGGCACACTTGATGCATTTCCTCACATACTCATGACTATCCTTGAAGATAGATGGCCAATAGTATCCAGCCCTCATGATTTTAAAAGTAGTAGTCCTAGGAGAAAAGTGACCTCCAGAAGGTCCGTCATGAAATTCAACTAGGACATCAGCTATCTTTTCTAAATCTATGCATCTTAACAGGACACCATTGTGATCCTTTCTAAAAAGAACCTCATTTATTAGCACAAAAGGAATAGATTGTAATCTATAATACCTCCTTTTTGTTGAATCTAGATCTGCAGGACATTGCCCTGTCTTCAAGTAATTGATCATATTAGGCAACTAAGTTGTTGCCTTGGCTTGTTCTTTTGTAGAATGCACCACTAGAGATGCATCTATTGTTTCTAATTTCTTTGAACCTTCATCCTCTGCCAAATGCTCACAAAGACCTCTTCCTCTAACCAGCTTGGTGGTCTGAATATCAATGTCATATTCCATCACCTTGGTGATCCAACTAGCTCTTTTCTCATTTAGGTCTTTGGAAAGCAAAAACTCTTTGACACTTGGATGAGTAACTTTTAAATGTACCTTGCTATGAGTCAATAGATATCTGAACTTTTTAAGGCTCTTTACCAAAACAAGTACATGTTTTTCTACAAAAGAGTATCTCTGTTCATACTCTTCTAAACCTTTGCTAAAGAAAGCAATAGGCTGCTCTAATCCATCTGAATTTTCTTGGGTCAGCATTGCAGATATAGCATCGTGACCTCCATAAGCATAAAGGATAAAATCCTTACTAAAATTTGGGTTTAAGAGAGCAGGGGCTTCTGTTAAGGCCTCTTTGATAGCCTAGAAATTGGCTTTCCCTTCTTTAGTCCAGCTGAAAGTTGAACTCTTCTTTAGCATGGTTGTCAAAGGCTTGAGTAAATTTGCAATGTTAGGCAAGAACCTCCTAACAAAATTAATCTTTCCTATGAAAGATTGGAGACCTTTCTTGTGATGTGGTAGGGGTAGCTCTAGTATAGCTACAATTCTCTCAAGATCCAATGTAATTCCTTCTTTGGATACTACATATCCCAATAGTTTTCCTTCATGAACTGCAAACACACATTTTTTGGGATTAAGAGATATTCCAAACTCTCTACACCTTTCAAAAATCTACCTCAAATGTTTGATGTGATTTGCTGCATGCTTTGAATAGACATTTATGTCATCCAAGTAGACCAGTACAAACTTGTACATTAGGCTCTTAAAGGCTATATTCATTGCCTTTTGAAATGTAGCACTTGCATTTGACAAACCAAAGGGCTTCTTTTGATAAGCCATGGTTCCCCACTTGGTTGTAAATGTAGTCTTATATTGATCCTCTTCATTTTCTAAGATTTGATTGTATCTTGAATAGCCATCCAATAATTAAAATCTCTCGGATCCAGAGACACATTGTAAGATTTGTTCCATGGAGGGTAGTGGATGGCGGTCCTTTAGAGAGGTCCTGTTAAGATCCCTGAAGTGAATGCATAACCTCAGCTCCTCATTCTTCTTCCTGACAGGAACAAGGTTGGAAACCCAACTAGTATGCTTGATGGGGTAGATGATACCACTTTCTATTAGTTTGAGTACTTCCTTGTGCATAAGTGGCTCAAGTTTGGGATTAACAGGCCTTTTCTTCTACCTTACTGGTTTGGCATTAGGTTCTAATTCAATAGCATGCTGAGCAAGGGCAGGGACAAAACCTTTGAGGTCTTCATATTGCCATGCAAATATATCACTAAATTCTTTGAATAACTGAGTGTAAGCTTGCTTCTCCAATTCAGTGTTCACTTTTCCAAATTGTAGGCTCTTACCTGGTTCCAACTCTAATTCAACACAATGTTCTTGTTGGACTACCAGGCCAGCTTTATTTTTCTTGACTTCATCATCCTTGTTGAAGACAGTCTCTAATGTAACAAGACCTCTAGGCATCTTATTGGACGTAAGTTGTATCACTTGATCACCATAATTTTGTGATAACCTATCCTGATTATGCCTTGAAAAAACATCTTCTTCAAACAAGAACTGTAGAATTTGTTCATCATTGTCAAACACCCGCTAATTGACATTATTATCAAGAATAGAGGGTTTGAAAATCACTTTGATATGTTTTTGATCATTTCTTTTGAAACACTATTTGGAATATCATACTGAGATCCAACAGCAACTAACCCATCTGCATTTTGATTTAGCTTCCTAGGGATAGCAACAATATTGAAAGCATGGAAATCTTCAATTGCATCCCAAACTCTATGTTTGTATGCTTTCAAAGTGTCATTCTTGGTTGCACTTATCCCTCTTACTTGGCTGACAACTAACTCACTGTCACCATAAACTTTTAAGGCCTTAAGCCCTCTTTTTCTAGCCCACTCTAGTCCATTGACTAGACTTTCATACTCTATAGTGTTGCTAGTGCAGAAGAAACTGAATCTAAAGACATTATAATACTTTTCTCCTTTTGGGGGCACTAACATAGCACCACCACCAAAACCATGTCTACTTCTAGCTCCATCAAAAAATAGTTCTCAAACCTAATTATTCTGATCTTCTGAATCAGTGTCCTCTTTGAGGAGGCTTGGTTCTATGGCTCCACTCTCTTGTATCAGATAACTTCCCAAACCAAAATCCCAAACAAGATATTCTTGGGCCTCTGAAGCTCTTTCATCTAGAAGAATATTAGGGATACTTTCTATCTTTGTGCTTGCTTCACTAATGGTTTGGAAGTCACTATCATCAAATATGGGGTAGTTTACATTGATGGCATTGGATACATATGGCTCTATATGGTGTGCTGCTAATGGTTCTAATTTAATGGTGACCTTGGTCCCATAACTTTTATGGAAAATCATGTGAGACCAGTCAAAAGATAGGTAGCCTCCTATCTTAGCTGTAAACTCCCTTGAAAGACATATAGCAAATAATGTAGGGAGATCTATGATACATATATATCAAGGAGGATTGAAAAATTAGGACTAGCATGCAGGATTAGACTGGTATCCTTGGCCACACCTATAGTATTGACTGAGGATCCATCAAGTTGGGTAACCTTCTTTTGGAAGGGCTCATATTTTAGTCCTAATTGGTCAGCTACTTTCTTAGGCATTACAGTGCTAGTAGCTCCACTATCTACCATACAATTATGCACTAAAGATTTTCCAATGATTAAAGATACATAAAAGGGAGGTGGCTTTGAGTTCCTACCTTGTGTGGCATTGCCTTTGGAGTTTCTACTTGGAGCCTCCTTTTCTTGATCAATGTTAACCAACACTGGCTTTGCAGCTTCTTTTGCATGTTGAGGAGTTGCTACTTCTGTCATGGCCTTCTTCAAAATTTCAAGTTGTCCTGGAAGAGCCAGCGAGTCCCACATGGACATGGTGACACTCACCTTCTTCATATTGTCTATGATATTAAAAGGTGTCATAGTGTGTACTCTTTGTTGTGCTTTCACTATGATGGGCTCCACTTCTTTGGAATGTTGGCCTTCTTTGCTTGTGATGACATGAACCTCCTTAGGTGTGATGGGATTAGCTTGTTGCGGTGGCTCTGCAGATGTAGTGGCCTTAGTACTAGAATTTTCTCTTTCCATGTCTTGAGCTCTTCTTTTTGCTCTTGTATAAGCAACAAAAGAAACTTCATCATTGACTCCATTGAAGTTAGGCTGCTCCCAATTGAAAAGAGCAGTCTCATTCTCTTGTGATTCTTGTTGAGGAACTGACCCACTAGATGGAGCCTCTGATTGAGCTTGTGAGGCATTCTGAACCATTAAAGCTTGGTTCATCCATCCATTTGAACATGTAGTCTGATTAAGAGGCTGATTACAAGGAAAACACCATTCATTATCCATGGCCATATTATTTTGACTAGGAACCATATCCCTTGCTGGATTTGTAGAATTTAGAGGTGCAGGGTTATATGGTTGGAATGGTCTTTGATTAAAACTTTATCTTTGTCCTTAATAGCCTCCTTGGTATGGTGGCCTATTTTGTTGATAAGGCTGTCCTTGATTTTGATATTGCTGATTAGGACCTTGGCCTTGTGGCTGAAAGGGTGGTCTGATTCCTTGACCTTGTTTCTTCAAATTTGTGACCTCTTTAGTCAAGGTCTGCAATAAATTGGTCATTTCTTGCTTACTGCTTTCTTGACTGTTCTTTATCTCTTGTAGCTCTTGAGAAAAACTTGTTGTTAGCTCTTGACCACTGGTACTAGCCTAGGGTGCCAATATAGTAGGAATAGGGGTAAATGGGGGTACTTGTGCTGGTGCAATGGGTTGAAGGCTAGGAAAAATAGGCATAGGAGGCCTTCTTTGTATCATGCCTACTTGGATTAAACAATTTTCGGCCCTAACAGCTATGTCAAAGGCTTGGGGTAAAGAAGTACCACCCATAGACTGGATCATGATAGAAATTTGACCATTTAGACTTTGCAAATAGTATAGGAAAGCATGGTCAGCTGATGGTCTCACAGAGATTGGAATTCTATTCCATGTTTTGAGGAATCTATTATTGTAATCTATCATTTGCTCTTGAGGGTCTCTCTTAATAGTTGTTAACTGCTCAACTAGAGACAAGTTATCTGATTTATCCTCAAAGTGCTTACTTAATGCATCCCCTAACTCATCCCATGAAGTAATGGAACCAATAGTTAGAGTTCTAAACCATTCAAGAGCCTTACCTTTTAAAGAGGCTGCTAATAATTTTGTGGCCACATCCTCTTGGGTTATGTTGTGTATGTTGCAGATGGTGTTCACATCTCTTATGTGCTCAAAAGCAGTTGTTTGCCCCTCACCAGTGAAATCAGGTATACTCTTGAGTGCCACCAAGGGCACATCATGATGTACAACAAAGGCTAATGGACTCCCTTGGTTGAATGGTGCAAAGGCAAACTATCTAGCCATTGTAGGAGTTGGAATCTGAAGATTAACAACTATATGAGCTGTATTTGCTATTGGATTTGAATCTTCTTCTAGATCTCTGGTTAGAGATCTGCCTCTTCCTCTGAAATGAAAGGGAAAAGGTCTCCTCTTTGAAGTATCAGGAGGTGTAGATTGAACTCTCCTTGCAGGGGATGTTCTTTGAGTTGACCTGCCTTTGTGACTTCTTCTTGAGGGCAACTCTAAAAATTTAGTGGGCTTTGAGCTCCTAGTCTCAATCTTTCTCATAAACTTTGAACAAGGTTAGCTTGGATCTTTGAAATCAATGGAGTCACCAGATATACTTGATAGAATGACTTCTAAAAGCCTGTATTATGCAATCTGTATATTAGAGATAACATAATCTTCAACATGAATCTGATTCTTTTACTGTCCCATCGGGCATGCCAAAATTGTTATACACTAAGTTTGCACCCTTATCTCAAGCTCTCATAGTCTTGATAACCTAGTATAACATGGGAATCATCTCCAGGTTGTGGGACCTATGCTAACTGAGATGAGACCTCCAGGTTCTAGGTTGGTTCCTCTTGGATAATCACCTTAATTTGCTTCTAGACATGAAAAGTAAAACTTTTGAGGGAAATGGATAGAAGGAATGCTTGAAAGGGAAATGAGTGAAAGAAAACTATCCTACTAGGTGATACACCGAGAATATGGTAAGAATTATAGTATAAAAGATGAAATCAATGAATAGACTTAGGCCTAGGTGATCACAACTCACTGAATAGGTTTGCATAAGTACTTCACAGAAGGGTCTGTAGATAAAAAGAGTTATTCAGGGAAAGAGAGATTCTTTCACAAACAATAACACCCCTTGGAATTAGACAACAATCTATGACCTGCAAACAAACATTCACCTCTACAACTAAGTATAGGAATGAGACAAGATATTTAAGGGGTTGAAGTATACCCACAAAAGCACTCACATCAAATCATCCACAATGATACACAAAATTGTAGAAAGAAAGAGGGATCAAGAATCCTAAGATATCACTGAGAAGCATGTAAATACTGAATTCATTAAGAAATAACTCACACAAGAAGGCATAGGGACATGAAGAATGTCACAAAAACACCTTCAATATCTGAATTATCAATGGGAGGTTACAGAATGTAGAAAAGTAGAGGACAAAAAAAATTTCTTAGATAGCCTTCTAAGAAAAGATATTTTTTCTCCTTACAAAATGTGAACTCTGAGCTCTAAAGCTCTCAAAAAACAATATATACATCTCCTCTTGCATGCAGGCAGGAGCAAAAATCTAATTAGGGTTACATAATTTTTCATATAATAATCAAACCCTAAATTTGTCAAATTCGGCCATAAATGCACATGAAAATATCCCAGCTAATCAGATATCTATGTTTGCGTGTCCATTTCATGTTTATACCTGCAAAAATCCAGCTGCCATGATCCATCTACCTAATTGCAACTCAGGCTTGCCATAACTGTTAAAATCTGATATTTTGAGATATTTGAATTTAAAAAATGATAAAATGGTCACAGGTGGCGCTAAAATTTTCTATCGATGACTGATACTCAAACTTTAATCCAACTTTAAAACGCAGCCATTAGATCCTTCTTTTTACCTAGGCTCAGCATTTGACTGCAAAACTAACTCAGCATTTACCTCGAGTTCCAATTTTCCTTCAGTTGCAAAATCATTTAAACTTTTAGTTGACCCTAGTTAACTCTGGTGAACAAGAAGATAACCTTTAGTCGCTGATTTGCAGAATACTCTTAACCCTGGGCCCAGAACTGCCACATGTCATTCTTTTATTCACCCTTGACTACTCTGTAGGCATACACCTTGGCAACCCCTAACATTGGTCCCACTAAAGATAAGATTCTGATCCAACGACAAGCACATGATCTCATGGCCCCCGAATATTCCTTTCGATCATGCGCCAGCCATAGATCACCTTTGCACTGGGACCCCACTGACATGTGGGTCCACCTGGAAATCTCTGTCAGCACATGGCAACCAATCAAATTTGAGCATGTCAGCATCAACTGTCAGAGGACCCACCTGATAGAGCCCGGAGATAAAGTAAGATCAACGGTGGGTGCATGAACACATGTGTCAGAAAGATTCCTTGCGGACATGCGCCAACTATTGATCCTCTGTAGATGTTAGAGCCTTCTTAAATGCTAAAAACCTGGTCCCACTAACACATTGCTGAATCACTACCATGTGGACCAATGAGAAGCCGTCATTTGTGTACACATAGTAGTGGACCCGCCAGGCATGAAGAGTTACGTCACCAAGGAGAATCAATGGTTGCCTTATAATTGCATACCTCTGACACATTTCATGAGAACACATGCTAGCCATAGATTTTCAAGCTTCTAACATCCCTGGGCCCGCTGACAAAAATATAAGTCATCATCCCTCAACCAATAAAAAGCCTCCAAGTAAGACACTGTGGCAGTGGACCCACAAAAGCATGAAGCACTGAGCAAAAGGGAAGATTGATGGTTGTCGCAAGATCACAAGCCTTTGATAGACCCTATGAGATCTTACGATAGTCGTTGATCTCATCAACTGGGACCCCACTTAAATCACTTAACCCCAGAAGTCTTAGCGAATGCGTGCCCAAAGGAAATTCGCTCAGTCACTGAATAGAATTCTTAACCTCGGTTAAGTTTGAAGAATACGAGAACAAGGCATTCACAAAATAATTAAACCAAAAGTCCAACCTAAGGTTTCAGTTAGTGAATGCCTGACTGAAGGCAATCTGCGAAGTTGCTGAATGTTTAGAAGCTTCACCATTTTATCTCGCGACTAAGAAAAACACTACAGTCGCCAGTTCACCAAAAGGAAAAGGTAACCACCGGAAGAATAAGAGAACTGGTGACTGAAGGAAGAATTACGCACATGAGAAATTGGGACTTTAAGCTACCGAAAAGTAACATGAAAATAGAATGAGGGGCTTAGGGTTTGCAGGGTTTATTTAGCTTAAACGACTACTTTTTTGAATTTTTCAACTACAGACCAGGGAATAAAAAATAATTTGTAGAGGCCAGAGGATAGAAAAAATCATAAAAATTTCAGGGATACTTGGCAGGATAAAAATAGAGACTTGGGGATGGATTTTAGCCAAATTTGCATGCATATGAAAATTAGGGTAACAGTTTGAGAACAAGGCTAAGAAATGTATCTTCATCAAATACAATTATGGGGTGGAAGGATATAGACTTTGGGACATTTTTGCACATAAGGTAATACATAATAGAAGGGTTATTTTTGGAGAAAATAAGCCTCTTTCTATTACATTATAGTTATAAAAAACTAAACAAACAATGTGTTTCAATTTCTTTTTATGTTTGAAAATGTTGAATTGAGACCCCTAGATAAACAAGAATTGGAGGAGAGCTCATCTAGCTCTAAATATTTAGAAGAGGAGCTATAACCTCCAACACATCTTTGCTTGAAGGTTTACAAAACATAGACAACCACCTAAAAGGTATTCACCTTATGATTGAAGATTTGTGTTTACTTTGAATGCTAAAGTGGATCAACCTAGATCTGTAGAAGAGGCATTATATATGAACAATAAGAAATCCTAAAAAATTGCTATGGATAAGGAAACAAATTTTTTTTTAAAAGAATGATACATGGGATCTTTTAATATTTCCTAAAGGAGAAAAACCTATTGGTTGCAAATGTGTGTTCAAGAAGAATATTGGTATACATAGAGGTATTAAAGTGTACATAAAGAAAGGGGGATAATAAAATGCAAGGGGTTGTCCACCTTTCCTTAATGCACAAATTGGAAGGAAGATGCCCCAATAGGCTCAAGTTAGGCATAAGCCAAAAAATGGGATTATGATCCTTCGCTCATTTATGATTAAGATGAAATGGATTTGAGGGTAAATAATACAAAGATACAAAATATGAGGCTAAATAAGAAAAAATGACAAGTTTCAAGAAGTACAAAGGAACAGAAAGAAGATAAATAGATATAATAACTTTAACATAATTTAGAATACTATACTAAACCATAGTTTAAATTTAAAGTGATTTTTGCAGGGTATAGAACAAAATGGGTGTTCTTTTCTTGGGACCAATTTGCATAATTTTTCTATGTTCCATGTTTTTGCCTAAAAATTTGATAACCACTTCGACAGGTCCTAAAATTTTTGGAATAGTTTTGATAGCTACACCACCTATTCTTGCACATAGAAAAGGGGGAAAGGTTGTGAAAAGGGGTTTTCCTTGGTCGAACCCTTGTTTAGGAATCAACCTTGAAAATTAAATAAAATTGCATAAAGGAAAGTAAATGTAAAAGTAAATATTAGATCTACCTTGTAAATACCTTCATGAATGGATGTTGAGATTGTACATATTCATGAATATGCTTGTGTGTTTCTTGAATTGTAGTTGTTGATACCCTCACAAATGCATAAATCTATGAATGCCACTCCTAGATCTTCAATGTTGTTATGATTGATTGAACACTTGCTATGAAGGAAGAAATAATGTGGATGGACAAAGGATCTTATTGCTTGATTGAGAAATCCTCTACTTGCCATCATGGGAGAGAATATTGCTACAATGGAAAAGATTTCCTTCAATATGCCTTGATGCTTGGATAAATACTAGATCTTGGATGCTTACCTTCAAATATTGAATTCACTTGATTGCTTGATTATGAATGTATTTATTGATAATGGATCTTGGTTATGATTCTTAAATTCTTTCTTGTTGATACTAAGATGAGGAGAGGTAGGGTTTTTATACACCTCACATATAGTTTGGGATAAAAAATTAAGCTAGGCCAACCATGAGATATAATTTCCCACTGAAACACCACAATGAGGCCCCATTTCAAATTTGAGGCTAAACCTAATGGAACACATCTCCTTAGTTATAATGTTCCTAAGAAAATAACACCCAAGGAATTATGCACCTATGAAAAAACACCAAAAATGAAATAGGGAGTCAAGAAGATAGTGCAAATGTTGGATAAGGGGGAGATAGGTAGCTAGATCAAGCATAATGAACATGAAATTGCCAAAATGGGGCCTAAATAAGAATCCAATTATTGGTGCTAAATTTTTAGGATGTTGAATTTAAGCCTCCACTTTAGTGAGATTGAGATAACCTCATGCTCATGGTAAAGTAGATCATCGCACTGGAAAAAAATTATCAAGGTCAAGGAGACAAGAAAACACCAAGCCCCCAAGTTACTTAAGTCCTTATAAAATCCAAAACCAAGATAAAAAGAGGAAAATTGTGTGTATGTGTGTGTGTGTGTGTGTGTGTGTGTGTGTGTGTGTGAGAGAGAGAGAGAGAGAGAGAGAGAGAGGACCAACTACCGTAGTAAGGTATTGCATTATTATGGATCATGCAAAGAGAAAGAAATGTTGTAAAAGATGGAATTGATAGTTTAAAAAGATATGAGATGCTAGTCAACCCATTGAAACAAAGAGGATCATTCCTTGAAGAAAGCTTGTCTCTATTAAGGGACCCAAAAAAGTGGTCAATATGAGGACCAAATGATGGAGGGTCAATCTTAGGATCCACTGAGTAATACACAAGACATGATAAAAAAAAGATGAATGCAAGGAAAACATTGTCCCCTTATCCATCTACCTATTGAATAATTGTGTGTGTGTTTGTGCAAAATGTGAAACAAGGAGCAAAGTGTCTTCCCCAATGTTAAATCAATTACAAGCACCTTAAATAGATCAAGGGATTTAACAAAGCATACATGAATCCACAAGAGATGTTTCCACTGTGAGATGCCCCCAAGAAAGGAAAAACCAAGGGAAATTAAATAGATGACAAAAGAGAGCACAAAATGGATCTACTAACTCTGGAGTTAGTATGATCATATGATAACTCATGTATATCAAAATTAATTGCCATCATCCCTAAAGGTAGCATAACTACATTAACAATGGAAGAAGGTCACATAAGAGATACAAAGAAGAGTCTTTTTGAGATAGAATTATGGAGACCAAAAAAAAATAGTAGCTATCACTTTGCGTCATCCCTAATTAGACAACACAAAGACACATTTATGCGAAATAGAACATTCATGACATAATATGTGTATCACATATAGAAGACTAAGATATAAAGATAATAATGTCACGACATGTTGATTACTTTATCACCTTGTGCCAACAAAGCAACAAGGGTTGTCTAAAGAAATGTAAACAAAACACATAACAAGAAACACATCATGGGGGAAGCACATTACATCAAACAAACACACAAGAGAATCTAATATATAAGAGGAACTATTCAAGAATATCACCTCCCCCCCATCTTGGTTGTTATCATTTAGGGAAGGTGGTAAACACATAAGAGGAGAAACATTGAACACGATAGATGAAACAATAGCTAGTTCCAAACAAGGACCACACTCCAAGGATGAGTCACTTTGTTTGTCACTAGGATCAATAGATATTTTTTTTGTAAATATAGTAGGTAAACAATGATTAATATCAATAAGCTCATATATATCATCAAAATCACTAGCATGAACATCATTTGCATTTGAAAAATTGAAATTATCATTAAGAGCATCTTCTTCATCGAGATTAATCAAAATAGGATCTCTAATCCAAATAGAGTCATCATGTTTGTTTAATTTCATCTTCCTTAGACTAACTTCCTCCCTTTGGCTACACATAGGTTGGATAAAGGGAATCAAAGCATCATTAGGCATCTTAGGGGAGGAAATTTTTTGGGAAGTACGCTCATAGGATCTAACATGACATTTATGATGATGGTCAGGAGCACAATAGTTATGTTTGGTTTTCTTTGAGATTTTTTTTGGTTTAGGATCAATAAACATCAAGTCCTTTTATTCTTTAAGAGGAAGAACAAAAGGAACCACACGACACTAAGAGATAACAACTAAAAAATATTTATAGGATATAGGAGGTATAATTGAAGAAAAAATAGGAGGTGTGGAAGGTGTAGGGAGAAGCCCAGGTCTAGGTCAAGGAGATGGAAAAATAGGAAAGGAATTTATAAGTTCAAAAATCTTCATAATTTTGAATTTTTGATAGGATAAGAAATAGTTATCTTTGTAAGGTTGAATTGGTTGAGTCATGGAAGGCCAAAAGAAGTTGAGGTCAAAGTTCCCTCGATTAGCTAAAGGATGATATGGACTATGGTTAATCGTGATGATTTATCTATCATGGGGAAATTTCAAATAATTATGGATAGGAGAGACTATAGCTTTCATGGAAGTGATCCAAGGAAGACTAAGTATAACTTGAAATTGATCATAAATTGGGATGACAACAAAGGTAAAATCTAAGGTTTTCTTACCAACTTCTACGGGAAAGATGTTAAAATAATAATAACAAAATATAGAGTTAGGAATTTTTTTAATCAATGAGCAAGGAAAAGAAGATTTACCATGAATAATCACAAAACTAGGAGCATTCACCAAAGCACAAGGAAACAAGGAGACAATATTTTAAAGGGGGAAAAGCATAAAAAAACCCCCGTGATATAATGAAAGTGGCAAAAAATGCCTAAGAATGAGAGAGAGAGAGATAGAGTGAGAGCTTAGCTCATACAATGTTCAAGAAGAAGAAGAATCTCATAAGTTGAGAGGAGAGCCATCTCTTAATAGAGATGTGAGAAAGGAGTTACATTGTAACTCCCATTTCTGTGTATGCCACATTTCACTAGTGTGTGAGACAAGTGTAGGATTCCTCATAAGGAGGAATATCTATTTTACTTAATAAAGGAAATTACAAATATGACATGTCCTCCCACTTGGACTAGAGGATGAATACAATAGGATACCTTGGTTTATCCTTTAAATACATAATTTACCAAGGAAAGATTAAATTCTAACACCCCCCTTTAATCTTTACTTGGGGTAATTGCATCAAGGGGTATCAAACCCAAATTGTTACAATGAAATTCAAATTTCTCTCTAAAAAGAGGTTTTATCAAAATATCTACAACTTGATCTTCACCTTTGCAATGGAAGAGGGAAACTTTCTTTTATGGAATGTGCTCTCTAATGAAGTGGTGGTGGAGAGAAATGTGCTTTGACTTTGCATGGTAAACTAGATTCTTTGCCAAGGCTATTGCACTTTGATTGTCACAATACAATGGTGTAGGTTCTTGTTGAGGTAGACCCAAATCTTCAAGTATTCTTCTAAGCCATAGAGCTTATTTAGAGGCATGAGTACAACTTTTATATTTAGCTTCAGTAGAACATAGAGACACAGATTGTTCTTTTTTACTTTTCCAAGATATAGAACTTGAACCAAGAGAAAAACAATACCCAAAAGTAGATTTCCCATCATTGGGGTCTCCACCTAGATCTGAATCAGTAAAGCCTTTTAAAGAAAAATCATAATTTGCATCATAAAATAATCCTAAGTTAATAGTGCCTTTAATGTAATGTAATATTCTTTTAGCAATTTTGAAGTGAGTTTGTTGAGGTTTGGACATGAATCTTGAAACTAAACCAACACTAAAAGATAAATCAGGTCTAGTGAGGGTTAGATAAATTAAACTACCTACAAGTCCTCTATAAGGAGTAGCATCTATGAAAGGAGATTCCATATCTATCATTAACTTAGTTCCTAAATCACATGGAATTGAAATAGGATTAGCATTATTCATATGAAATCTATCTAGGAGATCTTTAACATATTTACTTTGAGAGATAAAAATACCCTTAGGGGTTTGCCAAATTTGCATTGCTAAGAAATAATGTAAAAAACCTAAATCTATCATTTAAAATTTTTGGTTGAGTTGGAACTTAATATCAGAAATCAAATGGTTAGAACTAGAAGTAAGAATCAAATCATCAACATACAAAATGATAATAATAATGTCATCTTCACTATGCTTGATATACAAGTTAGGATCATTTTTACTTCTTTCAAAACCTTGAGAAATAAAGGAAGCATCAATTTTGGAATACCATTCTCTAGGAGATTGTTTTAAACCATAAATAGACTTCTTTAGTTTGTAGACTAAATGTTCATTACCTTGTTGAATAAAACTAGGAGGTTGAGACATATAGAGTTCTTCATGCAAATCACCATTTAAGAAGGCACTTTTAATATCCATTTGGTGAATAGGCCAATTCATTTTAGTAGCTAAAGCAAGAACAACTTTAATGGTAGGCATTTTAGCAACAGGAGAAAAAGTTTCATTATAGTCTATTCCTTCAATTTGAGAAAAACCACATGCAACTAATCTAGCCTTAAATTTACTAACTTCATTATTGGAATTTAACTTAGTTTTATATAACCATTTACAGGAAACTGGATTTTTACCATGAGATAAAGTAACTAAATCCCAAGTATTATTAGAAATTAAGGAGTCATATTCTTCTTGCATAGCAGTTTTCCAACGAGGTTGATTTTTAGCTTGAGACAAGGTTTGAGGATAATTAGAATTAGAGAGAGAAGTCATAAGAGCATAATTACAATAGTTTATCCTTCTAGGTTTAAGTCCACCCATTCTAGCAATGTAATCATCACCTTCATTAAGTAAATCTTTAAACCATTTAGGATATCTCCTAGAATTAACAGAAATATTACTAGGAGTAAACAGATTATTACCATCATCATCATCATCACTGCTACTACTAGAAGGAACAAAATCATTAGGAGTATCATTACTATCTATTTGTTCAGTATTATCCTTAGTGTTAGGAGCAGAAATAGAAGGTGCACAAATAGAAATGTGAGGAATACGGTTGAGAGACGGAGGTTGGTCCTCCACAAGAACTATGTTGCTGTGACTAAAATCAGAATCTAAAAGTTGAGAATAGTCATGGACACCATTTTCAGTGATGCAAACATCTCTAGCTATGTGAACTTTATTAGTAAGAGGATCATAAACTCTATAACCTTTAGTGTTCTTAGAATAACCAAAAAATATATGAGGTGAGGATTTATGATCTAACTTTTTCCTTTTCTATTTAGGTGTGTGAACATAAGCAGTGGAGCCAAAAATTCAAAAATGAGACAAGTTGGGTTTCCTTCCTAACCAAACTTCTTCAGGAGTTTTATTTGGTAGGGCCTTAGTAGGAGTTCTATTAAGAATATAGGTGGCACATGCCATGGCTTCATCCCAAAATTTATAATCTACATTTCTAGCATGTAAAAAGCATCTAGCCATTTCTACTATTGTTCTATGCTTCCGTTCTGCCCCACCATTCTGTTCTGGTGTATAAGGAACGGTAAGCTCATGTTTGATACCAAAAGATCTTAAATAAGAATGAAAAGCATGATTAACATATTTAGTACCATTATCAGTCCTAAGAATCTAAATTTTACAACCACTTTGTCTTTCTACAAAAACATGAAATTCAACAAAAATATCAAGGACTTGATCTTTACTATGAAGGAAATAAATCCAAGTTCTTCGAGAATAATCATCAACAAAAGTTAAAGCATATTTAGAGCTTGAAATAGAAGTATTTTCCATAGGACCTAAAAGATCACTATGAATTAGAACTAACTTATTATTAGCTCTCCAAGATGATTTATGGGGAAAAGATTCTCTATGCATTTTACCACTCATACATCCATTGCAATCAAACTTATAAGGAGTAAAATTAGGTAACCCATCTACCATATTTTCTTTTTGCACTAATGAGATATAATCAGAATTTAAATGTCCTAGTCTTTCATGCCAAATGTGAAAATCAACAGTAGTGAGTAAAGAATATCTAGGAGAGGCAAATTGATAAAATTTAAAGAGATTATCATCATCTAATTTAGCATTAGCAACTATCTGATCAATATTGGGATCAATGATATGACAATTATTTTTATGAAACTCAACCTTATAATCTTGACATAATTGAGGAACATAAACAAGGTTAGCTTTCAAATCACGAACATAAAGCACATCATGTAATTTACCATTTGGAACAGAAACATTACTAGTTCCTTCAACTTGACAGCAATGATTATCAGCTAAGGAAACAGGAATATTCATAGAATCAAGTCACAAAGAATCAAAGACTTCCTTATGAGATGTAACATGTTGAGATGCACCACTATCAATAATCCATTCAAGTGGTTTAGAAGCATTAAAATAGACAGTAAAAGCAAAACGAGATTGATTTCCATTAGATTTTCCATTTGAGTAATTTTGAGAATTATGTTGATAATCTTTTTGTTTCTTAAAACAGTTATGTATTAAGTGACCATCTTTACTACAATAGGTGCAATGTGGCCTATTAGAATTATTACTATTATGATAGTTATTGCAAGGCCTAGAATTATTATTTGAATTATTAGTATTGTTAGATCTTTGATAATTTTGGTTATTTTGATTAGTGTTAGAAGATCTATTATTATTGTGACTTTGAGAGACATATGCATGTTCGTGTGATTTAAGTATGCCAAATTGAATTAATTTAGCTTCCTCTTGACGCAACATATTCTGAAAGATAACATAAGTTAGTTGAGATGCTAAAGAAGGAATAGCTAACTGAGAATAAATATTAGTAATAAACTATGGGAACTGTCTAGACAAACATTTACGAATAATTATATGGATTATCCTTAAATCAGACAGAGGAACTTGTAAACCAGTTAGTAAAATTTTAATTGAATCAAACTTGAGCAAGAAATCATCAACAAAGTTGAAGTCGATATACTTGAGGTCTTCAAGTTGGTCTTGAAGCTGGATTTTTTGAGTTTCATCTGCACTGTCATAGGTATTTTTCAGGATGTCCCAAGCCTGATGAGCTTTTGTACAAGTAGAAATTAAGATAAACAATTCGGGACTTAAGGAGATCCCGATTAAACCAAGTGCTTCCTCATTTTTTTTTGCCAAGCAGTTTGGTCAACTTGAGGAGCAGAGGTTGCTGGTTTAGAACTGGCATTAGTTGCAATATCTAAAATATGACAGAATCTAAAGATGAAGGTCATGTGCATTTTCCATACATGATAATTTGTACTAGTTAACTTAATTTATGGCATCAGGGTGGTCATGGTTAAAAACTAAGATTTAATGTAAACTTGAGATAAATGAATGAAGAACCTTAACAGAACTAAGAAAAGAAACTCAGATCAAACTATATACACTTGCATGCAAAGAGAAAGAAAACTAAATAACCTAATAACAAAACAACATAACCCTACAAAACATATGAGTTAAAGAATAGAAATCAAATTAAAAAGAACAAAGATGAACTTGCAAAGAAAAGTTAGAAAACTGATATACTAAAAGAGTTAAAAAAATTTAAGACCTGCAAAAAAAATGTTAGCAAAAAAATTGGGTAATTATAATGCGAGATTAGTAAACTGAAAAAATGCTTTGAATCTAACTAAAACCCTTAACACTTAAGCAAGAGAAAAAAGAAAAAACAACTATAATACCACAACCAGATTTAAAAAAAAAAAACTATTAGAAAGGCCTCCAAATTAAAGTGATTAAATACAGAGAAAGTCACACAAGGATACAAACCAAAAAAAAACTAAAACCTTTTAAAAAAACTTTAACTAAATCTACTAAAGCTAAGAACAATTTTTTATTATAAATTAGTTATCTCTATCCAATAGTATGAAGACAAAGCTGATACTAAAAGGGAGAAGAGATATAATAATCTAACTGCTTGGATTAGAAACACTTTATATGAAAAAAAATTAAAATGCTTTTGAAAAAAATAACACAAAACAAGAACTAATAAACTAAACCATTAAATGTTAACCATTAACTAAAAAATTACAGACCAATAACAATTAATGTTAATAACTACAACGATATCTAACGTAGTTGTCGGGCCCTTTCTAGGAAAGATTAAACAAGATATTAGCTCTTAGGTTAAAAAAAAACTAAATAAGAACAACTATAATGAATGCATGCAACCAAAAAAAAGATAGAAACTTCACAATTGAGAAGAAGAAGCATGCAAAGGGACCAAAAAAAAATTATAGGGTGCTAATTGCAAACCCTCTCTTCACCTATTACTTCTCACATATACTATAAATCTGCAACCTTCTGATTTCACAAACATGCAACAAATGATGAGATCCCTGCCAAATACCATACTAAAAAAAACTTTGCAAAAAAGAGAGTAAAGAAACCGAGCTTAAACTTAGATGTTTTGAAGAGGAAGAGGTAGAGATCCTCATCTCCTTCGAACAACAAATTGAAATCCCAACAGAAAAACAAATTTGGCATGATTACTACTGTGAAAAAGAACTTGGCTACGCACAAAGGCTGAAAAAAATACACAGAATGGAAATGCCACAGATAACTAAAGATAATAAAGTGGATATTTGAAAGGAAAGCTGGAGCGCATAACTTGGAAGATCAAAACTTTCAAAAAGAAGGAAACTCATGCACGACAACCACAACTTAGAAAAAAGAGGTGTGGGCATGATAGATTTTGTGAGTCACATGATCTAAATCTAAACAAAATAAATTGAGCCTCCAGCTAACTAGAATGGTCCCAAATTGCAATTCGTTCTATTCTGGACACTATTTGCAACATGATCCTTTCTCTTAACTGCAAATCTTACTATATATGCTGAGACGAAAAACAAAAAAACTTTGGCCCAAAGCAAGAATACTGAAACAAAGCAGAAAAATGAAAAAAATAAACTATTTCTATCATACATACATTCTATGAAAGCTATGAAAGCTATAAAACTCAGTAGGAATCACCGCATGCAATAGCAATACAAGAATAAACTCAAAGTGCGAGGAGTAATAACCAGAGGACAAAGATGTTTTAAAGGGCAAGAATGATTGATAGAGTGGATTAAGGTGTACACAAATTCTATTAAGGAAAAAATGAATGTGAAAAAAGCAATGATTAAAAGAAATGCCAAATTCCACACCTTTTACCTCAACAAAAAGAGAACTTAACAACAAAAAAAGGTTAACCCGCGATCCTTAGGAGATACTATAATGTCCACAGATTATGATAAGATTGTGATCTTGATAAGATTATGTCCACAGATCCTTCCCCGAGGGCTACACGGCCCTCCTTCTAACACCATAGTTCAAAGATGCTGATAGAACAGAGATACAAGCAAGCATAACAAACCTCTATACTAACAGTGATACAACCCTCCTTTGGAAACTGTGAAGAGAGCAAGCGTCAAAAAAGGAAAAGAGAGAACTACAGATATATACAAGGCAACGGCTTTGCAATGAAATTGGTGCAGATTACCAGTCAACCAGTGTGCATGAGAGAAGGATTCTAAGGCAGTGGCTAAGCAAACAAGAATGGCGCATACAAAGAACAACACACAAAAAAATCCTCCCCACAAGCAAGGATCGCCTAAGAAATATTACACAGGAGATTACAATAACAATGCAGAAGCTTCAATATATGAATAAAAATCGCATGCAATGATAAAACACATGCAAAGGGAAGAATAACTGCTTACTGAACCTTAGCTAAAGAGAATATAAATGACAAAGCAATAAGTAAAAAAAAAACTTGAAATACGAAAGGAAGCAATTATTGTTTCTAATTTCTAATCATTGCAAATTGAAAAAGATTCTATACATGCAACAACCGAAATTAGAAACTAGAAATAAGGATAAAAGAAAAAATTTCAAATCTTTAAAAGCTTTTAATATTATAATATTAAATTAGGATTTTGATATATTTAATTTTGTATTTTTTTCTTTATCAAGTAATGTATCCAAACCTGCAAAAAATAAATCAATAATGTATCCAATAGATAAACCGGGTTTGGCGGTAAACCAACCAAACCCAATTTTTTTTTGAGTTTTTCTCCTCTTAATCAAATTAGTGAAAAAAATATACTAGCAATAAACTCTCTTAAGAGTCTCTAAAATTGGAGTGCTCCAAGATATGGTGGCTCCTTCACCTACACACTCAAAACATGATTAAACCAACTTGTTCTGATACCATGTTAAAATAATAATAACAAAATATAGAGTTAGGAAATTGTTTAATCAATGAGCAAGGAAAAGAAGATTTACCACGAATAATCACAAAACTAGGAGCATTCACCAAAGCACAAGGAAACAAAGAGACAATATTTTGAAGGGGGAAAAGCATAAAAAAAACCCCATGATATAATGAAAGTGGCAAAAAATGACTAAGAATGAGAGAGAGAAATAGAGTGAGAGCTTAGCTCATACAATGTTCAAGAAGAAGAAGAATCTCATAAGTTGAGAGAAGGAGATCCATCTCTTAATAGAGATGTGAGAAATGAGTTACATTGTAACTCCCATTTCTGTGTATGCCACATTTCACTAGTGTGTGAGATGAGTGTAGGATTCCTCATAAGGAGGAATATCTATTTTCCTTAATAAAGGAAATTAAAAATATGACATGTCCTCCCACTTGGTTTAGAGGACGAATACAATAGGATACCTTGGTTTATCTTTTAAATACATAATTTACCAAGGAAATATTAAATTCTAACAAAAGATAACAGAACCATGGGCAGGATAAGTAAAACTATTGAATGGTTTTATTATCACATCATATTTGTCATAGAAATCTCACTGTATTTGTCTAGTGTAAAGATTCTATTCAGTTATAACATTCACCATACAAGTAGGATGTGTAAGGATTCCACAAGAAGGAAGACCGTTAATTTTCACAACTATGTAAAGTGGATCATTAGGTGTCCTAATAGTCTCCTTGAGATCAAACATAATGCAAAGATCAAGTTTGGGTTTGGGTTTAGGTTTAGATTGTTCAATAATATTGATACCATTATTGGCTTCATTACACTCAGTGTAATATCTCACAATGGTAGGAGAGTCAACAACATGGGTAGAGGAAGAAGGAAAATAATGGATAGTCTCAATGTTGTTGATTGAATGGGAAGGTAAAGGATTGGTATAAATTTGCAAGTTTAGGGTGGGAAGGGAAACATATTTGTTTCCCTTATCATTATCACCCTCAGTAGATATATCATTAGAATTGATAAGGTCTTACACAATAGATTCAAATGGAAACATTTTTCATTATCATGACCATGTTGATGATGGTATTTTCCAAAAGCTTTGGTATTAAAGTTTTTCTTGAATTGTTTGGAAGGATCAATTGAACTAATAGGTGTAAAGTTATGAGAATGTCTAAAATAAGATGATAAAGGAGCCACACATTTGGATGTTGTTTCCACTTGCACATCAATGTTATTTGATGAATCATTTATCTTGATGAAGACTTTTGGTTTTTGAAACTTTTGAAATGGCTAGAATGCGGAATCACTCTCATCAAATAGAGTCATTGGAGGAGTTCTCTCAAATTGATTCACTTGAGGGATAACAACATGAATGATGTCTAAGGACAAAGGGATACCAATATCACATGTGGGAATGTTGAATTTGGATTGATTCATAGAGGCAATTTGTTGTTGCAAGGATGAAATGATTTGAGAAAGACTATTGAGAGTGGATTCGGTGGAAAGGTTGGTATGAGACATGTGAAATTTTGGGACCATTATGGGAAATATAAGGAACATTAGAATATGGAAATGAGACATATTTGTAGGTAGGAATAGATGAAGGTTGAAATAAACACATGGAACACTTTAAGAAGGAGGAACAATAGGATTAGGAATGCTTCCAAGAATAACATGTATGAGATTTATGTTTGAAATAGATGTAGTCATGAGGGGTGTAACATAAGTGGAAACACTTGGTAATGAAGTAGGAATATGAATTAAAGTCTCAACACTAGTGGAAGGTTGAGTTAAACCTAGATCTTGAGGACAATCCTTAAGAGGTTTAACATTACTACCAACAAGATGGGAAATAGTGTGTAACAAGTTAATACCATGTTCATAATTTTGAATCAACTTCCTCAAACCTTATACTAAGGAGATAGCTCCAATATTAGAATTTTCTTGACTTAACCATTGCTCAAATTTTTCAAAGTGATGGGAAATATTTTACACTTGGTTAAGAGGAACTCCTAAAGATTCATATTCATCATGAGAACAGTGGGAATAAGGATTCTCAATGATAGTGGGAATGTCATTAGTAGGTATGTGTATCTCATCAAGATTCCTTGGAAACAAAGAGGGCCCAAGATCAAAGGAACCCATAAGTCTATAACTTATCCTAACTAGAATGCTATAGGTAGGAATCAATGTTATAACACCCATGCACAAGAGAAGAAAGAAAAGATAGATCTAACAAATGAAATTATATAATTTGAAAGAGATATGTAAACACTCATTTAATTTATGCAACATAAATAGAATCAAAACACATAATTGCAAATAAAATATAATGAATAACACATCTAACTATGAAATAAAAAGTGAGGATCCAATGCACATAAAGATGATCTAACACCAAAATAAAAATGGGAATCTCATGCATCTAATTCACCAAAAATGTACATAAAGAAAAGGGGGATAACAAAATGCAAGGGATTGTTTGCCTTTCCTTAATGCACAAATCGGAAGGAAGATACCCCAATAGGCTCAAATCAGGCTTAAGTGCTAAATGGGAAAATGACCCTTCACTAGTTTGTGATTAAGATGAAATGGATTTGAGGGTAAATGATATGAAGATGTAAAATAGGAGGCTAAATTAGAAAATTTGACAAGTTTTAGGAGGTACAGATTGACATAAAGTAGATAAACAACTGTAATAAATTTAATGGGATGCAAAAGAATGTACTAACCTTTAGTTTAAATTTGAAGTGATTTTGCAAGGTATAGAACAAATTGGTGTTTAGTTCCTAGGAATAGTTTTCATATTTTTTCTATGTTCACTTTGTTTTTGCCTAAAAAATTAACAACCGCTCCAATAGGTCCCAAACTTTATGGAATAGTTTCGACAACTATGCCACCTATTTCTACACACAAAAAATGGGGAAATGGTTGTGGAAAGGGGTTTTCCTTGGTCAAACCCCTATTTAGGAATCAACCTTGAAAATGAAATGAAATTGAATTAAAAAAAAATGTAAAGGTAAAGTTTAGATATACCATATAAATACCTTTATGAATAGATATTGAGATTGCACATATTCATGAAGATGCTTACATGTTTCTTGAATTGTAGTTGTTGACATTGGAATGTATAAATGAATCAAGTATGCCTTTACAAATGCATGGATATATGAATGCTACTCCTAGATATTCAATATTGCTATTCTTGATTGAACACTTTTTATGAAGGATGAATGCATGTGGATGGACAAAGGATTTTCTTGCTTGATTGATAACTCATCTATAACTTGGTCATCATGGAAGAGAAGCTTGTTATAGTGGGGAAAATTGCTTTTAATATGCATTAAATTCTTGGAGAAATGATAGATCTTGGATGCTTGTCTTCAAATCTTGAATTCTCTTGATTGCTTGGTCATGAATGTCTTTATTAATAATAGATCTTGGTTACGGTTCTTCAATTAATTCAAAAATTCCCTCCTAGTGATAGGGTCCCCTTCAAAAAATAGGGGTAGGGTGCTCTCGAGAATAATATAATAATAGGGAAAAATAGTAGGGGGTTCCAACTCGGGAAACCATATTCTATACATAACATGACCCCGATCCCCCCAACAAGATTATTGTGGGATAGTAGTCTATTGGCTAGGCTATCATGATTAGGAAGGTTTGGTTGTGCCTATAGAATCACGGGGGGGATCATCAAGAACTATAGTATAAATTTGGTAGCCCCTACTATTCTAAGTGCTCATGAATGCCAAAATGAGGAGAGATAGGGAGTTTATATACATTTAACATATTTTGGGATTCAAAATTAAGCCAAACCAATCATAAGATCTAATTTCCCACATAAATATTACAACAGGCCCTATTTCAAATTTGAGGCCAAACCTAGGGGAACACAATACCCAAGAGATTATGTACCTATGAAGAAGCACCAAAAATGAAATGGAGAGCTAGGAAGATAGGGTTGATGTCAGATCAGGGGGAGATAGATAGCTAGATGAAGCATAATGGACATGAAATATTAAAATGACCAAATGGTACATAATTGAGCATCCAATTATGGGTGTGTTGGTTAACATATTTGTCTCACATGAAAAACACTTGTTGTAATGGCTTTATCACCATATCTTGAGAAACAAATAGTAAACAACATTTGGGTAAGCGTACTATGATTGCTTCCCTCTGAATTTTTAAGAATGTACAACTCCCTTTTAGAAATATTCAATGAATTATTTCTAGTCTAACAATCATACATAATTTTTACTAGAAAGTATTTAAGGCCACTCAAAATCATTCATAGATGAAGAGTGTAATAATCAGAACTTAAATTTAACTTACACATAAAATCAAAGCTTTATGTTGCCAACAATCTTCAAATATTTCAACATTATCACTACAATTCCTAATCTGATATGTATTTGTTCACTTAAAATTTAATAACAATAACACACGACATAGAGAAAATCATTCACATAGAAACAAATAATCTATGAATTCGAACACAAAGATTCAAATCCTTTCCATATATTTCCATAAACTTCTTTGTTCAAAGAAAAAATATGTAGAGTTTCAAAAGCTAATAGATAACATATCTTTTAAGCATAAAGCAAAATGGCATTTCTAACCAAAGATTTTCTAAACCCTTTATGATTCTAGAAGATCCAATATATAGTTTTTTCAAGCCTAACCAGGGAGGTCTCCATCAAAACCCGACCCTCTTGTAAGAGTTTAAAACAACTATAAAAACTAAAAAAAGTTTTAGGACACATGTCCCCCCAATACTTGCAAATTTTTTTTAAGAAACTAGATAGCCATCAAGTAGATAAAGCTGACTCTTGTTCAACACATTACCCAATTTTCAGGATGGCGCCACGTGCATTCTTCCAATATTTGTAGGCGTTCACAAAATCCTGAACTGTTGGGATGTTGGGATTCTTCATGTTGAGAATCTGCATCTTGCAAGCTTCTTTCTCCCACTTCATCTTTGCTACCCTATGAGCATGCTTCAAAAGTTGATCCACACAAAGATAAAACATAGACTTCATCCTTTCCACCTTGGTGAAGTCCAATGGAGTTGGATTTCCCTCTATCTTGACTAATCCCAATGTCCTTTCAAATGTTTTTACAACTACATCCATGTCATATTCAACCTTTCCATCATGCCAAACATAAGTAGCATTGATGTACCTTACATCATTTGTTATAGTTTCACTCAGCTCCTACAATTCCTTTTCTATTTTCCTAGCTTTTGATATTGCTAATTTGAACACAACTTTTTTCCATTCAATATTCTTCTTCAAGGAAAAAAGAAGCCATTCATTAATTAGCTTCTATATCGTCTTAAAATGGAAGCACTTGCATGTTAAGAACATTTAGTTCTCTGAGTAAGTGGTCTGGGGTCATGTCAAGCACCTTTGAGTGGGTCTTTGACTAGATCTGGCATTTCCCCCCTGTTCTGCTTCTCTCTCCATCTATTTCCAGCCTCTTTCTGGCACTCCATCCTGAGAAACTGAGATCTTTGACTTCAAGGTCAAGGACAACCTTCTGGGTCAAGGTTGACCTTGACTTTGACCCAGGTCAAGGATGACCTTAAATTTGACCTAGGTCAAATTCAGCCTCAACCTTGACCCTAGGTCCAAATTTCAAATTCTGAAGGTTTTGGGTTGTCGGGCTTTGGAAAGTTTTATTTCCCGCTTCTGGGTCAGTTGTTTCAGATTTCAAAATGGTAAACTCTTAAATTGTATTTAATCTAGGTCCATTTCTAAGGGTTAAGGCTAAATTGGAATTTAATTCTCCTATGTCGGCCTCTCTAGAAGTTTGTGCCCTAGACTAGTATAAAAGGAAGCCTTCCTCTCTCATTTTCACATTCACTTTTCATGATCAAACATCCACCATCCATAGAATTCAAGAAAGTGCAATCAAGTGATCAAGAAATCTTCAAGCAAGAAAGGAGGAGAAGGAAAACATTCAATCATTCATTCATCCTCGAGCATTCAAACATTCAAGATCCAATTCATCAAGGAGATCCATTGATAGCCATTGAAGGATTCAATATCTTTGGAGCCCTCTTTTTGACGATTCCTCCATCCACATTCATCCAAGTTTCTTCCTATTCCAAGATCCACTCAATATTGGTGTTGAAGATCTAATGCAATTGATTTGAGACATCCTATATTACATTCTACATCCATTTGGAGCATCCATACTTGTGGATTCAAGGATTCGAATCCTCCACAAGGATTTTGATGAAGGGTGCTCCCCTTAATACCGCAAACACACAACAGAAACAAAGAACAACAACAATTTGCAAGAACAGAAAATGGGCTTCTTATTATCTCCACAAATGTGGAATTACAAACTTTCAGAATTACAATATGCAAAGCCACATGGGCATCTTCCTTACAATATTCTGAGGGGAAAAACCTCAAATGATTACCCATAACTACTCTGTACTGCTCTGAACTGCCCAAGACAACACTACAGACCTTTCTTATATAGGCAATTTCCACCGCCCGAGAAGGTTCCAAAAATTTAGCCCTTTAGGCTGACTAAACATAGAATTATTTATTTTTCACAATTATTACAATAGGGTCGGCTCAAAAGAAATACAAAATATGATTTTAGGTAACCCAACTTCCGGAGGCCATAACTTTTTAACTGTAACTCCATTTTTCTATTGTAACCACTTTTTGAAAATGACATGACGAGATCTATAGTGCCTGACACGTGCTAGCACTAGTCAGCTGGGGGTCGATTGCGATCCATAGCCTCTAAGGCCTTCAAAATTGACCTAAAAGATTTCGTACCTAAAAACCTCAATAACTTCACCAATACTGATGATGTGGCAATGAAACTCAACTGGTAGGCTGAAATGACTGAGATGAACCTCCAACTGTGAAATCATAACATTCTGAGATCGTATGACCAACTTACTAAAAATAGTAAGTTTCCATAAATAGAAGCTCTGCGTAAGATAGCCCTTATTGAAAAAGAAACCAGAAATATTTTTGGGTGATGCAAGATTACTCTTACACCTAGGATGCTCTTGCATCAGATTTCAACATAAGCAAGGTGAATAGTTCCATTTACTTTGTTTATATTGCAATTTCAATGACATTTTAAGGTTGATTCCAAACTAGGGTTTGACCACGGCAAACCCCTCATCCAATAAAAAAAACCATTTTTCTTGCAGATCCAGGTGCGGGACAACAAATATCACTACAGATCTGAGTACCCTTTTCGACAAACTTCTGGGATCCGCGAACAAAATTTTCATTGGAGCTGTGTAGGTCAAGGATGACTTTTTGGGGTAAGATTGTATCCCGGGGTAAGATCTTACCCTGATCCGGGGTCAAGGATGCCCTTTCTCTGAAAGACAAAAGATTTTTGGGTTTTCTCTATTTCTGCATTTCCAGCCCAGATCCGGTTGCAAAATTTCTTGAAATTGTACACAGACATTAGAAAAACAATATTTCCAGATCTATCCTTCTTGAGGTTAGTATTTTTTTCCAATTCAATTAAGATTTCAATAAACACTTCCTATAATGGAATATAAGGTTTTCTTCTTTCTTCATATTCTTCATCAATTGATTCTTCTATGTATTGACCATCTTCTTGTGGTTAATCAATTTGGATCTTTCCTTTGGAAATTTGGATTAAGAAGTAGATCTTATATTCTCCGACACATCATACACATCACCATTTTCTTACATTACATAAACATTTTTATACATTACATTTTATACCTTATACTTTGGTGAACCCGCGATAGACAACTCTTTCTTTTATGGTGGTAGATCTTGCATGTATTAGGTTTCTTTTATGTGTTTGCATCTCATATAAAATAAAAATACAAAAACATTCATTTGTTCTTTCTTTGTGTTTTCTTAGTTTAGTTTATTTGCATTGCATTGGTATATGAGCTTTACTACCTCTAGTCCTACCTATAATACTCCGGTTAGACAAATTTGTAGACTTATGGTTGCCTTTGATCTTGTGTCTTCCTCTCCTTTTCTTAGGATTCTGGATGACAATTTGATTCTTCATGATTCCAACCCTACTATGGAGAAAAGCTCTTCTCACTCATCTCATGATGAGGATGATGCTTTAAGAGTCCCTCCTGAACAAGTCCAAAAACTTTCAACTGAACTTGATAAAATGGGTAATTGGCTTATTCAAGAAAACCATAATCAAGATTCTATTCAAGCTATAGAGGCTCTTAAGAAAGTCCTTCATGATAATGATCAAGGTGTTAATCTACTATGTGGTATCACTTACCTTGTGCATTCAAATGTTAAACCTTTAGTTCAAGAAGGTCAAGATTTAGGATTGATTCCTCTTGTTACTAGTGTGGAAATTTCTTCTGTTCCTTTCCCTAGTATTCCTACTTATACCCCTCCTTTGGCGACTACAACGATTCCCTCTCTTACTATGAGTGTTCCTCCTGTATCCCTTCCTACATCACAACCTTCTTACCATAATGTTCCTTTTAGTTATTCTAATCCTCTTCCATCTGTGGTTCCAGGTGTTCCTCCAGTTGTGTCTTCCATTCCTACAACTTCATACACTTTACCTAGTGTTTCTAATGTTGTTATGTCTCCTATTTCCTCTAATGATTCAACAATTATTAGTTTGGCTCAAACTCTATCATCTTTACAACAATAACTTACGTCCTTAACTCAAAACAAGTTTAGCATTCCTACATGTGACATGGGAAGTCCTTTATCCATATACATCATTCATACTCCCGTTCCTCAGCAAGCTGATATGCCTCGTCTTGAGAATTATAATGGTAAGGGAGACCTTGTTACTCATGTTAAAACATTTCAAATCCTTTGTAGTGATTATGCTCATGACCATAGGATTTTAGCCAAGTTGTTTGCTAGAACCTTTCGTGACAAGGCCCTACAATGGTATTGTTCCTTGCCTCCGTATTCTATTGACTCTTTTCCAAAACTTGTTAATACTTTTATTTGACAATTTCAAAATAACATTGGTTTGCAAGTGTCTTTAATTGATTTGATGCATTGTAAACAAAAAACTAAGGAAAAATTGACTGAATTCAAATGGTAGATTTAAGCATTTGCATGCTCAAATTTCTTATCCTGTTCCTGATATGGATATTCAACGCATGTTTATTTCAAATTTACAAAAGGATATTAGAGATAAGATTTTGCTTACTGAATTTACCTCTTTTCAACAACTTTGTGCATCACTTCATCATTATCAATTACAAGTGAGTTAGTTTGAGAGCAACACTCCAGTGGCTCCTGTTCCAGTTGATAAGAGTGACGATGCTCCTAATCCAAACAAATTTAAAAAACCCAACAACTATGTCAAGATAAATAAACAAGCGAATACAATTGTTGATCAAGTTGTTGTTGCATCTCACAATGCTACCTTTGTATCCACCACTTTTTGTTTAAATCGTATGTTTACTCCTCTCTCTGAATCTTTACATTCTATTATGAATAAGTTGTTAACTTCTAATATGATTACTTTACCTCCTATTCGACCTCTTTTACCTGCTACGATAGCGTCTAAATCTTTTGATCCTAAAGCCTTTTGTCAATATCATCATTAGAATGGTCATGATACTAAGAAGTGTTATTCTTTAAAATATAAGGTTCAAGACTTAATTGATTCTAATGCCCTATTTGTTGATAATTTTGATGGTAGTGGGAACAAGTCTATCTCTCCTCCCAATCAAAACCTTCAAATTTATATGAATCCTTTACCTACACATGATACTAATACCATTGCTTAGCCTTCTATGGATATTGTTTATGATTCAAAGATGGATGATCTTAATCATATTAACCATGTGGACCATGTTCTATTGTCTCAATCTGTGTCCCCACCTCAACCTCAAACTCAAACTCAAGTTCCACCTCAACCTCAACCAAAACCGCAACCTAAACTAAAAACTCAGCCAAAACTTCAAAAACAACCTAAGAATCAAAGACCTTGGGAACTCTTGATTACATTCAATGATTCTAAGACTATTAAAGCTCCTGATGGTCCCCTTTATGTTTATGCTAGGATTTCTCAGATACCTACGTGTGGTTGTCTTGTTGATCCTACATCTTTAGTCAATATTATTACTGAGGAAAATCTTTTTATGAAAAACTTGCAATGTGATTCTTATGATACATTTGATGTATGGATTCAAACTTGTAATGGTTTTCTTTATCCATCATTTGGTTCTATCAACTTTCCGGTTGAACTTTGTGGTTAAATTGTGAACACTACCTTTGTTGTCATTCCTACTTCTAATCAATTTCAAGTTAAGCTTGGTTTGCCTTGGTTGAATGCCATGCATGCTGCTGCTTCTCCTATTCATAAATGTCTTAAATTTGTTCATGATGAAGAAGTGAAGATGATTAACCATAGTTTATAGCAACCTTCTAGGCCTAGAGATTGTGCTACGCTTGACTTCTTTTGCCTTCAATACCTAACTCATGTCCTTCTCGACCTGATAATCTTTTTCACTCATATCAAGCCTATAAGCATCGCAAGATTCTTGAGTTAAGCATGCCACCGATAGATAATAATCATGGTCTTTTGCCTACACCCTCCATACCTCCTTTACCTATGGATTCTAGTTCTGTTAATCAAGCTCCTAGTGTTGCTTGTCAGTCTGTTGAGAATCCTACTAATCCTCCTATAGAACCTGTGAAAGATCTCGTAGTTGTTCCTCCTAGTTCTCAACAAGTTTCAAACAAGACAAAATGTAATCCATCTGTTAATGAATGTCATAAGAAGTGTCATGCCCAAGCTAAAGCCCGTACTTCTATTATTTAAAGTTCTTTACCTTCTCTTGATCAATCTATGCATGATGTGTTAGAAGAAGTTATTGCTAATAATGATGTTAAGATGCAAGATTATGATGAGTCTATTCGTATCTTAAATCCCATTTTGATTAATCTAGATGAAGAATATACTCTTGATGATACTAATGATGTTAATGATGAATATGAGACTATTGACATTGACATTGATTTACCTAATATGCTTTCATCATATTTGACACTTACACCTAGTATTGAACATTGTGATTCTCAAGAGGATCCTTGTTTGGAACTGGCTATCATTCCTACTATGTTGGATATAGTCCCTCTTGTGATTTAATCACCTTCCCTAAATGATATAGAACAAGATGGGGAGGGTAGGTGGCACACTTGATTAACTAGTCCTTCATGGTAGCTTTTTGTGTGTTTGCTTGTTGTACTGTGCTTCTCTTGTAATGTGTTTGCTAAATGTTGTTAGATTCTTTTATATGACCATTGTTACTTTGTTGGTGCAAGGTGATAAAGGAATCAAACCTATTGTACTATTACTCTATATGTATCTTTATTCTTCTATATGTTGTTTCATGTTATGTTGTACCTATGCTAGTGTTCGTAAATGTTTCCTTGTGTAATCTACTTGGATTCGTGACTTGGTAGCACTGATTCTTTTTGGTCTCGATGTCATAGTCTAAAAAGATTCTTCTTTGTGTCTCTTATGTGTTCTTTCCTCCATTGTGATTGTAGTTATACTTTCTTTGGGGAATGATGTCAATTCATTTGCAATAATATCATATATATATATATATATATATATATATATATATATATATATATATATATATATTATCTTATGATCATATTGAACCCATGATAGGTAGATCCCTTCTGTATTCTTTGTATGTTTATGTGGTATTTCCCTTGATTTGTCTTCGTTTGGGGGCATCTTGTAGTGCAAACGTAACCAGTGGAGATGCTTATGTTTCCATTAAAGCCATTGCTCCTATTAAAGTGTTAGCAATGACTTTAACATGGGGGCATACACTCTGCTCACCTATTGCACACACACACTTTTAATATACATATATTTTTCAAGGTACTTTTCTCCCTTTATGGATTAGTGACTAATCCTTAAAGCATGTATTTTCATTTTATAGGATCTCTTGATCCCTCCAGTTTCAAAATTTTGATCCCTTAAGGTTGAAGGTTTCCTTAAGATTGGATCTCTTTTTCTTTTGGTTTTACTCTTGTGGAATAGAATTTTCCTAAGGGTGAATCCTTGATGGGTTGACTAGTGAGTAGCCACATTCACTAGGTGGTTCAATTCCATCTTTCTAGTTGTGCTGTTTCCTTGTGTGGTTCACAATGGGACATAATTTATCATTGGGTGAGATAATCACACCCTCTCTCTTGTAAGGAAACTCAAGTGCGGAAATAGCTTCCTACGCTAATCTCTATAGGAGAGTATTGTGCAAATTCTTATAAATCCTTACAATTTCAGATTCGTTAACTACTTTAACAAAGATATTGCAACCACATACAATGCATACAGAAAAATAGAGAATGACACAATGATATACCCTGGGGAAAAACTTTCGGTAAAAAACCCCAGCACTCCAAAACCTGCACAATGTATTATCTTCAACACAAAGATTACAATACACTTGCAATGCAAGTTCTTTCAGGAGATGAGAGACAAAGCCAACAAGACTTAAATTTTTGTTATATCTCTCCCATAGGAGTAGCATCATATATATAGACTCCTCTGGACCCAAAAATAGGCACAACCACCAAGACCCATGCACAAAGCCACATGTACACAGTTGTTACATGCAATCCCAAGAATAGGCGTCCATCCCTAGAATAGACTATGATAGCTTGTCATAGAATCCACCAAAAATAACGGTCACAAGAGAAGTGTAAGAGAATCTATCATACCAACCTATTTTTGGCATATTTTCTTACACACACCAACCACTTCTTCTTGGGCGCCCAAATAGGCCCTAGTCATAAGATGCTCTTACACCTGTCATAGCACATTCCTTAAATAGTTCTTACATGTCATAGGAATTTGTCATGACCATTTCAGTCATGATCTCCTTACACACAAGATGCCAACACATCAAGTGGAGTGACACATCAACATGCCAACTAGACATGTACACTCACACTTAATTACATTATTTGCAAAAAATACATTTACAAAACAAATAATAAGAATAGGAATTATCCAAGGTTGAGACACCTTATTCCTAACATTCTCCCACTTGTCGAACACCTTGTAAGAGCAACAGGAACATAACAGGAACTTTAACCGCTATAGGCCAAAAGGCCCATAGACTCCGAACACCATCTAAACTTCTCAGTGCCCACTGGTTTCGTTAATACATCTGCAACATTCTTCATAGTATCTACCTTCTCCAAATTTACCTTTCCATCTTCCACCATATCTCTCACAAAGTGAAACTGCACATCAATGTGCTTCATTCTGGCATGGAAAGTTGGATTCTTTGCAAGGCAAATAACGCTCTGATTGTCACACCAAATAGTAATCTGTTCTGCATCAACACCAACATCAAAACAAAATCTTCTAAGCCAAATGGATTCTTTACAAGAATGAGTAGTAGCCATGTACTCAGCTTCTATAGTGGACAAAGCAACCACAGGTTGTCGCTTACTCATCCAACTAATGGCACCACCAAACATAGTGAACACATAAGCACTGGTGGATCTCCTGCTGTCAATATCACGTGCCCAATCTGAATCCACAAACCCATGAATACAAACTGAATGCAGAGATCCAGAATAGTTACCATGATAACATATGGAGTAATTTGATGTACTCCTCAAATATTTGAATACTTGCTTAACTGCATCCCAATGTACCTATCTAGGATTAGCCATAAACCGACTCAGGACTCCCACTGCTTGGGCAATGTCTGGTCTAGTACAGACCATAGCGTACATAAGACTGCCAACTGCACTAGCATAAGGTACTCTACTCATTTCCTCCACCTCACTAGGAGATTTTGGACAATCATCTATAGATAACTTTGTTCCCATAGAAATAGGAACACACAGTGGTCTACAATCTGCCATGTTGAACCTTTAACAATGTAGTGCTTAGGCTATGACATATAAATCTCTTCCTCCAAATCACCATGAAGGAAAGTTGTCTTCACATCCATCTGTTCTATCTCTAAATCATATGATGCAGCAAGAGATAACATAAATCTAATGGATGTCAACTTTGCAACAGGAGAGAATATTTCACCATAATATATTCCCTCTACCTGTGAATACCCCTTTGCAACCAATCTAGCTTTATACCTTTCAACACTGCCATCTACACAGAATTTCTTCTTGAACACCCATTTACAGCCAACAGATTTTCTCCCTTTAGGCAAAGGTACAAGGTCCCAAGTTTTTTTTTTCTCCAATGAAGCCATCTCATCATCCATAGCCTCAATCCAGGAACCTGCATCTTCCATGCCCAAAGCCTCTTTCACAGATCTAGGCTCATCAGTGTTAGTAATCAAAGCAAAGGCACAACTGGAATCTAACATAGAATAACCAAACCTTTCTGGTTGCTTTCTTTCTCTCATGGATCTCCTCAAGGGCTGAGGTTGAGGTTGTTCTTCCTCTTCTTCTTCTGAACTATCAGAGCTGCTAGAGCTCTCCTCATCATTAGACCCAACATGGTCTCTCTGTTCAGTCTTCTCAGGGGTAGGAGGCAACTGAACAACATCTTTTTCCTTTTCTTTTTCATCTGGTTGTAGCACAATAGGAGAAGATGTTAGCTCTCTAAAAATAACATTTCTACTATACAACACCTTACTAGTCACAGGATCCCAAATCTTGTATCCTTTCACACCAGCACTATATCCGATGAAAATATATTTAACGGCTTTGATTTCAAACTTAGATCTTTTCTCCTTTGGAACATGTGCATAAGCTTCACAACCAAAAACACGAAGATGTCTAATTGAAGGCTTCTTACCAGACCACACCTCCATGGGTGTCTTACCAACAAGGGCTGATGTAGGAGATCTGTTAACCAGATAGCAAGTAGTGGCCACAACTTCGGCCCAAAACCTTTGTTCTAAACCAGCTCCACTAAGCATACTCCTAGCCTTCTCCATCAGTGTCCTGTTCATTCTCTCTGCAACTCCATTTTTGTTGTGGGGTATAAGGAGTTGTCTTATGCCTCTCGATACCTCATTCTTTATAGAATTGTTCAAACTTTGTTGAGCAAAACTCACCACCATTGTCAGTTCTCACACACTTAATCTTCTTACTAGTCTAATTCTCTACAAGAGCTTTAAATTCCTTGAACCGACTAAAGACTTGTGTCTTAATTTTAAGAAAATAAATCCACGTCCTTCTACTATAATCATCTATGAAAGATACAAAAAATACAGACTTGGAGATTGAAGGAATTTTTACAGGACCAAATACATCAGAATGAATAAGATCCAAAACATCAGAAGATTTGTGAGAACTAGAGTAAAACTGAACATGATTTTGTTTACCATAGATACAGTGTTCGCAGAAGTCGAACTCAAGATTGCAATCATTTAACCCCTCAACGATATTTTTATTTTTCAGGGGTCTGAGACCCTTTTCACCAATGTGGCCAAATCTCATATGCCACAGCATTATCTTTTCTGCAGGAAGCTTAGCTTCCAAAGTGTTTGCACTACCATCAAAACCAATAGCCACAGACTTCTTCACTGCTTGTTTAGATGGTGAGGATGAAGAACTATTACATAGAGGAATACATGCATCTAGCTAAAATAAGGTACCTCTCCTAGTACCCCTTGCAAGCACTATCGATCCTCTCATCATCTTGCATCCTTCTTTTGAAAAAACAACTTGCACACCTACATCATTCAACATACTTACAGATAATAGGTTTCATGTCAAACTCAGAATGTGCATAACTCTGTTGATTCTCTTTACTCGTCCATCAGGAAATTTGATAGTGACCCTTCCGCATCCAACTATCTTTAGGTGAGAATCATCACCCAAGTACACCTTTCCACCATCGAACTCTTCATATTTTGAGAACCAGTTTCAATGAGAGGTCATGTGAAAAGATGCACCTGAGCCAACCAACCACACATCATCAGATACATGGGCTGCCAAAGCTGCGATGAATGCATCGCCATCTTCTTGAGATCTTTGTGAAGCTGAATCTGAACCTTTCTTCTTCTTCTTCAGCTCTTTGCAGTATTTACAGAAGTGCCTAGATTTATCACAGTTCCAACATTTTGCCTTGGACTTATTGGAAGTCTTTGACTTCCCACAGGATTTGGACCTACCCTTATTGTCAGACTTATTGTCATTTTTCTTCCCTCTTTCAGTGGATCTCCCACGAACAGCAAGGGCTTCTTTTTTCGAAATGGAAGCCTTTCTCTGCATCTCCTCTGATAGCAGTGAAGACACCACATCATCCATTTTGAAGGTGACTAAAGTGCTTCCGAGAGCCATCACAAGATGGTCCCATGAATCCGGTAAAGAACACAAAAGTGTGTAGCAATGATCCTCCTCCTCTAACTTGACACCAGCTGATGTCAATTGTGCAGCCAACAGATTAAATGCATTTAAATGATCCGTTAAGGATCCACCTTCCTCCAATCACAGAGAGTACAAATTCTTCCTCAGGAACAACTTGTTCACTAGAGATTTGGCCTGATACATGGCCACAAGTCTTTTCCACAAACTATTTGTGGTTTTCTCATTTAGAACATTCAGAAGGACTGTATCAGTTAAACAGAGTCTTATGAGACCCTTAGCTTTACAGTCTTTGATATCCCAATCTGCTTGAGCTATAGTTGCTGGTCTTGTAGCACTTGAAGTCGCTTCCCATAGGTCATGATCTTCCAACATGTCTTCCATCTTGAGTTTCCACAACTTGAAATTAGTGCCATTAAATTTCTCCACCTCGATTCTTCCATATGATGAACTTGCCATCTCAATCTGCAAATAAGATTCAGAATGCTCTACAAAAAAATCCCACTCAAACTTGAGATCAGCTCAAAAAACCCTACCCAACAACTAGGATCAAAAGTTGATCAAGCTCTGATACCACTTGTAAGGAAACTCAGGTGCGGAAACAACTTCTTACGCTAATCTCTAGAGGAGAGTATTGTGCAAATTCTTATAAATCCTTACAATTTCAAATTTGTTAACTACTTTAACAAAAATATTGCAACCACATACAATGCATACAGAAAAATAGAGAATGACATAATGATATACCCTGGGGAAAACCTTTCGGTAAAAAACCCTAGCACTCCAAAACCTGCACAATGTATTATCTTCAACACAAAGATTACAATACACTTGCAATGCAAGTTCTTTTAGGAGACGAGAGACAAAGCCAACAAGACTTAAATTTTTGTTATATCTCTCCCATAGGAGCAGCATCATATATATAGACTCCTCTGGACCCAAAAATAGGCACAACCACCAAGACCCATGCACAAAGCCACATGTACACAGTTGTTACATGCAATCCCAAGAATAGGCGTCCATCCCTAGAATAGACTATGACAGCTTGTCATAGAATCCGCCAAAAATAATGGTCACAAGAGAAGTGTAAAAGAATCTATCATACCAACCTATTTTTGGCATATTCTCTTACACACACCAACCACTTCTTCTTGGGCGCCCAAATAGGCCCTAGTCATAAGATGCTCTTACACCTGTCATAGCACATTCCTTAAATAGTTCTTACGCATCATAGGAATCCGTCATGACCGTTTCAGTCATGATCTCCTTACACAAAAGATACCGACACATCAAGTGGAGTGACACATCAACATGCCAACTAGACATGTACACTCACACTTAATTACATTATTTGCAAAAAATACATTTACAAAACAAATAATAAGAATAGGAATTATCCAAGGTTGAGACACCTTATTCTTAACATCTCTATCTCTCTCTCTCTCTCTCTCTAGAGATTTCTCTCTTATTGTGATCTTGGAGTTGATGAAGATTTGAGTCCCTGGGGGTTTGAGGATTCTTTGTCCCTTTGATTTCAATAAGATTATCTTTTTCATTATGATCTCCTTTACCAAGAGTTTGCATCAAGTCCATACTCTTGCTAAAGTGCAGGCTTAATTTATTGTCTTAAAATGGAAGCACTTCCATGTTAAGAACATTTATCCCTCTGAGTAAGTGGTCTAGGGTCATGTCAAGTACCTTTGAGTAGGTCTTTGACTAGATCTGGCTTTTCTCCCTATTTTTCTTCTCTCTCCACCTGTTTCCAGTCTCTTTCTGGCACTCCATCCTGAGAAACTGAGATCTTTGACTTCAAGGTCAAGGACAACCTTCTGGGTCAAGGTCGACCTCAACTTTGACCTAGGTCAAGGACTACCTCGATCGTGACCTAGGTCAAATTTGACCTCAACCTTGACCCTAGGTCCAAATTTAAGATTTTGAAGGTTTCAGGATGTCGATCTTTGGAAATTTTTATTTCCTGCTTTCGGGTCGGCTGTTTCGGATTTCAGAATGGTAAACTCTTAAATTGTATTTAATCTAGGTCCATTTATAGGGGTTAAGACTTAATTGAAATTTAATTCTCCCATGTTGGCCTCTCTAGAAGTCTGTGCCCTAGACTAGTATAAAAGGAAGCCTTCCTCTCTCATTTTCACATCCACTTTTCATGATCAAACATCCACCATCCATAGAATTCAAGAAAGTGAAATCAAGTGATCAAGAAATATTCAAGAAAGCAAGAATGAGAAGGAAAGAATTCATTCATTCATTCATCCTCAAGCATTAAAGAATTCAAGCATTCAAGATCCAATTCATCAAGGAGATCCATTGATAGCCATTGAAGGATTCAATCTCTTTGGAGCCCTCTTCTTGAAGATTCCTCCATCCACATTCATCCAAGCTTCTTCCTATTCCAAGATCTAATCAATATTGGTGTTTAAGATCTAATGCAATTGATTTGAGACATCCTATATTCCATTCTACATCCATTTGGAGCATCCATACTTGTGGATTCAAGGATTTAAATCCTCCATAAGGATTTCAACATAAGCAAGGTGAATAGTTCCATTTACTTTGTTTATATATTGCAATTTCAATTCCATTTTAAGGTTGGTTCCAAACTGGGGTTTGACCAAGGAAAACTCCTCATCCAACAAATAAACCCATTTTCCTTGAAGATCCAGTGCAGGACAGTGAATATCAGTGCAGATCTGAGTACCCTTTTCGGCGAACTTTTGGGATTCACGAACAAAATTTCCATTAGAGATGTGTAGGTCAAGGATGACTTTTTGGGGTAAGATTGTACCTCGGGGTAAGATCTTACCCCGATTCAAGGTCAAGGATGACCTTGCTCTGAAAGACAAAAGATTTCTGGGTTTTCTCTGTTTCTTTATTTCCAGCCTAGATCCGGTTATAGAATTTCCTGAAATTGTACACAAGCATCAAAAAACAACATTGTCTAGATCTATCCTTCTTGAGGTTAGTATTTGTTTCCAATTCATTTAAGATTTCAATAAACACTTCCTATAATGGAATATAAGGTTTTCTCCTTTCTTCATATTCTTCATCGATTGATTCTTCTATGTATTGACCATCTTCTTGTGGTTAATCAATTTGGATCTTTCCTTTGGGAATTTGGATTAAGAAGTAGATCTTATATTCTCCCACACATCATAGACATCACCATTTTCTTACATTACATCAACATTTTTATACATTAAATTTTATATATTACAGCTTCAAAGGTTTCTCAGACATAAATTTAGGGATTATGTGCTTCTCTACATCATGAATCTGCATGGATACAATTACCCACTTGGATTCATCGATTTCTCACACTTTAGCTTGAGTTTGGAGTTCACCTATCAGGGTATTAATATCATCAACCACCACCTTGGACTCTCGAATGAACTTACTCCCTTACTTTAACACTCCATCAACCCACTCATTGAATGTATCATTTAATGCCTTACCTCTCTGGATCTAGTTCAATAATTTATTGAGTGTAGGAGAAGTCAGATCAAAAGTTTGAGGGGCTTGAGCCAGGGGATGAGGTCCAAAATTGTTGAAAGCATTGATATACTCTACCATGGTTCTAGTGATCTTCTTTAATTCCTTTTTGTCCTTGTTGTCCTTCTAAGAGAAATTTAGCATGCACTTGGCTGACACCTCATAATGGAGATTTTATGACTCTCTATTCATGGCTCCCAAATCAACCTTTACCACTTCAAAATCATCAACAGTGGGATTTTGAACTTCCTCTTTGGCTTTAGGTATGGTAACTTTGGCAACCCATTTGGCAGTCTTAGAATCTACATCTAACCTGAAAGTAGTTTTCAATTTCTTTGCCTTAGGATTCTTTGTTGTATACTTTATAACCATGTCTCATATGGTTATGGAGATAAAGATAATGCTATGCTTCTTATTTACTGATATTGTCAACCATTAAGGAATGGTGTCTATTACTAGCTTGATATTGATAGACTTTGTGGGAGTAGACATAATTTATTGGGTTAAACCATCTAAATCCAACATATCATCCTTTTGTTGCTTAGAATCCATATCCAGGGGATTGAGGCTTTCCTCTTGCTCCTCTTCTAGTTCAACATCAACCACCTCAACTTCGACCACCTCCTTATGATTTTTTACTTTGGTCTTGGACCTAGTCAAGTGTACTACTGGGTGGATTGTGATAGATTTTAGAGCAGTTCAGGGAGGAGTAGAATTTTTTATTTTAGTTTTACTTGCATCATCAATTTGAATAGAGGCATTAGAAACATGAACTAGACTAGTAATTTCAAAGGATTTTTTAGGAGTGTCTCCTTGTGTAATTTGTGGTTCCTTTTCCTTCCTCTGGTTCAACCATTTCTTATTCCTCTGGATTACATAAAGAGTTCTCAATTGTATATCTTCATCTTCTTTTCCAGAGCAGTCATGTAAAGGTAAAGGTTGTCTTTGTACTTCTTCATATTCTAGTTCAGTAATATCTAACCCATCATCTGTTACTCCTTCTATATTCATTTTCAGCCTAAAAGTTACAATATGTGATAATCAGAGTCTACTCCATTCTCTTTTTCTCACTTCCCATTCGTCTGGACAATCTTTCGAGAAATCTTCTAGATGGGGAATTGACTGGAACTGGTTTCCTAATTTCAAGATTTCCTTAGCAAAACCTTTGTTATCAAATCCTTGTCTAGCTTGGTAATAATTAAAATCAAATCTATGTAAATCAAACCCTATATTGATTGCATCAGCTAGAGACTTACAAGAAAATGAACCCAATACTAAAGGAAACACACTTTCCCATCCTCCTTCCAACATAATTTTTTTTATTACTTGGTAGAGTTGTCTACATAGTTCAGCTAATACAAAACAGTCAAAGGAGTACCTTGGCAACTTTACTAGTTCATCTTTGAAACCTCCTTCTCAAATGTAGGTAAAGTAGGTGTACTTTATGTAGTAGCTACCGAATACACCGACGAATTCTCGAGCTTCATTTTCCATTCTCTTTGTCGAGACTCTCACAAAATCAAAACATAATTTTATGGTGAACATATCATGAACCTTTCTGTAATCTTCCAACACTTTATTTCCTTGTATCATAGGATAATATTCATAGATACTATCTATCCAGGGTTTATGAGGGATTCCCACCAGTTCTTTAGTACAGGCTAAGCAATATGAGAGATATTAAGACATATAAAAATATTTATTGCAAAGAAGAGCCCATGGCCTCTGCTATCACTTCTCCCCAATCCAAATAATGCTCCCCCTCTAGGATAATTTGGATGAAAAACTACATCCATTCAATAAATAGGTGAGCTTGTGAGGAACCCTTGACTCTGTGTAGTAGTACCATCAAATACTTGACATAGAGTTGCATATGGTCCTTCATAAGAGTCTTTGGAAACTAATAACCACCCTTTTAAAACTTCAACAACCACCTCCTAGCAATCACACTTTGGTGTTTGTTGGCGTTCTCGTTGAACCTAGCAATAGACTGGGAGGGAGTGAATTATGAACACGCCCTTTCTAGTATTTTAAACATAGAAGTGATAGTTTCTCTATCGATTAGTAACAAAATTACATCATCATCTTTTCTGACTCATTAATGCCTAACATTGTATCTATTTATACATTCCCAAATTATTTGAGGACATAGAATAGCAGGCAGAAAAGAAACGACTTCAACTAAGCCACTTTCTGCAATTTCCACTATAAAAGGTTCATCTACTTGCATTGCTAATCTCTCTTTGAAATCATCCATATTGTATCCCATGAGGTCCATGTCACTTATAGTTGGGTTTTCACAAACCAAACTAGTGACATTGCCAAATAGATGAAATGTCAAATTCATGATATTTTAAATCTAGATGAAATACCCTTTCTATATTGATAGAAGAAAGGTTTCAAAATCACAGACACAAAAATGGCTACCAAAACTCACCTTGAAGCTGATGACACTTGAAAATCCTCTACACACAATTTTTCTTACCTTCACAGCTCCATTCTTGAAACTAACAACTTTTCATAATTCCTAACATTAACCTTTCCAAATAATGATGATATCAGAAATCTTACTATTAATTATTGTATCTCCCGTTTGTGCTAAAACACTCCAATTTAATATTTTTGAGGCATGCCAATTAATAATCATCACATCACTTCCTCCACCTTGTTAAATCATGATTATTGTAATACCGCTAGCTCACCCATAATTAATTATTCCATGAAGTACAAAATGTTCCTCGGGAAAATCAAAGTTAAGTGATTCATCTTTATTTACCCTTTTACATTGCTCAGGGAATCACTTTGAACCCACTTGAACCTCTTTTAACCTCAGTTCAAAATAGTTCTCAATGCTTCATGACAGTTTACACTCTTCTTTATGCATTTGAAATCATAAACCTTTGTATCTATATGTAGGAAATGAAGCTTGGTTGGTGGGTCAATCTTTATCAATTTTTTATCTTCATTGAACCCTGCCAAACCTACTCGAATCCGTAGGAACTTGGCTCAAAGTAGTTCATTGCAGTTCATTGCAGTTCATAGGTACAAGGAAGTTCACCCATTTTGAATTTCAGGATATATAAGTGCATAAAGAAATATTTACAAAGACACATAACCTTAATTGACCGAATAAACTAAGTGGGGTTTGACCTTGAGAATTTATTAATGGAAAGGAATTGCGCTAAAAGATTTTTAGAAATGACTTGTATTTTAGGAACATCCTCTTGCTTATGAACATGAGTTCATGAACCAACCATACTTTCAGGAGAAAAATATGACATAATATATAGGGGTTAACAGGGTGCTAACTTTTTAGGATGGTACAAGATGTATATAGAAAGTTGGTTGAAAAGGCTACTCTCAGATTGATGGTGTTGGTTATGGTGAGATATTTTATCTTTTGTAAGAAATGACATCTATTATATTTTTAAATTATATTGTTGTTTCTTATGAATTAGAGGTTACAAAAATAAATGTGAAAACTAGTTTCCTTCATGGTGATTTAGAGGATAGTCTTTATATGAGATAGCTAGAGTAATACATGACAAAATGTAAAAGTAATTTGGTTAGTAATTTGAAGAGATCTTTGCATGGTCTCAAACAAAGTCCTAGGATATGGTGTACTAGAAATTTAATATATATACATAGTCTTGGGATGAAAATTATAAGAGATAGAGTGAACATAAAGATATAGTTAGGCAAGAGTAAGTATGTGAATTTAGTTTTACATGGATAAATAACATGCATGATTATAGACCATTGTGGGTTTCCTTTATAGCTGGAATACAGTTAGCTATTTCATAGTGTCCTACATCCCCATAAGAGATGGAAGCCATGCGAAAATTTCCTTACCATAGTGTAGTTGGAAGCTTCATGTATGATATATTCTACACTAAACTAGATGTTGCCCAAGCGGTGTGAGTTATTTTTAGATATATCTTTAATCTTGGTAGAATTCATTGGGATGCAGTTAAAAGAGTCTTCAAATACTTTAGGGGTACCTCAAATTATTCTTTGTTTTATCGAGGTAATTGGATAGTAGATGTGATTTCCATATACATTCATTGTTACGTGGATTCAAATTGGACAAACAATGTTCATAGAAGAAGATCCATAAGTGATTGTGTGTTCTTTATTTGGTGGTACAACTAGTTGGATGAGTAAGTGATAGGACATGGTTATTTTTTTCACTAGTGAAGAAGTAGAATATATAAAAACCAATCATGCTTTTAAATAATCCATTTAGCTTAAGAGACTATGTTAAAAAATTGGAGTAAAACAAGATATAGTGACAATTTATTGTGATAGTTAAAGTATGATCTACCTAGCTAAGAATTTGACATTTTTTCTAGGACCAAGCACATTGATGTTGAATATCATTTTATTAGACATATAGTTGAGGATGGTAGGGTGAAACTATTAGAGTTGATGAGTAAGCAACCCACAGCTCCCAAGAACACTTGCATGCAAACACCTGTCATAGAAAGAGAGAGAAGAAGAAAGAAGCTATGGAGGCCTGAACGCATTGATCCATGAGAGAGGATAAATCATTCTTGATGTGAAAAAACAAAAGTTGTAATTCAATAATGAATAATATGTTTACAATCTATTTTGAATACAAAGGAGATCTGAAAACCTAAAAAGGTAAAACCTAGGTTACACAATAATAATTAATAAAGTAACTAATTATTATATGCCTAAATTTTAGCTTAAGAAGAAAGAGATAATAAGTGACATTAATTAAATCAAACATAATTTAATTAATAAGAAAACACTTTATTACTCCAACACCCCCCTTAAGATAAACTTTGGGAGAAGCTAAAAACCTAGAAAGAACTACTGAAAGAAAATGGGTCCCAATAACAAAAGGCCTGATTAGGCACCCAAGTACAAAAGAGAGTCTCTATAAAGTGGAGAAATAGAGAAAACCATATGGGAAAAACTCTACTCCAAAAAGAGACGAAGACTAGTATGAAGGACTGAAGAAGCCTCCAAAACTAGGGAATGTTCTAGAAAATAGGAACAAGGATGAACATGTACAACATCACTAAAGCAAGAAGTTGTAAACTTCGTCAAGAAGTAACTGATGATTTGAAAATCCTCCACTGAAATATGACCAGGTAGAGAAGACTGTAATCTGCATGAGTTCCCTCAAATGACACTACTCAAATCAGGAGGCAAACAAAGGTAAACAAATGAAGTCAAAGATACAAAATATTGTAATCTACATGAGTGCCCTCAAATGACACTACTCGAATCAGGAGGCAAACAAAGGCAAACACATGAACTCAGAAATACAGATGGCATAAAAAACATGAAAAGTATGAAGAGATGATCAATCAAAGCTGGAAGAGTGCTTCCAAAAATAAGAAAGAAAAGAGTGTCCATATGGTAAATGATCCATCTCACCAAAATGCATAGGTACCCAGCCACTGCATCCGCCTAGTACATAGAATCAAATACTGAATACATATCTCACACTATCAAACCAAGGAAGTAGTAGAACAAACAATAGAAACTCCCCCCCATAATGCTGACAAGGGAGTAATGATAGGTACACTGAAAAGATCATCCAGTATGAAATGCATGATACCAGGAACATCGAAGGTGCAGAGAGACTACAAACATAAATAAAGATACTTGAGGCTAATGTTGTTGGAGGAACTCTCACATGAAAAAATTAGATGACAAAAAAAGGAAAACATCAAACCCCCCTAGCACTTTGCAATGGAGTGCGAGTACATAAAGCATGAACATGTGCAAAATCCCATACATGTAATAGAATGACACGTTATCTCAATGCATGTGCATAAAAGAATACTACAAAAGTGAAGTATACACTGTTCAAAGGAGAGTGAAGGTTTCTGAAACAAAAGAATAACCTAAGACGAGCCATCCCTCAAAAGGAAAAGATCCCAGGACCTGAAACATCCAAGATATCAACCAGATTGCAAAAAAGAAAAAAATTGAATAAAATGTACCTGGAGAAGAATCTAGAAAAAAGACTCATAACACTGGTAATCTCTCAGAATAAGCTTTCCAATGATATACCATTTTCCCAAAACGGAGTCCAGATGCGCAAGATAGAGCTCCCGGAGTGCAAAAATGAACATCTAACTTTGACAGTAAAAAAACACCTTCAAAAAAGAAAAAAACAAAAATTCAAACCTCCATATCTAGATAGAGCTCAGAACCAACTTTTTGACGATATCTTGTTTGCCCAATTTCAACACTGTATGCTCAAGATATGAGCAAAAAACCACTGAGTTCTTTGGAGGGTCCAAAATGGTGTTTAAAACCTTGCCGATGCATGCTGATGTTAGCGACCGATGAGCCTAAATTTGACCGCCAATAAGTAATCACAAGAATTAAGCCCCCAATCAGCGCCAGCTGATACCATATTGGAGTTAATGAGTAAATAACCCACAACTCCCAAGAATACCTGCATGTAAACACTTGTCACATAAAGATAGAGAAGAAGAAAGAAGCTATGGAGGCCTGAACGCATTGATCCATGAGAGAGGAGAAATCATTCTTGATGTGCAAAAAAAAGTTGCAATTCAATAATGAATAATCTGTTTACAATCTATTTTGAATACAAAGGAGATCAATCCTTATAAAAGGAGATATGAAAACCTAAAAAGATAAAACCTAGGTTACACAACAATAATTAATAAAGTAATTAATTATTATATGCCTAAAGTTTAGCTTAAGAAGAAAGAGATAATAAGTGACTTAGTAATTAAATCAAACATGATTTAATTAATAAGCAAACACTTTATTACTCTAACAAAAACTACTTAAGATAGGGACTTTGATGAATTTTGTAAATTGTTTAACTAGTATTTTGAGTACAATGAATTCTAGATGGTGTTGAGAGTCTATGGGTCTCTTGGCCCCTAGCAATTAATACATAATGTTGGTATCCCTCTTGAACTTTTCTTGTAAGGTTTTTGAAAAGTTAGAGATTTATTAGGAAAATGGTGTCCAACCTTGCAATAGTAAAAGGTTATTGTAGATACATAAGCATGGGGGGATGTAAGGGTGGCATATCTCCTTGCAAGGTCCATGGAGATGTCCCTAGTTCAGGGTTGAATGTTTCACAGCTCAGTGGAAGTTTCAAGGGTAATAGACCCAAAACTATATTTTATGTATAATTTGTCATTGTAAATCTTGATCATTTATCATGGTGGATATTTTGTGTGCTTTATTTTCCCTAGAAGGAAACCTTATTTTATGGGGGCATTATATTATGACTGTGTATTTCTATGTATTCTGAGAATCTGATAGGTGATGAGTTTCCTTTTGATGTTCATTGGCGGTACTCCTATTAGAAGCTTCCTTTACAAGTATATTGTAATATTTTATTAAATTTTAAATAATATATTAGGTGTCTTTTTGGGGTGGGGTTTTTCCCAAAAGGGTTTCCACCACTAAATCACTTTGTTGCAGTATGCATGCTATTTCTATTTATTTTTGGTAAATTTCTAAAATTATTGTAAAGATCTATAAAATTTTATACAACCCTCCTCTCAAGGTTAGAGTAGGAAGTTATTTTTCTACCTTAGCTTTCTTTCAAGTTGGATGCATAAGAGGCAACCTATAGTCACTACGTCCATCATTGAAGTAGATTATATATGGTTTTTACACATGCCTCTAAGGAGTTCATTTGGTTACAAATATTTGGTATTGACATTGGTTTTGATTGTGAGACTATGATAATTGAATATGACAGTTAGAGTGCTATCCACTTGGCCAATAATTCTATGCATCATGCACTTACTAAGAATATTTATTTATAATATTAATTTGTGCAAGAAATGATTGATAATGGTAAGGTATTGATAGAGAAGTTTAACACTTTGGATACCATTGTAGATTCTCTTACGAAGCCAATGACAACAAAAAAGTTCTCTTTATGCAAGAAGGCCATGTGCCTTGATCATTGTACTTGATTTTATTTTATGTATCTCTTGGATGTAATTACATTGCATAATTTCAAGTAGGAGAATTTTGTTAGAGTAATATTTAGTTTACTTACTAATTAAATCATATTGATTTAATTAGTTAAGTTATTACTCTTTAGTGCTTAAGCTTTCTCTTAGGTGCATTAATAATTAATTCTTTTATTAATTATTAATGTGCAACCTAGCTTTTTTAGGCTTTAGGGTTTTGTTCACCTTTATAGGTAGAACCTTGTAATTCTTTTTTCATTAACTTGGATCATAATTTTGCTCTCACATTTTGAGTAACTTCTGAGTTTTGCCTTTTTCTTCTTTTTGCTTCTCTCCTGTAATAGGTTATTTGCATGCAGGTATTCTTGGTGTTTTGTGGATTTGTATCTCTCAAATCCTACATGTTATCAGAGCTCCCCCGCTGCTGCCTGTTCTGGTGTTTTTGAAGCAGGTTTTGAGGTTAAGGGTTTCAAGTTTTTGAAGAGTTTTTTATTGGATATGGGGAAAGTTTTTTATTGGAGGCATTTTGGGCTGAAACTGACCTCACCAATGGATTCAGAGGATTGTTCAGATGAATTTTGATATAAAATTCAACCACTTTGGGTGCTGGAGCAATCTGTGGCAATTTTTTATGGAACTAGGGCCGTACGAACTTGGCACACTTCTCGAGGTGTGAGATGATAAGATTTGAGCGTAGAAGGTACAAAGGTGGAATTTTTTTACATAGGTGGTTTTGACTGCTTAGTGGGCGGTTTTTAGTGCCACAAGAGGTTTTTTTGAAAATTTTGAAAATTTTTGGCATACGGTATCGAAAATCAAAGTGTGATATATCGTTGGAAAGCTATTTCCGAGCCTTATCCAACCATGCTGGTTTCATTTTCAAATTTTGTTGTTTGATCAATTATTTTTGGTGTCAAAGTGGAGGCATCTGAAAATCAAGTTTTTTCCTTTTTTTTTGTGCTTACATACTTATTTGAAGTGTATGGGAGATAGTATAATATTTTGTGGGGGGCTGCAAATTCTCTTTCTGTCATTTATTTCAAAGAGACCCTTCTACTTCTATCTTCTTTCTCTCAATGGCAGACTCTTCTGTCACTTGCCTTACACCTCACAACTATCACACTTGGAAAGGACAGATGACTAGATTGCTTATGGCAAAAGGGTTATGGTCATGCCTTGATGAGGCTCAGCCAGTTCTACAGTGGCCTTATGAGGCTCTTATGCAGAGAAATAGGATGGATGAGGCAATGGGCCTCATTGCAATGAATATCTCAGATGGGTTGTTGTTCCACCTAGATGGTTTGACCACACCCAGGGATATGTGGAACAAGTTTTCCACCTTGTTTGGCACAATGAATCAATTTAGGGTTCTTCAGATAGATGCAGAGTTCACCTCCTTGGTACTTGAATCATTCACCAGCATTGAGGACTTCTTAATGAAGTTCAAGTCCCTTTGATCTATTTTACAGGTTGCTGGAAAGATGAAGTTAAATGATGAGTGTATCTTTCTGATACTCTCAAAGCTTCGCGGCCCTTATCAGATTTTCACTTCTACCTTCTACTCCACTATGGATGCACTAGGTGCATGACATGTTATGCCCTCTTTTGAGACCTTCTATGACAGGTTGACTCGTGAGCAGTCCAAGCTCAATCAAATGGATTCACTTATAGGTTCACAGTAACAGGCATTTCTTGCAAAGACACCTCAAGATACACAAAAGCAGAAGCTGAAGTAGATATCTGATTCCTCTTCTCAGCACTCTACTGGCCCACCATCTTCTTCTAAGAAGGAGAAACAAAAGACTGAGAGCCCTACATGTTCCTATTGTTAGAAGGGGCCTCATGATGAGTCGCATTATTTTCAGAAGAGATTTGATGGATATGAGAAACAGATTGCAGATTTGCAAGCTCTTCTTCAGAAGAGCACTATTTCCTCTCCATCCTGTGTTACCTCACATGGGTCTGATTTTCAGTCTTTTGCCTCATCTTCGACCTTTGGACAAGATTTTGGATAGGGTCATGCATTACAGGCTTCTGTTGCATCCCCTTCACAGGTCCCTTGGATACTGGATTCCGGTGCTTCTCACCATATGGCATCTTCTCTGGAGATCTTCTCTTCTTTTGAGGCTTCTCCGATTCCTCACATTCTCATGGGGAATAACACTATTATGCCAGTTTGTGGGAAAGGTTCTGTAGGCATTCAGGATGGTACATTCAATGATGTATTGTATGTTCCATCTCTATTTGCAAACCTTCTCTCGATTTATCAGATTACACTCAGTGGGTCAGGGAAGACAATTGAGTTCATGATAGATTCAGTCTTCATCCGGGATAGTGCGACATGAGGCATTGTTGCTATAGGGACAGTTGATCATTCCGCCCATCTCTACACCTTTTCACACTTTGGTCCACCATCTCCATTATTGGAGCACAACTCTCCTCTTCCGTGAGCGCATCATGTGGGGTAGACAAGTCACTTGAACCTCTGTGTTATTCCTGAGACCACTTCTGTGACTACCTCACCACATCTTGTTGAGGTTTCCTCTCTTCAACATGACTCTTTTTCAGCACTTCCAGACCCTCCAGCTCCATTCATCGAGCCACCAGGTGCAGTTGTTGAGGATTCTAGAGAGGACATTCATCTCCTCTCTCCTGATAGTGTCAACGCACCTATCATACCACCTACATTGGGGATTCCCTTTTAAGATTCTCTTGTCTACTCCTTTAAGCATCAGCTCAGCCTTCTAGTGACACCTCATCTTTCGAGGTTACCTCTTCAGTGTTCACTACCTTTCACTCCTTTGTATTGGAGTCATGGTGGTTTGTTCATTGATTCAGGGGTTCTTTCATTCCGGGGGGCTTTGGAGCCTTGACCCTCTCTCATGAGGGGGTTGGCAACACGCATTGTACTTATGGCTTTGAGAGAGTCCCTTGAAGTCATGTTTTTTTGTCCTTTGCTTGTTTTTATATCTATTTTTGGAGAGCAGTTTTTCCCATTGAGTTTTCTCCTTTGCCTTCGGTTTACAGAGATTTCCTCGTATTGGGTACCTGATCAGGCCTTATTGCCAAGATCCATTTCCTACTTTCATAGCTGTGCTAGGTTAGCTTACCCCCTGTGCTTAGCTTAAGGGGGGGTGTTAGAGTAATATTTAGTTTACTTACTAATTAAATCATATTGATTTAATTAGTTAAGTTATTACTCTTTAGTGCTTAAGCTTTCTCTTAGGTGCATTAATAATTAATTCTTTTATTAATTATTAATGTGCAACCTAGCTTTTTTAGGCTTTAGGGTTTTGTTCACCTTTATAGGTTGAACCTTGTAATTCTTTTTTCATTAACTTGGATCATAATTTTGTTCTCACATTTTGAGTAACTTCTGAGTTTTGCCTTTTGCTTCTTTCTGCTTCTCTCCTGTAATAGGTTATTTGCATGCAGGTATTCTTGGCATTCTGTGGATTTGTATCTCTCAAATCCTACAAATTTTTGGATAAGGTGACATTAACTATGTAACCCTAAGCCATTCACATGTCTCTATGTTACTTGGAAAGTGTTCCACAGAGCATGTGAGATTTTTTTTAATAATTTTACTTTACAACTAATTGTAATCACATAATTTTCAAGAGGTGATTAGTATAAATTAAAATGGGAAAAATACACTCCTTCCTACATCTACTTTGAGACATGAAGGGTCATGTATTAGGCACTCAAGTTTGGGAAGTGTGTCCATTTTGGGACCTAAATAGTCACCATGAGTTATGAAGCACTCAGATTGTCAACAATCTAAGTGGCTTCGGGTTTGGCATCCAAGGAGTCACTTAGAATGTTTAATTATTTTATTATATCTATTAGCTATTCATTCTAAAGGGTGTGGGATTTTTGGAAATGGTTTGTACCCCTTAGTTTGGGAAAATAGCAGTGATTTTTCCTCTCCCATTTGGCTATAAATTGGAGCAAAGACAGTTATTTCATCACAAGTCTCTTTGAGATTTCCAAGTGAGAAGTGTACTATAAGGTGATCTCTCTTTTAAAGAATAATAATATACTTGCCTCATTTTAGAAAAGGAGTTTTTTCCAAAAGGGTTTTCCAAATAAATTCAATGTCTCTTTTGGTATGTTGATTTTATATTTATCTTAAATTGTGTACTCACATATTTATTTTAGATTTATTTTCAAAAATGATAATCTTTTTAGATTTATAATCACATAAGAAAGTTAATATTGCAAGCTTTCTTCACCTTTTTGAACATATATATGCATATAATTGAAACCTAAACAAATATAATATGCACAAAATGTTTTAAACTTGTTTAAAAGTAATCAATTGAATCTAGGGCATAAAAAATGCTATAAATGACTTCATTAATATTATGTTTGTTTTTTGATATTTTGCATGATATAATTGACAAAATGTGTTGAGAGTTGATTTTAATGCCTACTATTGTTGAAAAGGGGGATACATAATTGTGCTTACACCTTACCCAAAAAATAATTGTGTACATGATCTAACCTTCTAGTTTAAACTTTAAAATCATAAAATTTATTTAGTTGACTTTTTAGCAATATGGCCATTACTTGATGGATTGTGTGTCAAAGATCTTGTGTTGTGTGTGTTGAATGTATCTTTAAGAACATCAACATAAATCATTCAACAATGGATTGTTATGGCGAAGCATTCATATTTATATTAGTTCATAGTTAAACATTAATCTTAATTAATTTTAATTACATCAACATTCTTAAATTTGATTTGCTCTTAATTTTTTTATGTTGACCACATTGACCATAAAATGTTATTGATGAATTCAATAATTTTCGATATGCTTATTTAAGATAACACTATTTACTTAGATATAATTATAAAAGTGATCAAGTTCTTAAATTTTGAAAGTGACATTAAAAAAATAGATATAATCACTTAAAAGAAAAGTATATAATTAAGAAGCCAAGTTTAAAATTGCACATCTCACATGCACTTTTGAAGTAGTTTGGAAAGATACCCTTTTTACATAGAATTTCATAATTATGATATTGGTAATTAAGTGAGTTTAATTTTCCTTATAATTAATTAAAATAAAATAAAAACACATTGTCTTATTATAATTAAATTATTCTTTTAAATTTATTTTATAATTATTAAATACTAAGTAGAATAAAGTATTTTAAGTTTATAATGACATTGCGTGAGAGGCCACTAGGGTTTTAGGGTTCTAGACATGGTCACTCGACCCCGATCCGAAGTAGTTTTTCAAAGTAAAGGAACACATTTCTTGTCTAGTGTCCACTAGGCTAGGCTTGGGAGGATCAGACAAGTGAAAGAAAACCTTCTTTTTTGGCAAGGTGGCAAGACCTTTTTTGTTTGAAACCAAAGACCAAAAATTCACTAGGGTTATGCGAAGATCTTCATTGGTTCAGGTGAAGGTTTCACAAGCTTGGAGGGAAAAGTGTGGAAACCAAAGGGGTAAGACAAATAAAAAATGGATACCTGAGTAAGTATTGAAACTACTCAAAACTACATTATTTCCCTTCAAATAGAGAATACAAAATGGAGAGATGTCATTAAGATGTTCAAGGAGAAATATTTTTTCATGAATTGGGCTAGAGAATGGCCAACTTATTCAAGAGTCTAATATGGTGTGATGAGAAATGGGGTAATCACTTTATTTTAAAACATTGCAAAATGGTATTGATATGGTCATCTGTGAATATACTTGAGAAAAACCAATGAATTTTGAATAATCAACCATTTTTAATGGGAGGAATGGGTTTTTCCATCAAATATTGGATTCCCAAATTTGACCCTTTAAAGGAAACCATTGAAGAGATTCTTACGTGGATTTGAATCCATAATCTCTCACAAGAATATTAGGAGACAAAAACCCTAAAGATCATTGGCAACAAAACTGGTAGACTCACTAAAGTTGATGAGGTTGTGGAAAAAATGGATTTTAGAATGTATGCATTAATTTGCTTATATTGAAAACCACACCCTCCTCTCCCTAAAGTAGTGGAAATTTGGATGGAGGAAGGAGTTTGGTGACAAAAAATACAAGTGAAGGACATAGTAAAAAATTGTAAGATTTGCAAAGAAGTAGGACACCCTACTAAGGATTGTATCAAGGACAACAAAGGGACAGAATTAGAAAAAAGACCATTTAATGAGAAAAGTGGCAATCCTATCTAGAGATAATGGAATGAATTTAGAAACAAAGTTTAACCTAACAAGGAAATAAGAGAGTCATCTTGTTTGGTTATGGGGGCGAGATCTTCACTAGAGTAGACAATAGAAAATCAAATCAAACTTCTTAATGGTGAAGAAGTTGTAAACATGTAGAATGATTTACATAAGGCGATCCCTATTTAGTTGGAATAACATAGAGAAGAGATGGAAGGAGATACCTATAATATGATTTTGGACCAAAACATTGACCAAACAAATATGGAAGAAACTATGGGTTTAAAAAGTAAAGAACTTCAAGAAAACCATAGGGCTCACTCAAAAGGGGAGCTTCTAGCTCCAAGTTACTCTGAGGAGATGATAGTGTTGCAAATTGAAGTAGTGGGGGGTCGAACCTCATATTTTTTGGAAAAATAAGTTCAAGAGGGTTTGAAGAAAGATTATATGGAAAATATAAAAACCAAGCCTTTTGAGAAAGATAATTAAATCTTGAAGGTCAATACAAAAGGCTTAGAGTTTTTGGTGGAGGGTGAATAGAAATGCAACTGATAACTTGGATATACATATTTATCCAATTAAGGCTTCCTTACCCCATGGTGAGATTGAAGATAATTTCTTGTAAACTCCATTGATGGCATCCAAAGAAATTTTTAAATATATCCTTTATGAATTAAGATGATGAACTAGGTTTTAGGGATTTAGATGGTATAATGGAAAAGAGAATCATTTGTTAAACTCAATCAATTAATGACAAAATTAATGGTGAGAAAAAATCAATAGGTCTAAAGAATAATAGAATGAAGTTGGAACTCGCAAGGAGTGCAAGAGGTAAATGTAAGCTTAGATCACAGAAGGGCCTAGACAACCCTTCTCAAGGAGCCATGAAAGCCTTATCTTAGAATGTCAGGCTACAATGCTTCTAACAAGGGGTATTTGGTCAAGTACATTTTGATTAGGTGCAACCATATGTAGTTCTCTTTTAGGATACCAAGCTCAGAAAGGAGGAGGTGGAGAGGATTCTTAAAATTTTAAAACAATGGAAAGGGAGCTTCATTGTTGCAGATAAGGCTTATAGAGTCCTGCATTTTTTTCAAGAACCTAATCATGGTAACGGTATATGTGATTCTTTAGGATAAATATTGGAAGCTAGTTAAAATATTCCCTAATACAATAAATGGAGATATTTTTATGTTGAATGTATATGGACCCACTAGTAAAACCCAAAAAAGAGAGGTTTGGTGTAAACTTTCTAGTATCATCCATGCTTATGACAAACTGGTCATGATAATCAAAGGTAATTTCAATGCCACTCTAACTAAAGTGGCTAATAAAAAAGGAGGTAAAGGTTTATATGGCCCCATTCAAATAGATTTACAAAATTTTGTTGCAAGGAATGGGGTTTGGGAAGTCAAGCACAACAATGGAGATTTCACTTGGACAAATCGTAGACAAGGATTTTCTAATATTGTAGAAAAACTTGACTATTTCTTCTTGGTTGGAAAATGGGAAAATCTTCCATGTGTATTAGAAGCTATAATTTTACCATAATCAGGAATATAGGACCACTATCCAATCTCTCTTTTGATGCAAAGAAACTCCTTTCCAATCAGACAACCCTTTAAGTTTGAGAATATATGGTTTTGAGAGGAAGCACTCAGAGAATTAATTACAAATTCATAGAGAAATTACCCCATATAGAAGATAAGAAAGCCTTCATTTTTTAAGAAGCTTCATTTTTACAAATCTTATTTGAAATAATAGAATATAGTACACTTCAAAGATATTTTTGTATAAAAGTTCTAGTAGAGAAAAAATTGGATAAGATTCATTGCAAAATAATTCAAAATGGAATGGACTAGGTCGATTTGTCGAGGAGAAGCTTTTAAACTCCTAATATTTGGAGGTTTTAGCCAAAGAAGAGGTATTTTGGTGTTAAAAATCAAGAGAGTGTTGGTTAAAATAGGGAGACCACAACACAAAGTTCTTTCATAATTTAGTCAAACCCATAAGATCTATCAACATAATTCATGCCACAAAAAAGACAGATGGATAGTGGCTTAGAGAAAAAGAAGAAATTGATAGAGGTGATCAATTATTTCAAAAGTCTCTTGATAGTGGAGATAGACCGTAACTCAGAGCCCATCAATGATATTATAAGTGCGATTCAAAATTTTGTATTTGATGATCAAAATTTGATACTTCAAGCACCTGTAAAATTGGAGGAAATAAAATCTTGCCTCTTTTCAATGGAAGGTGATAAGGCTCCTAGGCTTGATGGATTTTCAGTGATGTTTTTAAAAACATTCTATGAAATTTTCAAGAATGATATTTGGGGTGTGGTAGAAGAGTCTAGAATTGATAGTTTTGTATTGAAGGATTATAATAATACTTAGATTGAATTAATTCCTCAGAAAGAAAATGTCCAATCCTTTTATGATGTGAGTAGAGAATATTTACACCAAATAGGTCTATTGTGGAAGGCATCATCATTTATCGTGAAGTAATTCATTCGATTAGAACAACCAAAATATAAAGGATATTTGTTAAACTTGATATCAAGAAAGCTTTGTTAAAATAAATTAGACAAGGGGATCCATATCCCCTTTTCTTTTCATCATAATGGCTGAGGTTCTTTGGTGATTTATCTCAAAAAAATGAATGATTCCCAATAAAGAGGTGTAAAGATAGACAAAAGAAGCAACCTCACACCTCCAGTTTATAGAAGATATATTATTAATAGGGGAGACCTTCATGGAATCTAGATGTATGAAAGTCACTCTTGATGAATAAAACTGTACTTCTAGACAAAAGATAAATAGAAAGAATTCAATTTTTTTTTTCTTCAGCACCAAATTGGAAAAACAATGAGAAATTTTTAAAATCTTAGGGATTAAGCCCGACTCTTTTCCAAGAAAGTTCTTGGGGATTCCCCTATTTTCTAGCACTTATAGAATGTGTCTTTAGAATAGCCTAGTAGATAGTTGCATAAGTAATATGAATGGATGGAAAAGTAAATGGCCAACATCTATTGGGTGTATCCTCATATTGAAATCAATTATTTTGGCCATCCCAATCTTTTCACTGATGTATCTAAAAATTCACTCAAAGATTCTTAGGGCAATTGAGTAAAAGATGCAATTTTTTTGGAACATAAATTACAATCAAAACAATATGCCACCACTAGTGTAGGATAAAACATGCCAACCAATGTTTGCATTTGGGGCTGGTTTAAGAAGGTGGTAGGTAATGAATACATCTATGGGGGGAAAATTGATCTAGATCATGTATAATAACCTAGATAAAAAATGGGTTGAGATTTTGAAAGAAAATTATCTTGATTGTAAGACAAAGGAGAGAATACTAACTATTAAAAACCCTCCAAAGGGGGACCATATGGATTTTTATGATATCATGTTGAGCAATTATTGTTGAACATGTCTCTTGGCTCCTTGGAGATGGAAGATCTACAAATTTTTGGGATGATTCTTGGGATGAATTCAAGGTTTTAGGGAGTGACGCCAAATTCAATGTTTTAAAAAAAATAACTAAGGACTAATGGGGTTCTAAGCTGGTAGATTTTTTGGAGAGAACAACAGTGGATGCCAAAGAAGGATGGAGGTGGAATTCAATTGAAGGTTTAAATTCAGATAGAGAAAATACTAAATTGCTACAAAATTTAATTTCATAAAGGAAAATCCTTTTGTCGAATGGACATGATGAAATCAATTGGTGTGGATCGCAATAAGGTAAACATTCCTTCAAGATTGGATATAAGATTTTGGAATTAGCCTTTTCTTTGGAGGATTGTTGATGCAGGAGCATTCGAGGATCAAGGCTGTTGACTCAGATGTGGGTTTTGGTCGAGATTTACTTCCGAGGGTCATAACTTTTGACTCAGATGTGGGTTTTGGCTGAAATTTTACAAGCAGTTGCATGAGGAGGAGTTATTTGGATTGCCGACGAGCTCAACTCAATTGGTGGCCATTTTGACATTTTTCTGGGAGCCTAAAATATCATCTTGGCCTCGAAAATTGGATTTTTGTGTTTTTTCCAGTTTTTTAGAAAGTTGTTTTTGTAATAAATGTGAAATCATATTCTTGATCTCGTAGATTAGTTGGCAATTCATCTTGCCTTAGTTGGGGGATTTTCTTGGGAAAAATCAGGATTCGTAGGATGGGTTTTGAAAATTACCAAAAATGGAAAAAATTGTTTTTCCCCAAAATTTGCCAAATATGGTAATTTTTGAAATTGTAATAAGTAGTTATTTTTCTTGCATTGTAGAGGCAGCATAGAGTTGGAGAAGTTTAATGAAGAATTTGGCATTCTGAAACATTTGTGTTGTGTATTTTTCTGAGTTATTGTTTTGAAGAGTTTGGGCTACATCAATTGTCTATAGTCTTCATGTTGGAATAAGAACTCTTTACCTAAGGTTGGGTCTTTTTCTTGGTTGGCCCTGAGATGATGCATACTTATTGGGTAAAGGCTTAAAATTTTTGGTTACTTATGACCTTTCAAATGTGTCTTGTGCAATAAAATTGAAGAAACTATTGATCATGTTTTACTCCATTATGAATTTACCACTGATTGTTTGAGATTTGTTATGAATAATTTGGGTTGGTAATCTCCATTCCCCACAACCTTCAAAGGATTTTTTCAAAGTTGGTATAGAAATAGTAATAAATATATGTTTTCTAGTATATGGAAAAAATTTCCTTCCACCTTGATTTGGAAAAGTTGGAAAGAGCTCAATTGACAAAATTTTCAAGATAAGTTAGAATCTTTAAACCAAATGTATGGGAGAATAGAGGCAAAAAATTTAGAATTGGTGAGTGTTGCAGTAGAAAAAGTCAATACAATCGAGGTTCACTTTAGTCAAGAGGATCGATTGATCCAATCCAAATGGATTTACATCAAGCTTCAACCTATTAATGGGCCTATCTGGGCCAATCCAGAAGAAAAGAATGGTAAAAATGTCAATTAGACCAAACCAAAAGAACGTTGGATCAAGTAAACTTTGATGGAGCATCAAAGGGAAACCCATGCCCATTAAGGGTAGGATTTTTAACACTTGATTGAACTGGTAATACTTTGATGATGTGAGCCAAGAAGATAATGAAAGGCACAAACAACAAGGCAAAAGTGCAAGTTGCATTATTAGTAGCCAAAATGGTAAAAAAATTATCCATTTCAAATTTACATTTGGAAGGACAATTATTAAAGAGAAGACATTAATCGGGAAATTAAGTAAATACATAAAAATAATTAGAAAATATTAACGTCATTTAAAGAGTTCAAAGTATTACACATGGTGAGGAGTGGCAACATCGTGGCAGACACCTTGTCCAAATTAGAAATCACATTAGATGCATGTCATAAGGATGAGTTGTAGGAGGACTATCAAGATTTACAACTCGAGCCTTTAGATTATCTATACACCATCATACACAAGATCCATCATGACAAATAATGCTTGGTATCTATGAAGGTCTTGGAAGTAGGAATTATTAATCCCCATGTGACTTTTTATTTCTAGCACTTAGAGAAACTTTGACAGAGCAACAAAGGAGTAGAAAGGGTGGTAGTGTAGAGAAAAGTACAAAAGTGAATTTCACATTGAGTGCCCCAAAAGAATTACAACTCTCTTTCTTGGGAAAAATATCATAGAAGAGACTGAAAGGTATATTCAAAACTGATGAACTAATTTTCTAGGAAATAGTAGACATTTTTCTTAGGGAGGAGTTCAAGAGGTCTAAGCATCACTATCATTCAAACACTAACATAGTGTGAGGTTTGGAATTGGGAAGCAATGAAGATGTGTTTTGGGTAATGCAATAATGTGTGAGGGAAGAGTGAACTTATGTTGAATCAAGTTACTCTTGGCCATATGAAATTTGGGAAAGTTTTTTCTTGCAAAACATAGAGATTGGTTCTAGGTGGTCGGGCACAAATTGCCATTACAACATTTTTTATTATGGGGTACTTCAAGTGATAAAGATGAAAGGTAGACAAAGACACAAATTGGTTGGGACACTTTGAAGGACTATTTGCAAGGGAAGAGATGGAGCATAAAGCAATTGGGTCAAAGGTAGAGAAGCAAGGAAGGAAGCATCGAGGTTCACTGTTGAATATTTTTGGGTGAATGCCCCCCTCAAGCCATGGATGCATATTTGAAGAAGTTTGATTTTTGCAAGTTTTTGGTACAAGTTTTCTTTGTTTGGTTTGAATTTGTATCCCCTTGTAAATTTGTATGGCCCATTAGTATGTGTCAATAGTAGTGAATATACAAACATGACTTGAAGTACATTGTGAATTTTGTAAAGGATGGTTTGGTTTGATAGTTGTAGAGTGGTTAACTTGGTTGTCTAGAGATTTCTAGAAGTTTGAGGTGGCATGGAGTCTTTTTTGAAAGATATATAAATATGTACTATTTATACTTATTAAAAATTAATAAACTATGAATATCATTTATCAATCTCAAAAGAAAAGTAAGTTAAGTTTTTATATATAGATATAGATATATATAATCTTAAAATTAAAAATTAAAATATATTTATTAAATTGATAATAAGAGAGTAATAATATTAAAGATAAAACTAAAATGTGAATCACAATGAAAAGAATGCATATGCCATTAAAAGCACAACTGAATGAAAATATTTATTGGATAAATATAAGTAATCTTTTATTCTTAATTATGTAACTATAACATAGAAATATCGATTTCAAAAAAGTATTAACTAGTATTGTCTCATCTCAATAATTAGTGTAATTGTTTCATTTTTTCTTCTCTAGCTCAATATCTTGACGATGGATCATAGAGTATGATTTGAAACATCGATGCAAAAATATAAACACAATTACATCCAAAAGCTTTAAAATAATTTAACATGGGCTATGAGAACTTAATGTCTCTAATTATTATAATTTACCAATTATGTATTAAGTAGGATAAGTCCTGGAGAAATATATTAAGCTCTCCTCATTCTAGTGATCGAGAATGTAGACGAATTGGATACCCCTTTGCCATACTAGGAAGAGGGAAGAATACGGTACTAGAAGCTTCTAGCGGCTCCCACCTATTCATGATAGTCATACATTTAATATAATTTAATTAGAAAAAAATAAATTTAAAAGGGTTAAATGTGCATAAGGAACAAACTATGCATATGAATCTAACCTGAACTTAGTGACCATGTTGTGAAGGAAGAGAGCAATTTCAAATCGGGCCAAATGATATCCAGGGCAAAGTCTAGCACCTTTACCGAATGGCATATAAGAAGGATTTTGAGACATCTCCTACAATCAATCAACAATAAATAATAATTAGTTACATAAAATTCCATCCATAAAACTTCTTCTAAACAAATTAACATTTATTTCCCATCACATACAAGACCCTCATTTTCCCATCGCCATGGGTTGAACTTGTGAGCTTCAAAATGATACTTCTCATCCAAATGTTGGGCGCTCAAGAATATAAACACTGTCCATCCTTTTGGAATAATAAAATCTGCATTAACATAAAATCCTTACATTATTATCTAAATACATCCATAGAAAATACAAACATTTGATTAACTATCATTACGTATGAAATTTTATTATTTTTAAATAATATTAATTACTAATATTATTTGAAAGTAATAAAGAAAACTCTCTATAAAAAAAAACAAAAAAACTCTCAATCAAACCTTTGTATTCAATGTCTTCTTTTGGTTCTCTAAAAACACATGGAGCAGTGCTGACTAGACGAAGTGTTTCCTTTATGGTCTACAATGATGATAAAAATACAAATAATAAAAATTAATAATATATTTAAAACTATTTTAATATTATTTTTCAATTTGATTATGTGAGAGATTTTACATCAAACACCTCATGATTTACTATTAGATTACTTGAAAGCTAAAGAATAAGAAAATAAAAAATGTTGATGCAACAACTCCAATATAATTAGAATTAAAAGTAACAATGAACAATAATATGAATTGTGAAAATTTGATATAATTAATATTCAAAATTTGCAACAAAGTTAGAATAATGAAATAAATAGGAATATATTGTGTGTACTCACACATTGAGTGAACTTCATTGACTTATAATCGTCCCACTTTAGCTTTTGGTCGTCTTTGCCTTTAGATTTTAGGATTGCATCATGTTCTTCCTGTCCATTACAAATTCAAAATATCATTCATTTTTAATAATAAATAGCGTGTATGATTTCATTATCAATATTAGCCATTACAATAATGTTACCATGATTCATCTGTGTAGTTTTGGAGTCAAACTCATTGACCCATTTTTCATGAGTTGTGGTTCACAAGAACCCATCTCTCATGAGAATGAATAAAAAATACTTAGCACTCATTTCAATATTGGGATGGGTGAACTCCCGGGAAGGTCTAATGCTTCACCCTTGTGAACATCACTTAGATGCAATGAGTGCTAAGTGTTCCATTTATTCTCATGAGAGATGGGTTCTTGTGAACCACTATTCATGAAATACAAATCAATGAGTTTGACTCAATACTGGGATGGGTAACCTCTGGGAAGGCCCAATGCTTCACCCCTGTGAACATCACCTAGATGTAATGAATACTTAGTATTTCATTCATTCTCATGAGAAATAAATTCTTGTGAACCACTTCTCATAAAATATGAATCAATGAGTGTGACTTGAAAACTATAGAATTCTATAACAATATCAATATCATAATTTAACTTGGTCTAAAAAAATCTCCTACTATAATATTAGCCATCAAAAACTCTTTTGACTGTTGACTGCTATAATATTAGCCATCTCTTTTGACTGTTGACTGCTATAATATTAGCCATCTCTTTTGACTGTTGACTACTTTAATTTTTGACCAGTAAAAGGTAGACTGACCGTGATCTCCTTCAATGCCCGCGGATTCTCAGCGAGGAACTTCACAGCAAATGCCATGGCAGTGGACGAAGTTTCGAACCCCGCAAAGAGCAAAAACAATATAAGATCTGCAATGATCTCGTCAGAATAGATGCCTTCTTTCAAAAGCTTGGTTAAGAGATCGTTATGCTTCACTTCTGGATGTTGTCTTCTGTCCTCTATACACTCATAAATCTTCTTTATCAAAGTTTTCCTTGCCTGCAATGCAACATGCAATCCATTATCAGTGTAACTTTGCAGCAAAATATGAAGAGTGCATATTCTCCAGGAAGGCAAGAAAATAGATAAAAGAAGGAGTTTTACATTCGGTTTAATCTGGGAAGGCAGATAAAAATAGAATGAAATTGTTAAAGAGTTTCCTTTTGTTGTAGAGCAGGTGTAGATAAGTAGAGTATGTAGAGCAGGTGTAGATAAGTAGAGTTATGGGATTGAAAACTAAAAAAAGTTGTTTTTTTTTGGTCTGTTTGTCATATGCTGTTGGTGCTGAGGTTTGAGGGAGCAGCCTACCAAACACAAATGGAAACAAATAGAAAAAATCCAAAAACTCTCTCAGCACTAGCATCTTTAAAGTGAAATCAACGGTTCTGTATGAGATTCTCTTTGTTGAAGCGGGAATAGTTCTGGTGGAGGATTCAGCAAAAATCTGTTTGTTAAGTTTTAAAAACCTGAAAGCAGGGATAAACACCACTGGTCTAAAATAGTAGTTGAGGAGAAGCTAGACTATAGAAAGAAGATGTGGATGAAGCAAATTGAGAAGTGGATGAACAAATGGGATATTACCAAGATTTGTGTTAGAAAAAATAAGGTTCTGTCATGTAGACATAAATTGGTCGAAAAAAAGCTCATTAATTAAAGAGTTCAAGATCACATGAGAAGAAGATGAAAAAGATTACTTGCAAGTGGCAATTAAGGGTCAGACTAGATTATTAGTAGCGCAGCTTAGAATTGGGTCTCATCATCTAAGGTGTGAGATAGATAGATGGATGGTACTTAAAGAAGTTTAGGAAGAGAGAACATGTACTTTCTACAACAAAAGGATAGATGAAACTGAATGACATTTTATCTTTGAATATGCTGCTTCTTAGGATATTCGTGATCAATATGAAAACAACTTGAAGAAGGATTGTCGAAACCAACTATTTGAAGAATCAAGACAAATCTGCTAATTTCTTGATAAAGATTCATGATTGAAAAATTACATTGAAAAAAACTTAAAGATAGCTTAGAATGTAGTTATGCAAATCTCATAGACTTCATTAAAATTCTTTCAATTTAATTCAACCGAGAAAACAGAAAAGTAAATGAAAAGTAAAGGGGAAAGCTAAATTCAAGCTTTACAGAACATACCTTAAATCCCCTGGCAAAAGCAGTCCCAGGAATATTAATGGGCAAGCAGAGGACAGCTCCAATGTATTCATCAAAAGCTTTATATATATCTTCCAACTCCTCAGCAGGGGGTAAATCCAGCAATTTTTTCCCCATTAAGTTCAGAACAAGCTGAAAGACAAAAGGATTCAAATGAAAACTAAAAATAAAATAATTAAAAGAAGTAAATAGCCATTTTAGCATTTCAGGGTTGCATGTTGCTTGCCTGATGGCACTTGTCTTGAAGAGGGATATCTCCCTGCTTTTCCCATTTTTTCATGCCAGAGATAAACACATGCTGTATGTCTTCCATGAAGTCAGATTCCAGATTCTCAAACTTCAACAAATTCACAGCAGTTCCATGGAGTTTTCTCTGTAGTTCTCCATGAACATCCAGCAGACCATATTTGCCTATAAGTTTTACCGTAGAGCTTGGGTAATGGGCCTTAAACAGCCTTCCCTCATTTTGCAAAACGTATTTACTGAACTCTGGATCAACCGATACAATTGTTTTTGGTCTTCCAAACAAACTGCATCTGAAGATCGGCCCATACCTGTATGTATTTCAATTTCACTAATTAGATCTGAAAACAATTTTGCAAATTATTATGGAACCTCCAAAGCCACTCACATTGAAATGTTAATGAAATATAAAATTCACAGCTTGTGAAAAAAAGGGGAACATTAAGTGGGTTCATAATTTTTTTTTTCTGGTTTTATTTCTACTCTTTACTTACAAAAATTATTATTAATACTGTACATTCATATTTTACGAAGTAGTGAAATTAAATATTCATAGGGCCATCAGTTCGACACATTATTTCTAATAGTGATTGAAATAAGCTAAGCGATGACATGGGAATCTATCTGATTTTGTAGAAGATCTACGCTTTTAGTCTTTAGATGTAAACTCATGGATTGGTTTTGGACATACAGAGGGGACAGATTAGAAACTTTTTTCAGAAAATAAAAGACATTTGTTACAATTTAATTTGATTCTTTTTCAGAAAATAAAAGACATTTGTTACATATGTCTATTCAGAGCTGTTGATAAGAGCCACAGGTCTCCATTTTGGTTTGCTTTAAGACTTTACAGTTTAGATAGCTACCTTCTGAAGGATGTTTGAAACTTTGTGTAACTTTTTATATTATAATTAATACAAACTTCTGGCTTCGGCCCCTTAATTATAAAAAAGAAAGGAGTAATGTAGTCTATCATTAGACATGGTCCAAGATGTTGCAATCATAGAAGCAGTCCATATCAGAAATGAAGCCGCAACAGCGATGGAGATCTTTAGAGACCTCTTATTTGATAATGTCATATTTATTTTAGAAAAACATAACACAGAAGAAACAAGTAAAACAATATCTTTAAAATTCCATAAAAAAGATGTCATCTTTAAAGAAGAAATGAGAACACTTCAAAGACAAGATTTGTTTCTTATAACCTACTAGAAGCTGAAAAAATAGAAGTAGAACACAATGACAAGGAGGCCAATCTACAGTCCAACAAGTAATTGGAACTAAAGGAAGAAAAAAGTGAAAAATATGGGCACAAAAGAAGTTTTGAGAGAAATTGAGATAAACCCAATAAGAAAAACAGAGGAACACAGGAAAATTTACAGCAGAATGATGCTTATATACAGGCATGAAATGCACCACATTCTTACAGACAAAGACTTTCTCTCTAAGGCAAAGAATAAAAACTAAGGCTAACTATCTTTCATGTATGTAGGATCATCTACAAGTACTTTTCACTGGACGAAATCATCATGTACCTGTGCTCATGCTCATTAATGAAGTTTCGACGGTGTTCTTGATGTACAATATTACGAAACTATGAATCGTAGAAATTTGATATCATTAAGAAAAAAATTCAATAAGAAAAATAAATGAATATAAATATAAAGAATTTCCCAACACAATCTAATCTAAAAAATTTCATTAAAAAATCTCATATCATCTGTTTGATTTATCTATACGAAGTAACTATTAGTAGAAGAAATCATTATGTACCTGAGTTCATGTTCATTAATGAAGTTTCGACGGTCTTCTTGATGTTGGGAATTGATGGATTTCAAGAAACTGATACTCTCACCAATTAATGGCCATCCAGATGATCCTGGTGGTATCTTTTTCTTCTTCTCATCCTTCTTCCTCCATATAACTTGTTTTCCAAATACAAGCAAAATTGTCACTGATAAAATGCAAGTGACAATCACTGCAAACACCATCTGCTGCTCCATTTCCTTGTGCTTGGTATTCCTTCACATAACCATCTGCTGCTCCATATTTAAGGGCTGGTGATATGCAGAATAAATGTCAAAAAGATTCCCAAATTTGGTTCTATGTGTTTTAGACTCTTGACTAGTAACTGTGAGAAACATTTTCAACGAGGTTAGTAGGTAGGGGTCCCTCTTTATCAATGACAAGAGTTCTAATTTCTTTATATTGTATGAGTTTGTGTAACTTTTTCAATGTATTTGAATCATTGAGTTTGACTAAAAAATTAAATAGTTGAATTTTGATAGCAATACCTTTTAATTTCAATGCATTTTTCATATATGAAGTATGACTTTTTTAATGTATTTTATATCAAATTATATTAAAATGTGATTAACTTCTTAATTTCAATATAGTTTCCAATTAAAATACATTGAAATTGACATGAAAATGTCTTCCTTCATTTTAGAAAACGTATTTACTGAACTCTGGATGGAGTTTGTGATTTTCCAAATAAACTACATTTGAAGATCAATTCAATTTCACTAATTAGATGTCGACAACAATTTTAATGTAAACTTATCCAATGGTAAATCAGTGGGTTTTTGTTGAGAATCTAAGAATAAGTTAGTTTGTATTTTTAGCTGATACTGTAGATTTACTTTTCACAATTGTCCTTTTAAACTGTCTCACATTTCAAAACCACCTTAGTCAAATATATATTTAAATATTATTATTAGGTAAAAGAATGTAAAATCTATATTTTATTATTATCTTATATTCTATTTTTTTATGTTGAAAAAAGAAAGAGAAAAAATTATATTTTTTAAAAAACTTTATTCTAATTCTTCATCTTCTTCATAAGTTTAATATTTATTTTTATTATTTATGTATTTTCATGAAATGATAAATAAATAGTAATAAAAAATATTAGAATTAATTTTAATATCAATTGTTTTAGTAATATTTTTCTTATTATAGAAAATTTACATTTTTATATAAAAATCTAAATTTTTATTTTTTATAGACTAAAATAAAATACATCTAATTTCTACTTATAATTTGCTATCAACTTACTCCATATTGTTATGCGGCATAATTTTTGCTTAAATTTAAACCCGTTAGAATGTTCCATGTAAAATTAGTTAGAGAAAAAGGGCGAATTATAATATTTCCCTACTTTAGTGGGGCAATTGTTGCCTATAAATTGAAAATAAGCTTTGAAAAAATGGAGGGACTAGAAATAAGCACTAACTACTTATTGAGAAAAATGATGTGTCTACATCTTTTTTTAAATCTCCTTTTTATTTGCCTACAATTTTGCCTTCAAATTTATTTATAAGAAAGATGACTAAAAATTTAATTTAAAAATAATATTTAACCATCCATTGGACCACTAGCTCCCCAAACTGTTCACTCCTAGCAAAAATAAGCTAAAATTAATAGCAATATCACATTTGAATGATTGAAAGTTTCAAATGTGATATTGCTATGAGGATTTATGCTTCAATGAGTCAATGATTTTAATAACGTCTATGAGATTGATTAGTCTAAGGGACCAAGGGATCACAACTTTAAACTAACTCCATATTCCTTTCAATGTCTAATCTCTCGCTATGAATCTTGAATAGAAAACTAGCAGTTCAATTAATCTTATCTTCATCAAATAAACATTGCATACTGTCAACCTTCAAGATGTTTTTGTACTAAGCGCAAATATCCTCATAAGTTGTGCATTATATGAAAAAGTGTCATTCCATCTCCACTACACCCATATTACAGAATATGCCATTTCTCTCTTTCCAAACTTCTTTGGGCCTTTTCCACCTACCCCACTCACACCTAAGAAGGTGTGAGTCCATCATCAATTGTGCAATTAACAATCTCTCTTTTCTTTTATTAATTACCCCTAGATATGTTTTTTCAGCATTTTCACATGATGGGTTAAACTCTTTCATGCAATAAATGTTTTTTCAACCAATGTGATTAGTCCATATGTGGTATTCCAATTTTTTTTAACAATTTTTTTTGTTTCCTAATTGATATTAGGACATTCATGCATCTTGATATTCCACTTTATTAACCATTTTTTCTCTATCTGTATTCTTTCACTATTTCCAATGGGTTGCCTTCAAAAAGGAAAGTAATTTGTTTGTTTTTTCTCTTTAAAGAAAAAATCATGATTTTTTATTTTGGTAATGTTCACTTGCATCCGTACCTCCTAAAAAATGTTTTAAGGCCCCTAAATGACCTTTTAACCCATGATTTGTTTTTGATATTAGGATAAAATTGCTAGCGTATAAAAGTAGCTTCACCACATAACTTGCCAATTGGACCTTCTCTGTCTATTTTGTTTAACCATGTTTCCAAATTATCAATGTATAAACCAAACAAAGTGGGAGATAGAGGACACCCTTTCTTAACACCAATGTCACTACTGGAACATTCATCCATTCCTTCACTAATTCTTATTTTAGCTCTAACCCTCTCATAAAGTTTAAGCACTACCACTCTAAACACATTAGGAATACCTATTTTTTTTCATTTTGTTCTATAATTTGTCTCTAGGAACCATGTTGATTGTCCCATATTTTTTCTATCAAATTCCTAAGGGTGATGTAGTGATCAATGGTAGAATGTCTAGGCTTGAAACTCACTTACTATTTTTCTTTGTTTCCTTCACCTTCTTCCCAACTAAAAATTCTACATTCCACCATGCTCCCAAAAAGATTACCAAGAAGGGGGTTGCCATAATAGTGCGGTAGTTATATGGGTTATTGATATCCCCACTTTTAATGAGGGGAATGACTACACTTAGTTGTCCACTCCAGTGGAAAACCATCCTAAATAAAACCATTGAAGATTCATCTTATGTGAGGGAAAAGGTGATCAACTCCCCTTTTTAAAGAATCCAGCCTTAAGCCCACATATGTCCCTAGCTTACCACTTGCTTAATTCTTTTTTCCCTATTTGATATCATCCATTATTGAAAGAATTAGTGGAAGAGAGAGTAATGAAGAGAGCATAGAAGTGCATATTTGAGGTGAGTGTAGCAATACACAAAGTATTCATTATTATTTCCATGGCAACGTATCATCTTAAATTATAAGCACCTATAACTAGATGCTCAATTAGGCTCCATTTTAGCACGTATGGGTTCCAACATTTATTTTAGGTACTCCAGCCTTGCACCGTCCACATTTCCAACTTTATCTCTGCATTCCTAACTCCCAAAACAATTTTCACCACTTTTTGACAAGAATAGGTCATCTAGGTTGACCTCTTCTTGGGAAGAAATCACCCATGCTAACTTCTTCCCTTATTTTTTCCCCCAAAATTCAAATTGGGGGTCCTTCTCATTGTTTAAGTGAGCTTTTCAATTTCTCATCAACCTCATTCAAGTTTTGAGCTCTGAAAAGTTGTGAGAGGTGTAAAACCAACCTACTCCTCATTTGGAAATAAGACAAAAAGCTTTCAAGGGCTCTCCTACAATTTTACATCTTAAGCATTCTCAAGCAAAATTTCAAACATCCTATTGTATTTTCAAGGTAATCTTCTTCATGGATCAAACTTCTTTCCCTAATTGAAGGCCAAGTAAATGAGTCCACTATCAAGGAAGAAGATCATAGTAAAAGAATCCATTTATATTGTAATACCCCAAAATTGGCACCTTGCAATCTTAATCAATTTTGGTGCATTTCTTCAAATCTCTACATCATCAAAGTCCTATTGTACTAGGCAATTCTATCTCCTAATTGACTTTATTTGACTTGGTGCCAAATGCAAAAAAACCTAAATTTGCATTAATCAAATACTATATTTAATTCCTAAATATCGACATTTATTGGCTAAATAAACCCTATGATTAATTAGTTTAATTACAAAGTCCTAGTTCTTTTATTAAATTAATTCCACCCCCTTTAGCTAATACACATCAAAAGGAATTAAATAATTATCTAGTCCTATAAATGAAATATCCTCACTTGAATTTAATTATTCAAATAAATCAAAAAGCTACCCATGTGGCAATATTTCATTTATTTTATTAGATAATTCTCTCCAAACTAGTTCACCTCCCACCAAGGAGATGAAGAGTCGACCATTTCTTTGCAAGAAACTCTTCACTCTCCACCCGGGCTCTTCTATATTAGAGACCTCTCTTTCCTCATTTGAGGGAGGCAATTCTTAAGCATCAAATTTCTGTCGAATTATTGTCTCACTTTGGCATTTTGAGCTATTTTGATATTGCATAATTAGAGTACTTTCATTTATTAGTACATTAATGCATTCTCATGTTTAAATTAGTTTGATTATCATGTTCTTAACTTAATTCTCATTTCATTACAAGATTTTTAGAGTAATTTTTTGCATTCTCACGCTAGTTTAATTTTGAAATTGTACTCATTTCTAGCATTAAAATCCTTTGTTGTAGAGTCCGTTCTATGGTTGTTGGGCTCTCAATTTTGAGAGTGATTCAAAACCCTGTCTAAATAGGAGGCAACAAGTCGATTCATGTGAGTGTGCGAATTGGACAATTCATGTTCATCTTCATATATGATCATTGAGCAATGACTATGTTGAACTCTATGGCTGAATTCAAGGTCCATGTTCAGTTGTAAACATTTTGGCACCCACCGTGGGGCAGAAAATTCATTTATGGCCTCATTCTTTTTGGATTTTTTGTCAGCATTTAATACTCTATCTGTATGACTGTGTATGAAAATCTCATGCAAAGATTTCCACTGTGCCGCGCGAATTTGTGCCTTCATTATCACTTTCTCGCGCGAAGATTTCCACTGTGTTGCGCGAAGTTGTGCCTTCATTAGCACTTTCTCGCAGGAAAAAGCACTATCTCGTGCAAGTCCTTGCATTTTCTCGTGCGTAGCATTGCACTTCCTCGTGTGAGTCTTGCCATCAATTTTTGACAAATCATTGTTTGCTATGATTTTCGTATCTCTATTTTTTGCTACAACATAACAGTGGGTTGCGGGATGTTTGGTGAAGACTGTAAACTTACTGATGGTTTGCTTGCAGGACGTTTGTCAAAGACACTTAAAAACATTATGCTTGTTTATTGCTTTATTCACATAGTATAATTAGGGCCTTGTGAAGGTTTCTTAAGGGTCTTGATAGCAGGATAGGGTAATAGGCTCTTCATTACATGGAAGTGATGCCCATGAATGAATCTGAGACCTAGATATTGCTAGCATGATAGATACCTGTGGAAGCAAGGAAAGATAACGAATCTTTAGCATGTCCATTTGTTAGGGGATTATGCTCTTCTCTCTATGAGAGAACTAGAAACCCAAAAGCTTGTGGATTGGTTGAAGAGGAGTTAGCTCGGTGATAGACATGTCTTGTGTGTTTGGGTAAGGTGAAGAGGTAGAGAAGTATGTTCTTCTCTCTTTGAGAGAATTAGAAAATCCGACCCTTGGATCCAAGCCAAAGTCTGTGTCACCTTTAGAGGGCCTGCCAGAAGTTGAACCTCCAGGAACAACCCAAGTGAGCACACACCTATTGACAGTGATTCCACCTCACTATAATAAAGTAGCTTTGTTGAGTCTAAAGACTCCAAAGCCATGTTAACTTCTTTCTCTTGATTATGACTATCATCTTGAGAAAGCTCTTTCTGTTGTACTAAGCGGCGCCACTCCTATCCTTGCTTGTGAGGGTGTATGAATTTCAGGTGTTAGTGTGGCTGCGAGGCCTCAGCCCTATATCGGGGCACCAAAGGTCAGTGTGAATGGAAGCCCACTAAACACTCTCTTAGTTAGTTGCCTACCTGGATCACCTCCGAAAGGAGACATAATCTTTGCATAGGGAGGGGGAAGAATCTCTCCCTTAGATTCTCACCATAGGCATGCACCTGGACGTTTGAAGGTGGTATATGACATTGGCCTTTGCTTCAAGGGTAACCTTTGAACATATATTATTGAGTCCTTGGAAACACCAAAAACACGGGCGCCCTCTAGGGGGTGACATGACTGTGTGAGGTGAACGCATGCACATAAGTTGTGAGGCATGGATTTTGTCTTCTCTACCATTTTCTTTGTAGGGATAAATGAGTGTTTTTTTTGAGTCTTAAACTGTCCAACATGATCAAACTTGTCAAAGACTCCCACGATTCTTCCGAGTTGCTTTGTCCTCGGTAGAACTATTTGCGACTACTGATTGCGTCACTATTGCCCGGTCCAAAATTTTTGCTTGTAAATGATTGGTTTAACATCCAAACTGAGATTTGCTAATTCAAACTGTCCCAAAACTTGAAATTCTACCAGAAAATAGTTCACGCTATGTCTCAAAAATCTAATTTTTGTCTCAAAAATTGTGTCCATCTATCGAACCCTGGTCTTTTCCCGCACAATAATTTAATTCTAGTGCATTTCCTCGCGCAAGATTTCACATTCTTGCACACAGTTCAACATTTTCTCGTGCGAGATTTCATTTCTTCATGCTTCTTCATACAAGACTGTCACCTGATTTACAAAACAACGAGCTAATTCCTGTTTACTTGTCAACTTTCTGCCTAATTTGGTTTTTGCCTGGGGTCTATTTGCCTATTCTCCTATTGTCCACTATCTGAAACTAGGTGTCTTAGGTTGAGAACCGAATGATTACTACTTAAAATCACATTATCTCTCCATTGTCTATCCTATCCTATTGTACTTTTGTACCTTGTGATGCAATAGTCACATCTTGGCTGTTCTAGGCTTACTCTTGATGATTCGTGCTGGGTGCATCTCACTTTTATCACCTTTTTGCTATCCTAGAGATAGAGTTTTGAGCATAATCCTAAGTCCTCCCTCATTACTTAATATTTGTCTATGACTGTTACGACTAGAAGTGGCAATGTCTTCCCCATACATGGTACCGGACAAGGTAGAGGTAGATCTCACAATCAAGGGAGAGGTCATTCCGAACCTATCACACAACTTGAGTGTCAAGAGGGATCTTCACGTTCCTCCTCACTAAGAGTCTTAAGAGAGAGTCCACCTCAATCCTCATCTCCTATCAGTTGGCCTAGGGTCAAGTGAACGTTTCGCGTAAACATCAGTCTAAATCAAAATCCAGTGTTTCAAGAGCGTTACAATTCATTGTTTCAAAATCATCCCGACTTATTGTTTCAAGAACAACATAACCCACTGTTCCAAGATCAACAAAACTCTGAAAGGTCACTTTCTCGAACCATCCCTATTGACACTATTGATCCTATCGACCCTTTCGATCCTATTGACCCTATCGATTCTATTGATCATATCAAAGCTATTGTCATGACCTCTCAATATACTACTACCCACTCTCATACTAAGTCTGTGCACTTTGCACACTCGCACACTAACAAGATGGGAGACCCATTCCATTTCCTAGAGGGGGAGTACAACAAAAGCCATGATCAATCTTGAAATGACCAATGTCATGATCAATCTCAAAATGATTGGCAACAATATCATTATCACTCTCAAAATGACCAAAATTAATATCAAAATGACCAGAATCAAGATCAAGCCCCAAGCATTTTTGAAATTCTTGGTAATTACGATGAGATGATAACCCAAAATGACATAGATGTTGCAAAAGCCAACAAAAGTCTTCTCAAGATGATGGAAATCCTCCTTCTAGAGGAAAAGGAGAAATATTTTCTAGAACTGGCTAAACAAGGAGCCAAGTTACCCCCATATTTCAAAGTAGAGACACTCGTGGTCAAAGAAGAGGAGACAGAGACCACTAAATTGCAAAAGATGATTCAAGACATGTAAGAACAAATTAGCCAATTTGTGAAGGATAAGGATAAACCAGCACAATAGTTCATGATGGAAAGCATATGTCCTTTCCCCTTCGATAAGAGTCTTAAAATGCCACCTTTTCCCAAAGGTGTGGAACTCCCCAAGTACGAAAAATATATGGGTACTACTGATCCCTAGGATCACTTGAGAGAGTTTGGTGCTCTATCCATGTAGTTCATACATGATCAGACATATCTCATGTGCCTCTTTCCTCATAGCTTGGGTGGGTCAGCTATGGAGTGGTTCTCTTGACTACCCACTGGTATCAAGTCTTTTGACGAAATTGCTAATTTGTTCATCCAACATTATTCACACAATATCTAGCATCTAGTCAATATATGAGATATTTGTAATCTGAAATAGTGACAAGGGGAACCTTTCTTAGCTTTTCTCCAAAGATGGAGACAACTCTGTACAAAATATCCTCACAAACTACCTGAGTCTGAAAAGCTCGATATCTTCTTAGATAATCTCATCCTCGATTTTAGATATCAAGTACAGTTGCAAGGTCCCCTAACTTTCGATAATATGATTAAACAAGCTATGAGGATAGAAGCATTTATAATCAAGAAAGGAGAGTTGACTTTGAACAAGGATAACAAACAAGGGTCTTCCTCCTCAAACAAAGACAAAGGTAAGTTTGTCAACAAAAATAGAGATGTTGTAAATGATGGAGTTGTTGACAATGTGACCCCAAAACCTTCAAAGTCTATTTTCAACCTTACCTCTGGCTTATAGGTCACCAACGCCATTGAGAAGGCTATGACATATACTCAGCAACCTTCAAGATTTTCTAGGAACAAACCTTGGGCCTCTCGACCCAAACGTGAGTTTACTTCCTTGGGAGAACCCCTTGACATGGTTTACAAGACTCTTGTGCAAAACCAGATACTCGCTCCTTTGCAAAATTTACGTCCCTATGACCTGCAACTATGACTTGCTTGGTGGAACAAAATTGTATACTATGATTATCACCAAAACAAGGGTCATAAGACTTCTGGTTGCATTCAGCTTAGACACAAGACCCATGATTTTATCGACAATGGGGATATTATTGTAAGCGGTCATAATAAAAACTCAGATCATCAGGCATTAAAAGACACCTTTCCTCCTCACGAGAAGGGAGAATCTTCTAAGACCAAGAATGCCAATGCCAAGGTTAACTACACATACACTACCAACACCAATGTCATTAATATGGTTGAACCTTGATGCAGGGGCATTCTAGGGTACTCAGTAAATCTGCATGGGGGGTGTATGTTTGGCCGGTGTTACTCTGTTGTAGCCTTGCCTGACGGCCTCGATCATTGAAGGAAGTTCGACCGTTGAAGGAACTCAGTAACCTCTGGTGCTCAGTGAAAGTGTTACTCGACGATGCCTATGGTGCTCAGTCGACACTGGTGCTTGGTGATGCCTGGCATGCTCAATTATTTCACTGTTGCTTGGTACTTCTGGTTTGCCGACTAGAGTTCTGTGTGATTTGTTGAACCGACTTGGTGCATTTATTATTGGTAGTTGTTGTTATAGGCTGACATGTTAGATTAAATATTTTTAAGGCTATTTTGATGCTGACTTGTATTGAATTTAATATTTGTTGGGGGGAGTTAATGGTTTAATGCAGCCAACTTGTGGCTGATGACTAGTATTTATAGGATGTTTGGGGTAGTTGTTGAGGAGGAGATGGTAAAATTTCATGACTTGGAAGACTTAGCGAATCAGATCTGAGGTTCTAAAAGCTGGAGTTGGTGAAGTTGTGGAAAAGATCTTGCATGATCTTGCAAATCAGATTGTTATCTGATAGTTTGGAATTGTAGAGCTAGTTGTTTGCACACTTGGAGACAAGGAGATTGCTTAGATGCTTGCGAGCTCAAGTTTAGATCTACCTTAGGGTTTCCATCAGGTTTTGATTGTCTTTAGAGATGAACTAGCTGAGATTGTATTGGATCTGTTTGGATCTTGCAGAATTTTTTCTGATTGTAATTGTCCCTAACCTGGAAGGCCTTACAGTCAGGCATGCTAATGAAAATCAGAGTTGAACAATTACTTTGTTGTTGTGTTGATTGAATATTCTACTGTGTTGTTCTGAAGCTACAAGGTATGGACTGTCCTTAATTGGATCCACCATCCTTGACTGCATCAAACCTGTTGAGGTTGAATATTATGATGTGATCACTATCAAGGGGAGTGAGGATGCTCCTAAGCCTAAGACTCCATTTGTCTTGTGAGGCCCTGCGCCTCTTTCTTCCAAACCAGAATCATCTCAGGATTGTGTGAATGTTGTTACCTAAGCTCGTGTGAAGATCACCATCAAGGGTCCCGACCCTTCTACATCTGCACTGAAACAACTTGTGGATAAAATTGCTATTGGTCCTACCAAAAAGAACTCAAAATTAGTCCCCACACCTAGTACTACTAATTACAACATTCTAGACCAGTTGCAATGTACCAACACTCATATCACTATCTTTGAGTTGTTGAAGATCTCGCCTGCTCATAGGCAGATTCTTGATAAAGCCCTCACTGAGGAAAATGTCCCAAAAGATTTGGATCTTGATCGGTTTCAATCCATGGTGGGTCACCTGACCTCACCGCATTATTTGTCTTTCTTCGAAGAAGATGACCATTCACTGAGCCATCCACACAATGCCCCTTTGCATATTGAAGTCATGATAGGCCCAAAGTGCATCTACCATGTCCTCATTGATAATGGTGCTTGCCTTAATATTTGCTTTGCTAATCTTCTCACCCAATTAGGCTATGATGAAGATTGCATAGATGCCCGCAATAAAATTACCATTAAGGCATATGATGAAGGGGAACAAAAATCCAAAGGTCTAGTTGTGCTACCCATCTGAGTTGGACCTATAGAGAGGGATGTTATTTGTCAAGTTCTAGATATTCCTCTCACATATAATATACTGTTGGGTAAACCATAGATCCATGAAATGTAGGTGGTTCCATCCACATATCACCAATGTATCAAGTTCCCATTCCATGAAGTAGAAGTGACAGTACCTGCCAATACAAACTATTCTTTTAATATGCTCATACAGTCTTGTCCCAACTAATAGGGAGTCTACTAAATTCTATGATGCCAAACTCAAAGAAATGGAACAGAATCTGAAGCTCTAAGACACAGGCATGGGAGGGTATCAGATAGAACCTGTGTTATCATTAGCAGCTTTGCCTCCATCTCTGCATTCCTATGGGAGACCCTCTGAGAGAAATAAACCCTCTGCCAGTTCTCCTCAAATAGTCTATGATGGTGCCTTTGTACGGGCCACAATGCCACTAGAAGATGAGGATGAGGAAAGAGCTATTATAGATTGGCTTTACAAAGAGAAAAACACATTTGAACAAATCAATCCTGCTCGTGATATAGAACATGAACCAAATAGTGAATGTTTCAAGCTCATGAAAAGATTCGGTTATAAAGGGAGTGGCCCTATAGGGGTGAATGATAATGGCTTACTTGAACCAATTGAAGCCATAGGTCATCGAACCAAGGACACCACAGGTCTAGGCTTCAAGAAAATCCTGTTTCATTTAGGGATTAACAAGTTTATACCAGAACCAGAACTAGAATTCTAGCTAGAACCTGAAGACACTACCATAGTTGCAAATCCAGAGGATAGCTTTGATGAGGATATCTTTCCCTATCCCATTCCTCTAGATTTTGCTACATTCCTTGTAGAAGCAGATGATTTTGTACCATGTGTTAGTATGGTAGAAACTGGCAGCGATTTTGATGAAATCGCCTTGGGTACTCCACTAACATATGAGCAGTTGATAGAAATCCAAACTATTGATCCTAATTATGCAGGTGAGTTGTACATGCCACCATCCTTTCAAGAATGGTTCAAGAAAGAAAAAAACCAAAAAACCATCAAAACTACAAGAGATGAAACAAATGAGTCAAATGGTATAGCCAGTGTTAATGGAATTCCCAAATCAAGCATCACTGATTCACATGAATATGAATTTGATTCTCTATTTGATGCAAATTTTGATAAAGATATAGATGCTATTCATATATATGAAAACCTTCTCGAAGTAGGTGAAGGGTCTAGTGTTAGGATGACCGAGTGTGATCCCACCAATGTTAACATTCCCTCTACTTCCGTTGTGAGGACCTGAGAGGAATTGAACACACCTTCGAATGAGATTGTTCTAGGTCTTGACTTACTTGTCCAAGCTTTTGATGACTATAATGTGAATGCACTTGAACCTGCCACTTCTCTTTCACTCCAAAATCCTGAGCTCATTGACTGGAACTCTCCCTCTCCATCTAGTGAAGTCCTCATGTTCCAGAATGACTATACTATTGCTTGTTACCTCAACGCTATCGAACCTATAATGTTCTCCACCAGTGAAGATAGTATCAACATGACTGAAGATGATATCAAGTATCTCAATCACAAAATTAAAAGAAAAAAGAATAGGTGCTCTAATGGTGAAAACCACATTGTGGCAGTGTCGGAGCCAAAAAAAGTAAAAATAAAAGATGTATCTGAGGGTGAAAACCTCTTTGAGGCACCCAAGGATGAGATAATTGATACACTTCCTAGTCATTTTCAAGAATGATCATCAGTGCTGATTGAGCCAACCCAACTTGTGAACTTGGGTACGGAAGTTGCACCTTAGATTACTCATTTAGCATAGTCTCTATCTACAAAAGAGAAAGAAGAGTTCACCAGTTTCTTTTGAAGCAAGAAAATCAAATTTGCATGGACTTACTTTGATATTCTTGGATTGGATCCGAATCTTTGAAAGATGCATCCACATGTGGCACTCTTAGTCAAAGCTGAATTAAAAAAACTTCTCAAAGCTAGTTTCATTAGAGCCATTAACTTCGCAGAATGGATTCCCAATATTGTTCCAGTTACTAAGCATGATAAATCCATTTGAGTTTGCACAGACTTCCGGGACCTGAATAAAGCATGTCCTAAAGATGAATTTCCATTACCCAACATCGACATGATTGTGGATATGATGGTAGGCTATGAAATGTATTCTCTAATGGATGACTTCTCTAGTTACAATCAAATAAAGATCATGCCAGAAGACCAAGAAAAGACTGCCTTCACATGTGCTTGGGGAACTTTCTGTTGGAATGTCATGCCCTTCGGTCTTAAAAATGCTGGAGCTACATATCAAAGGGTTGTAACCACTATTTTTCATGACATGATGCACAAAACAATGGAAGACCATGTAGATGACACTTTGGCTAAAAGCATGCAACAGAAGGCACATCTTACAAATCTAGCTCCTATACGAGATCGAATGGAACAATTCGGTCTGAGGCTCAACCCAAAAATGTGTGCATTTGGTGTCACTTCTGGAAAGTTGTTGGGTTATATCATATCTTCTAAAGGCATAGAGGTAGATCCCAAGAAAGTTCAAGCTAGGATGGAAATGACTCCACCAAAGAATATTAGTTAGATGAGAGGACTTTAGGGTAGACTACAATCCATTCAGTGCTTCATTAAACAACTGGCTAATAAGTCACAACCATTCACCAAGACTCTACATAAAGGGGTGACTTATGAGTGGAATGAGGAATGTGACAAAGGGCTCACTCAAATCAAACAATATCTTGCAAATCCACCAATCTTGATGCCTCCTATTCATGGGAAGCCACTCATCCTCTATATCTTAGCTACAGACACATCTTTGGGTGCCTTGTTGGCTCAAGAAGACCAAAATAAAAAAGAAAGAGCCATTTATTACATCAACAAAGCTTTGGTCTCTTATAAGATGAACTATTCAGTCATTGAAAAAGCTTGGCTAGCAGTGGTGTTTACTTCACATAAATTACAACACTATATGCTTGCTCACACTACAAGACTCATTGCTAAGATTGATCCATTAAAGTACTTAGCAAAGCTGCCCTCACAAGTAGACTGGAAAAATGGGTCATGATACTTAGTGAGTTTGACATTGAGTATGTAGAGAGAAAGGCTATCAAAGGACAAGTGATTGCAGATCAGTTGGAAAAATCTCCTCTCAAGGATCATCAACCATTGAACATTGAATTTCTAGATGAGTCTATAATGCTTCTCACACATCAAACATGGAGCATGTTCTTCAATGGATCTTTCACCCAGCAGGGGTCATGTGCCAGAATATTATTCATTACCCCATAGAGATATTCTTTACCTAAAGCTTACAAAATGTTGTTTCCTTGCATAAATAACATTGCTGAGTACGAAGCTTTAATCAATGGCATGAAGATAGCCATAGAATGGCATGTGGATGAACTTAAGGTCTTTGGAGACTCACAATTGGTCAACAATCAGGTTAATGACATCTATCAGACAAAAGATGATAAGATGGTGCCTTATAAATGGATGGTCGTTGATTTGAGAAAATACTTTGCACATATCACTTTTCAGCAGGTTCCAAGAGCAGATAACAAAGCAGCTGATGCCATAGCTACTCTCACCTCTATGTTACAGATGCCAGAAAATGACTTCAAACATGAATTCCTGGTGGAGACATTACGCTACCCAGCCTACAATACCCCTGAATTTAGGATGATCTATTCAGTCATTGGACACGATTCATCTTGCTACCATCATATCTACTCCTACCTCTAGGACCAGATTATTCCAGACACCTACACTCGGAATGAAAAATGAAACCTAATCCGTAGTGTTTCATGCTATGTCATTGTAGCTAACGACTTGTATAGGTGAGGTCTAAATGATACCCTCCTTAGGTGTTTAGAGCCTGACAAGTCCAAAAGTGTGTTAGCTGAGGTGCATGAAGGCATCTGTGGTTCTCATTTGAGTGGCCTGACATTAGCTTGTAAAATTATTAGAGCAGATTACTATTGGACAGATATGGAAAAAGAAGCTATAAAATATGCCAAATCTTGTAAATAGTGTTAGATCCACGGAAATTTGATTCTCACTCCTGCTAAGGAGCTCATTCCCTTCATCAATTTCTGGCCATTCCAGCAATGGGCCTTTGATTTGGTGGGTCAGATTCATCTGTCTTCCTCTAAAGGACACACATTCATTATCATAGCCACATATTATTTTACCAAATGGGGCGAGGTAGTGCCTTTGACTATAGCTGATGGCAAGTTTGTGTCTAGGTTTATACTGAATTACATCATCTATAGGTATGGTGTACCCTCCTTAATAATCACTGACAATGGGGGTAGTTCAAGAACAAGGATCTGAAGGAATTATGCACTAAGTTCAAAATCATTCAGCAATGGTCTTCCATCTATTATCCCCAGGGTAATAGATAGACAAAAGCATCCAACAAGATGATTCTCAAGATTCTACGCCGCACAGTTCACAAATCTGGTAGAGATTGGCACCTCTAGATTAATCCAACTTTATGGGCCTATAGAAAAAGCATTCAAACACCAACAAGGGCCACACCCTTTACCTTAGTTTACAACATGGATGATGTTTTGCTAACACAAAGTAGGGGAGCAAGAGGGGCCAAACAATGGTGCACCCTAATGATCCAAGCATGCCCAACACATGCAGAAGAAAACAACAACAATAGTGAGAGAGAGAATATAGAAACTTTCATATATTTTCATCAATTGAATCATAGATGTCGGGCTGTAAGGCCTTCCCAATTATGGCCTAATATTACAATGAATCTTAGAAGTCCTCCAACATGTGAGGATCTATTACAAATCTCCAATCTAATGTCTACTATCTTCTATCCAAAAACTCACTCCCTAATCTACAACCAAACATCTACATTTATACAAGAAGCTACCGAATTGAGTTGGCCTTCAGATCCACAATCAATGGAAGGAACAGTCAGATCTAGGACCACATGCTTCCCAATGATGGATACCAACATTAAATCTTTGATCCAATATAAATGCACAAGTCGGCCATAACAAGAACTAAAACTAAACCTGTCGGTAAGCAAGATAATCGAGTAGTAGACATGCAATACTGAGTGCTAGTGAAACAACTGATCACCCAGGAGATAACCAACCACACTCGGTAACCAAAGGAAACTGACCAACTACCGACCAACTCGGTCAAAGTAGGAACCAAGCAACACAGACAAACTCCAAAATGTTTTTGGTGACACAGGATTGCCAAGGACCCAAGATGCTCCTGCATCAGACACTTGGGGTTATTTTGAAATGATTCTTTGAATCATTTGGTAGGTCTAGTCCAAGCTACATCCAACTCAGACTGTGAAATCCATGAACTATCTTCCATCAGTCTACTCTTCCACTTAACTAGATATTCCATATACTGTTTTCCTCTTGTACTTTTTCCAACTCTTTCCTTCAAAATCTGTTCAACTTCATCATTTTGCTTCTTAGGATATTTTGTTGTTACTGTCACTTCTTCATCAGGTTCATGATACTCATACAAATCAGCAATGTTGAAAATAGGTGATATGTCCATGTCATCAGGTAACTCAATTTCATATGCATTTCCACTGTCAAATTTCTTCAGAATCTTGCAAGGTCCAAAATTCTTCATCTTCAGCTTCCCATATGTTCAAATAGGAAATCATCCTTTCTTCAAATGAACCATCACTTCATCAAAAACATCAAAAGTTTTGTCTCCTTGATTTATCAGCTTTGTCTTTGTATTTCTGATTACTGTCTTCTAGCTTCAGTTTCACATCTTCATGTAATGTCTTCATGTACTCAGAAAACTTTACTCCTTTTGCAACTTGACAAATTCCACAACTTTTCACAAATTTCTGAACACCTTTATACAACTGCATCCAATAGTATTTCTCCTTAAGAAAATTCCATGTTTTATCAATGCCAAAATCTCCAGCCAAACCACTACTATGTTCCTCCTTTATCAAATTAGATCTCGTCACTCATTTTGGTATACAAAACTGAATACCTTTGAACAACATACCTTCCTGAATAAAATATTCATCCCATTTAGTATCTTGTTGATCTTGAATAGGTGCTCTGCACTTTCTCTATGGTTCAAAAAAATCAGGGTCAAACTCATAAGAATCTCTCATCTCATCAAAACCAAGAACTTTAATTTTCATCTCGGTCATCAAAGATCTTCTTCTACTCAATGCATCAACAACTCGGTTAGTGACTCCACTCTTATGTTTTATCACAAATGTGTAACTCTGCAAATACTCAACCCATTTCATATGTCTCTGATTCAACTTATTCTAACTACCCAAATATTGTAAAGCCTTATGATATGCATACAACACAAATTCACTCGGTATCAAATACTATCTCCATTTCTTTAATGCTTGAACAATAGCATAGAATTCTTGATCATACACAGAATATTTCCTTCTAGCATCATTCAACTTTTCACTAAAGAAAGCAACAAGTTTACCTTCTTGACTCAACACAGCTCCAATTACACTTCCACTTGCATCACATTCCACTTGAAATACTTTACTAAAATCAGGTAATTCCAAAATAGGTAATTCAACAACCTTCTGCTTCAGAGTCTCAAAACTTTTGTTAGCTCCATGTGTCCACTTGAATTCTCTTTTGTCTCCTCTCATAGTCTCAGTCATAGCATTACAAATTGAACTAAAATTCCTTATGAACTTTCGGTAAAAACTTGCCAAACCATGAAATGATCTCACCTCACTAGCATTCACAGGTGTAGGCCAATTCAAAATAGCCTCAACCTTTTTAGGATCCATCTTCAAACCATCAGCTAAAATAACAAATCCCAAATACACAATCTCTTCTTTCGTGAATGAACACTTTTTTAGATTTATCAGCAACTTTTCCTCTTTCAATCTTTGCAAAACCTGTCTAACATGCAACAAATGTTCTTATTTGGTCTTAATAAATATCAGAATATCATCAAGATATACAATCACAAACTTACCTAATAATTTCTTCAAAACTTCATTCATCAACCTCATAAAAGTACTCGGTGCATTAGTTAAACCAAAAGGCATAACCAACCACTCATACAAACCTTCTTTTGTCTTGAAAGCAGTCTTCCATTCATCACCTTCTCTGATTCTAATATGATGATACCCACTTTTCAAATCAATCTTTGTGAAATACTTTTCTCCAGTCAAACTATCCATGATGTCATCCATTCTCAGTATAGGAATCCTATACTTCACTGTTATCTTATTGATTGCTCTAGAATCAGTACACATTCTCCATTCTCCATTCTTCTTCAGTGCCAATACAATAGGTACTGCACAAGGACTCAGACTTTCTCTGATCAAACCTTTCTCCAGCAACTCTTGAATTTGTCAGTTCAATTCCTGATTCTCGGTAGGTGTCAATCGATGAGGTGCCTTATTCGGTAAACTAGCTCCATAGATTAGATCCATACTTTGATCAATGCTTCTCTTAGATGGAAAACCATTAGGTGCATTATCAAAAATGATATCACCATACTCGATGAGTAACTTATCAATCTCCTCAAGGACATTATCCTCTATTTTCTCACTCAGTTTGTTACGGATCACAACAAAACATACATCATTCTTCTTCAAAGAGTTAACAAACTTTCTTCCTTCCATCAAATAAACTTTCATAGATGTGAAAACATTACTAATAGGTTCTTCCATCAATGTTAACAAGATTTTCTTCTTTCCATCAACCACAATAGTATACTTATGCAATATCCCATCATATATAGTATGTCTATCATACTGCCAAGGTCTACCCAACAAAATATGACAACAATCCATAGGCATGATATCACATAACACCTTATCATAGTATTTTCCAATCTTCAAATTCACATAACATTGTTCACTTACTAGGAGTGTATGCTCATCTTTGATCCATGAAATCTGATAGGGCTTTGGGTGTACCAACCTTTCCAAATGCAATTTTGTGACCATCTCTTCAGATGCTAGATTCTCCAAGCTAACACTATCAATAATTACCTTCCAAACTTTATCAGAAACTCTACATTTGGTCTTGAACAAGATTTTCCTTACTGGATCTTCCTTCTTGCTTTCATTCCATAGTCCTATCCTTACCATCAAGTTATTTTCTTTCTCAGGTTCATTCGGTGACTCTTCTTGCACCAAAGCATTTCTACTACTACTAGCCTTCTTACTAACATGTGTACAATCAAAAGACCTATGTCCTTCTTCTCCACAATTATAACAGGTTCCTCAGAAATTTCCTCTGCCATAACCAACTCAGTAGTTATTTCCTCTACCTCTCGATGAACCTTCACCTATCCACTCGGTCTTGCCTTTGTCGAGATTTGTCTTTTCTGGTTCGGATCTACCATTTTCACCATTAGATCTACCTCTTCCTCTAGGGAATCTACCACCTCAACCTCTTTGCCTTTGCTGATGTCTCTTGTTCAATTTCTCCTTGGCCTTCAATGCAAATTGATAAGCCTCTTCAATGTTCTCCAACTTGACAATACTAATTTCCTCTTGGATGGAAACTCTCAAACCATTCAGGTATTTTCCGATTCTTTCTACATCATCTTCATCAAGTCCAAATCTGATATCCAATCTATAGAATTCCTTAGTATACTCCTTTACCGAGCTATCTTTCTATCTCAAACTTTGCATTCACCAAACTAGGTTAATCTGATAATCACAAAGTAAGAATTTTCCTTTCAATTTGTTCACCATTTTATTCCATACCTTGATTTTGTCTTTTCCTTTCATCTTCCAATCCAATTGCAGATGTTCCCACCACAAGGATGCATGACTTTTCAACTTTGTGCTTGCAATCTTCACCTTCTTATCCTCATGAATGTTTTCATATTCAAAATACTTTTCCATCTCAATGATCCAGTTCACTAATTCATCAGAATCTAGCTTTCCATCATACTCAGGAGGATTGAAATGTGGTGTTGACTTCAGACTTGTCAAAGCCTTAAAAAATCTTTCTTCACCTTGATCCATAATAGGTGCAGGTTTTACATTCACCTATTCTTCCTCAACTTCATCATCACTAACATCTTCAAGATGTCCGCCTCTTCTTTAGGTTGTTTCCACTGCTTCTAACCTAGCAGCAATCTGCCTTAGCATATCTACCAATCTTGGATCTGCATCTCACCTCCCATGAACCATCTTGACAACCCTCTACAATTGCAGGTTAGATCGCAATCTGCTACCCCACAACAATCAACTAGGGCTTCAAGAGGAACCTACAAACCTAGATCTGTAGAACAAGATTAAGATCTCACCTCACTTTGATACCACCTAACGTTAAGTAGGGGAGCAAGAGGGGCCAAAAAATGGTGCACCCTAATGATCCAAGCCTACCCAACACATGTGAAAGCAACCAACAACAATAGTGAGAGAGAGAATGCACAAACTTTCATATATTTTCATCAATTGAATCATACATGCCGAGCTGTAAGGCCTTCCCAGTTACAACTTGATATTACAATGAATCTTAGAAGTCCTCCAACATGTGAGGATCTGTTACAAATCTTCAATCTAATGTCTACTATCTTCTATCCAAAAACTCACTCCCTAATCTACAACCAAACATCTACATTTATACAAGAAGCTACCGAACTGAGTCGACCTTCAGATCCATAATCAATGGAAGGAATGGTCAGATCTAGGACCACACACTTCCCAATGATGGATGCCAACATTAAATTTGTGATCCAATATAAATGCACAAGTCGGCCACAATAGGAACTAAAACTAAACCCGTCGGTAATAAAGATAATCGAGCAGCAGACAGGCAATGCCGAGCACTAGTGAAACAACTGACCGCCCAGGCGATAACCGACCACACTCAGTAACCAAAGGAAATCGACCAACTACCAACCAAATCGGTCAAAGAAAGAACTGAGCAACACATACAAACTCCAAAATGTTTTTGGTGACACAGGATTGCTAAGGACCCAAGATGCTCTTGCATCAGTTGCTTATCGAGGTTGAGATTCCTACATTGCGAGTCTCTCTGAAGGGCCTCATTACTGATGAAGATATTAGAATATCTTGACTACAAGAGCTAGAGTTACTAGATGAACGTCGGTAAGTGGTGTTCGACCATCTCAGAGCATACCAGAAGAGGATGTCTAAAAGCTACAATAATAAGGTTAGACCAAGGGAATTCCAAGTGGGTGATCTCGTTTTGAGAGAGAACCCCAAGAATCAACAACAACGGATCCAAAAAGGAAAGTTTGAACCAAATCAGCTGGGTCCATACATTATCACTATAGTGTTTGGGCCTGGTGCTTACCAACTCTCTACTACTGAAGGAGAACAACTCAAAGAGCTGATCAATGCTCTGCACCTAAAGCGGTTCTACAGCTGAGACATTTTCTGTGTGCTCTTGTACATACTCAATTTTGAAAAAATCCTAAAAATTGTAAAATGTCCTGAAAAATGATCATCTTAGTGAAAACATGGTAAACAGGCGCTTTGATGCATCTATTATCTTGGTGAAAACCTAGTAAACAGGTGCCTTGATAATACAAAAAAATTGAAAATTCAAAAAATACAAAAAAAAATAAAAAATACAAAAATACAAAAAAAATGAAAATTCAAAAATACAAAAAAAAAAAGAAAAAAAAAAGAAAAAGAAAAAGAAAAATCCAAAAATACAAAAAAAAAAAAAAAACAAAAAAATACAAAAAAAATGATAATTAAAAAAAAATACAAAAAAAATAAAAAATAAAAAAATACAAAAAAAAATCAAAAAGAGAAAAGTACAAAAAAATTGAAAAAGAAAAAATGTGCCATTGATGAAAACCTGGCAAACAGGCGTCATGGTAGCAAACATAGAATCTCTGCCAAGATGGTGAAAACCTGGTAAACAGGCACCTCTTGTTCACCAATGCTATACCTATTACAACACCGCTTGGCCTTGTACAACTACTTCTCGCTTTCCTGCTTTAGTTTTCTTTCCTATTCCCTGCCTTAGTTTTGCTAGCTCATGCACTTGCTCTCAGTTATCCTCGAGATTATGCTCGACTCTACATGGATTGAAACTGGTCACACTTGGGGGCACCTTCCTGGCCTAGGGGGCATTGTCCTATCATTTTCAGAGGATTTTTCTTGCATCAGTCACCAGTGGTTCTCACTGTGTCTGCCTACTGATGCCTAGCTATTATTGAGATTTCTCTCCTTGAGGATCTCTCGCGTATCAGTCACCAATGGTTCTCACTGCGTCTGCCTACTGATACTTAGCTATTGCTCGGATCTCTCTTCTTGAGGATCCCTCATACATTAGTCACCAATGGTTCCCATTGCGCCTGCCTGCTGATGTTTCATTAGCTCTTAGATCTCTCTCCTTGAGAATCTCTTGTATCAGTCACCAGTGGTTCTCACTGTGTCTACCTACCGATACTTTGTTTAGCACTCCGATTTCTCCTTGACTATCTCTCGCGTCAGTCACCAATGGTTCTCATTGCGTCTGCCTACTATCACCGTCCTGTTGAGACTTCTCACGCTATATACTTCTGATCTGACATCAATCCGCTTAAACTGAAATTGAAAACTAGATTTGTAACTCTCTAAGACATGCTAAGCTTTCCTTTTTTGTGCTTGTTCTTTCACTTTATCATTCCTGCTCGAGCAACTCAAAGACATCTATCTTGATTGAGAGAGGCGAAGACTGGGGGCATGATCTTTTCTTTGCTTTCTATTTGCTGGTTTAGTTCTAATGATCCAAATGATTGATATAAGAGGGGTGTCCACTATGAGAGCCTCCATCTTGTGTTGGATGGCCATGTGTACCTTGACTCCTTTTATATGGAAAATTTGGTGAGGTTGGTTCTTCTCTTTGTCTGTTTGAGTAACTTCTTTCTACTACAAGTGGAGTTGCAAACGCTCATCCTGAAAAGTGAACATAAGGGTCATTGCACCGAGAAACTTTGATATGCTTATCAGTCACTTAGAAAAAGGAGGAACTCTCACATGTCTAGTGTGTTTGTACACAAGCAACATTCAGGTCATTCTAGAAACTGTGCTTTGATGCTTATGTTAACTTGCAAAATCAAAAGGAATAGGTGTTCAGGTCATTTTGGCATCTTGTGCCTTAATGCTTACACCCCATTCCAACAAATCTAAGACTAATGTCATATTCATATTCTCATGATTGCAATGTTAGTAAGGGTTGTATGTCATCCTACAATCGTCCGATAGTAAAAACTCTGTGATGATAACCTAATGGGTCCAACAATCGAGGCCTAGGGATTGCATCTAGCTTAGGCTTGCATTTTCATTCTAGGCTTGCATTGCGATAGTATTATGATGCTCACTTCATGACACTCTTCTAGATTTATTCACCGAGGGTTCTCATCTTTCATCTCGGGTTCTTCTTGGCTGCACAAGTGTCTGATCCTCACTCTCAATCTTCAAACATTCTTTTGGTTAGTACCTGTCGTATATTGCAACATCTTACAAGAGATGATTAGTACCATATACATTGCATTTCCATTGCATTCACAAGTGCATTATCATAAACTCATTTACATACATTTACATCTGCATATTCATATACATGTGCATCCATCATAAGCATAAATCAAATCATACATTGCATTTACCTATCATTGCATTTTACGTTGCATACATATATCCATATAAAGCATGTGCACATTCATTTGCCTATTCATAAAGAAACCATGTACATCTCATATCTATCCATACATCTAATCATTTAGGAAGCATCTCATAAAACATCGACATGAAAGAAATATATAACATGTACAATGATACAAAAAAAGAGGAGCTCATATATATATATATATATATATATATATATATATATATATATCGATCCAAATGTCAGTATACAAAACAATGGTGCTACTTGAGCACAGACTATAAAAAATGGGCTACAATATATCATCATGTATCTCCTAAACTAGCTTTGACCATCACCACCTAGAGGAGGTGGAGGGGGTGGCGCATCCTACTGTGGTGGTAACTGTGGAGTTGGTCCCTATGGTGGAGGCCCTTGTGGAACTGCCCATGCCCTAGCATACTCTAAAAATGGTGGAACCTGATTTGCTAAGTCTGGAACTATACCGACATATGATGCATAATAATATGCTTCCTGTGTAGCCTCATATCAGGCCTCTATCTAAGCCCTAACCAATGCCTCCTGTAGCCCTCTAATCTCTCGATCTCTCTCTCTACTACTTGGGTCTCCTGCATGATGACCTATGTATGGAAATCATCTCTCTCTCTGCACCTGCTGGACCCTATCTCGGCTCTTTCGTAGAGCCTCCTGTAGCTGTGTGACCTGACCTCCAGGAGGTGGACCCTGTGTGGCCTGATCCTACATATCTGTGTCATCAACTTGTGTCTCCTTGTTAGGAGACTACTGCTGTTGTGAGGAATCACTTGTCCTCTACCTAGTAGATCTCTGTTGGCCTCCGCTACTCCCTACACCAGGATCTATACCCATCTTTCTTGATAGAATAGCCATCTACCCAGTCCTCAGTCTAAGTGTGTGCTATAAATGTGTCACACTTCTATGGATCATTACATGCAAGGAAACTCAAGAATGAGCCCTCACAAATTGATCCATAGCTCCCTAGGCATGGAGTGCAAGGGTTTTTAAGAATGCTCTCAGCTAGAGCTATTTAGCCTATAACCTTGCTAGTAAACCATACAATGGGAGATTCAATGAAGACAAGGGAAAGAATGTCAATATCCTCAAGAATCAAGAATTAAAATGCAATGCAATGCTATGCTAGAAATGAAAATGCAAGCTAAGCTATGAAAAAAAATATGCAAGTGTTACAACCCAAGCTAATTAATCTATGTGAGCTAATCTAGAGCATAGAAATAAAGCTAATCTAAGAAAGCATAAATATGAAGCTAAGCTAAGAATGCAAGAATGAGATGTAGAATGCAAGAATGAGATGTAGATGCTAAGAATGCTCCAAATCTTCAAAAGCTCCAAAGTGACCTAGAAAACCTGCAGCATAAAGTTAGCATAAAAAGTTGGGGATCTAGAATGAAGAAGAGAGCTCTTCTTTTATAGGAAATGAGGAGAAATGGACCATGGAGATTAAGGGGCAAAATATTTAATCAATGGTGGAGCTTAAAAGAGGAGCAATCCATGTGCACAAGTATCCTCCAATAAGAAAATAAGAGTTGACTTTTGTGTCCATATGAGACAAAAAGTACTTTTCTCTTTTTATAAAATAAGAATAATGCTTTATTTGTGCAACTTAGGATAAGAGGAAAAGTGGGGGCTTTTTATTTATTAAAAGGGGAGGGAATATTCTTTTTAATAAATAAAAACTTAGGATAAAATGGTTAGCCCATAGAAAATAATCGAATAAATGATAGAACTAGGATTTGATCAAGAACAAGCAATTTATGATTTAGCAAAAGGGGCTAATAGTCTAGGTGACCATTTTTAGGTGTATACATTTGCCCCTCTTTGAATAATGTGTGATCGATCTGGGAACACATGCAGTCAAAGAATGAAGTTGAAATGTGAGATCGATTTGGGATCACAAAGCAACTCAGATCAGCCAAGAAAGCAAGAGATAGCCAAGAAGGCAAGCAAATAGCGATCTGACTCCAAAGAATGAAGTGCAGAGAGATAGCAAATCCTGCATGGTCAGCCTGGTAGTGATAGTACTGAACACTTAGGAAAGAGATAGCCAATAAGATATGATGTGTCTGCCCCCTCGGGATTGAAAGTGAAATCCAAGTAGAGGGAAAGCAGAAGCAAGATCAGCATGATCAAATCACTAGAAATCATAATCAAAGAAAGAGAATAGAATAACCATCAAGCAGTGAGGGTATGCCCCACACATGGGACCCAGGGCATGAACCAAGCGGTCCCTCAACCCGAAAACACCACGGAGGGGGAAGAATTTGAACTTGAGATTGAAAGTGAATGAAAGACTAGAAGTTTGAAAGAGATGGAGATGAAGAGGTGAAAAATGCCCCAGTGAAGATGGAAGGATCAGGCCTCAAAAGGTTAGCCAACTGCACAGGAGAAGGAAAAAGATGACTTGGATGATCAAGGTGAACTTGGATTTCGGTTTCGATCCCAAAATGAAAGGAAAATGATGTGATATGAAAGACAAGAAGTGAAAGACATGATCAGGAAGAAGCGAAAAGTGAGTGCAGTTGATTAACAAGTCCATGAAAGATGAAAGGAAAGCTCTCTCCATATGCAAGATGCAAAACTAAACTAACATGAACTTAAGAATGCAAGCTACATAAAAAGTGGTTTACTTGCAAGGTCACAATGCTAATAGACATCTAATATTCATCATCGAGCATTATTGGTAGCATCGCAAGATCATACAATACACACTAGCATAACTATGTGGATCTGAATATGATCTATATCAGATAGAAATGTGGAAATCTCACCTAGGCATCAAAGACATATAGGTCAAGATGACTAGTGCAGTGAGATGACCTAAGTTTGATATGGTGAGATTATGTTTGTATCAAGACACATGAAAGTCAGGATAGCTATAAGCATGCACTCGCAAAATAGTCAAGGATAATACCTTGTCAATCCATAGTGTCAAGTAAGACCAGCATAAATGCTCATGACAATTAGGACCAACAAAATATACCCACAAGTAGATAAAGAAATAAAACATGTTCTCATACCCTCAGTCTTCTAGCTATGCATCATCGAAAACTTCTCAGGGAGAGACCACTCATCAAAGAAATCCTCATAGACAGCACACAAAGAAAAAGAAAGTCATCATATCGTCAGCGAGTTGATTGTTTAAGTGCGTGTGTGTTGGTCATAGAGTCAAACTCTGAGTATCATATCTGCTTAGTGAGAAATATCGCATCATACTTAGACTATTGGGAAAGACATCTGATAAGTGTTAAGAAACACTCGACACAAGGGTAGTGTTGAAAAACACAATTGGGGTGGTGTTGAAAAACACCATTTGCAAGGTGCCTAAGAAACCCAGACGCACAAAGAGACCCAAGATAAGCTTAAAACAATGTATGCCCCCTAGACTAAGACAAGAGTCAATACCAGGCTAGGAGAGGCAAAGCGAGAAGTGGAGCGAATGAGCGCCATGCAAGACTAATAGACATAGGTGCAAAGGGTCTCAAGTAGCGCCTGTTTCCAGGGTTTCACCACTTGATAGATTTTTTTAGGACTTTTTATAATTTTTTTGTATTTTTGCTACCAAGGCGCCTGTTTCCAAGTTTTCACCAAGGAACTTTTTCAATTTTTTTGAATTTTTGAATTTTTTTATTTTTTTGTATTTTTTCAGGACTTTATATGCTTTTTAGGATTTTTTCAGCATCATATATGAATTTTTTTGGTATTTTTTCAGGATCATAAAATATGTACAAAGAATGCCCCAGATAGAAATGGGCATCAAGAATCTGCTTCCTCTGATGTAGAGAACTAATAGGCCCCAGGCCCAAATGCTGCAACTATGACAATAGGAGGTCTCAACCAGTTTGACCAATAATAACCAGCCCTAAGCAATGTCTGAGCTAGCGAAGGATCGTTAGAATGTGATCCACATATGCCATTGTGGATTTTAGCTAGCACTTTTTCTGACTCCTCTATTTCTAGACACTTCAGGAGAGTTCCGTCTAAACCCTTCCTATAAAAGTCACCAGAGACAAAGGCAAAGTGTAAGGGATGGTGGAAGGAATGGTGTGGTGGATTTGCAAGAGGAATATGAGGTGGAAGATATGAAAAGATGGTAGGATTGTAAGATTTGTGAGCAGGATAGCGTAATTCATCCACCAGGAACTTGAAGCGAAATTTATGCTTTTTCATTTGTAAGATGGATGTCGAAGCAACCAAGGCATTAGCAACTTTGTTCTCAGCTCTAGGAATGGGCTGAAGTATAACAGATATGAGATCATGCTTGAAGTAGTGCACCATTTTTCTGTAGAGAATCAGCTTGTCATCTTTTATTTGAGACTCATTATTTTTGAGCAGATTTTTATTTTTACTTTTCTTAGGTGCGGATACTACCACAATGTGGTTTTTTCCATCCAACCATTGCACTTTTCTTTTGACTTGATGACTGTGATGTTTGATTGTTGATTCAATCTTTTTTGTTGCTAGTTCACTGGTGGAAGAAGTAACAGGTGTTGATGCGAGATGAAATGAAGTGACTGGTTCAATAGCATTGATTTGAGGGGTGTCATCTCTAGTGACAAGAGAAGTTGAGCCTATAGGGTAAGCTCCAAAAGTAGCTAGATCTAGACTTGTCATAGAAGAACTAGCATGGTCCACTAAGGCAATACGAGGAACAAACTCATTAGACCCCACACAAGACCCATCAACCATGTCGGGATGGTTACTACAAGAATGAACCATATCAACATCCATATCATCAGTAGATATACATTTTTCTCCCCAAAGAAGTGAAGTAGACGGAAGATCATCTCCCATTTGAACCATAGTGTGTAGTGGTGACTCATCTGTATCTATGTCTGAATTACTGAGTATGGGAGTATTTCTAGAATCCTCTCTATAGATCCACTCTTGAATAGCTTGTTCTTCTCTTTCTGCTTCTAAAGGAATGAATGAAGGAACAAAAGTATCAAAGATCACCATAGCAGAAGTGGAAGGCTTCATGTGATCAGAAGGTCTCCCATATGACCTAGGAGAAATAGGTATAGAAGAAAAGGAATCCAACGTATATTCACCCATACCAAGGTTCATCATCTTAAGTGATTTCTCAGCAGCAGCTAGAGACGTACTAGGATCAACAAAAGGTTCATTATGAGGAACAAATTTTTTAGTAGTAGCAAGAGCATTGATAGCAATAGTATGGTCTCCAGGAATCACAACCTCAGTGCCATTGTACGGAAATTTGATGCACTGATGATAAGTGGAAGGAACAGCCTGCATGTCATGGATCCAAGGATGACCCAAAAGAATGTTATATGCGAGTGGGATGTCCAATACTTGGAAGCTAATATCTTTCGTGATAGGGCCCACTCAGACAGGCAGTGTGACAAGACCTTTGGAAGATCTTTCCACTTCATCATAAGCTTTTATAGTAATCTTCTTCTTGGAATCCACAACCAATTCTGACAAACCCAATTGTTGTATGACATTGAAAGAAACACTATTTAACCCTGCACCATTGTCTATCAGGACTCGGCGGACTCAGGTATTGTAGACTAGAACTTCAATGTGTAAAGCTAGATTATGTGGGTGAGCAATAGATATGTCATCTTCTGCAGAAAAGGAGAGAGATAGCGGAGATGAAATGTGGTTGACCATAGCCTGAAATTGATCTGGATCAATGTCATTGGGAACACGTGTTGTACATAGGGCCTCATCAAGAATCTCTCTATGCGAAGAGGATAACTGAAGCAACTCAAGGATAGATATTTGTGCTGGTGTCTTTTGCAAATGTTGGACAAGATCATACCTAGGGGTGGCTGAAGGAGCCACTTGTTTGGAAGGCAAAGCTTGCTTGGGATCTTGCGCAGTTTTAAGGACAATCTTGGCTTGCCCCCTAGTAACAGCATTCAGTGTCTCACTTCAGGAAGATGAACTACCACATGTTTGCAAGACTAACTTTGGCTTACCATGATTGTTGTTATTATCATCTTGAGACCTCATCATTAGAACTCTCTCAACGGGCTCTACCATGTTAATCAAAAGCGTATTAGAAGGATACGTGTAATTGATCTTTGCATCATGATTCTTCTTATGTGTTTGAGAGGTTTCCCCCTTATCATGCTTAGGTAGAGGATCTTTGAAAGCTGTGTGATCAGAATTTTTAGTTAAGCCATCAGTGGAGATTGTGCCATTCTCAATAAGATCCTGAATATCATCCTTAAGCCTAAAACAATTGTCTGTTGGATGCCCCTTGTTTCTGTGATAATGGCAGTAATGATCCTCTCTCCACCAATCAGGCTTATTTATCAGATCCCAGTTACCAGGTTTATCAGGAAGCGTAAGATATCCATTGTCAACCAAAGTCTTAAGGATCACATCGTAAGGTTCTGCCAACTTGGTATAGACTCACTTTCGAAATGAATTCTTAGGCTTATCTGCATATTGAGGTTTAGAAGCATTGTGAGTGTTGCTAGCTTCTTGTTGTTTTGCTGCATAGATAGCGTTGGAGAGATTGAAAGCGGGCTCTTTAAATTTAGGAGCATCAACAACCCCATCATTAACAACATACTTGTTCTTATTCCAAGGTTTGTTCTTGTCTTTACCATTGCCTTTAGCATCTTTATTAATAAAAATATCCCCTTTTCTTATAGCTACATCCTCAATCCGATATGCACTTTCAACCATGTCATGGAAGGAGGAGAACAGTTGCTTCCTTAGATCATAAAATAGCTCAGGCACAAGTGTGTTGACGAAAATGTCAATCTTTTCTCTTTCGGGTAGCTGACGAGGATATCGAGAATACAATGACCTCCAACATTGTAAGTAAGTTGCAAATGGCTCACCTTGATGTTGTCTTAGATTACTGAGATCTATCATAGTGATAGGTTGTTGGATGTTGTAAGAGTACTACTGGGTAAATCGCTGAGCTAACTCATCAAAAGTCTTAAGCGGTGGTGTCAATTTCGCAAACCATTCCAAAGCTTGGCCTCTTAAGCTTCGAGGGAATAAGCGTAGAAAATATGTGTCTTCATGAAGAAAGTCCATACTAAGAGCATAAAAATGACGCACATGGTCATGAGGATCACCATTTCCATCATACTTGTCATATTTAGGAACCTCAATATCCTTAGGAAATGGGACCATGTATAGATCTTTGTCAAAAGGAAGAGCACAAATTGATTCTACAAAAGAGACCTTTGGAGGCTCTCTTTCTAATGCCATTTGGGTAAGGCGTTGATTTGTCCAACGTAATTCTTCTTGAAGGACTTCCAATTCAGTTGGTACTCTTTGTTGGACAATTTGTCTGACATCATAGCCGGGAGGAAGCTTGTATCCCCTAGAAGTCATATATTGAAAATATTGATCGCCATTACGCTCTAAAAGCTTATGCATCATTCGTTGGAAATCCACATCTTGTTCACATCTCATAAGATCCTCACTAGAAATCTCATCATTAGCCTCTGCCTCATGTTGAGAGGGAGGAGGTCTAGGAGGTGAAGAAGGCATAGCAAAAGTTGTCCTTGGAGGAGATCTTGGTGGTGTGTTGTTGTCATTGTTGCCATTGTTAAAAAGAGGTCTATGCTCATGATTACTAGTCTCAGGTTGCTCATGAAATGTCCCTCTATAAGCCATGCGCCTAGTAGCATCCATCCTTTGTTGATTGTGTTCTTTTTCTAAGCGTGCTTGGTTATCCTTACGCTCAAAGTGTTCTTGCAAGAGTTGAAATTTTTCTTGTTCAGTCAAAGTGAGTGAGACACTGTCTGTGTTTTTGGGAGTCTTGAACGTGGAAAAGAGGAAACCTCCTTTGTACCACGGTGTAGCCTTAGATTTCTCAGATTGGTTAGAACTAGAACTATCTTTGCTAATGGGTGCTTTGGAACATCTAGTTGGAGAAGGTAACTGTGTATAATTGAATGGAGGGTGATTCTCCTGCTCAAACTGAGACCGAGTTGTAACCGGCATGAAAAGAGATGTTGGTCAACTAATAGAATGAGACAAAGTTTCTCAAATTTGAGATAAGAAAAGCTAATAAAGATCACTTGTCAAAGTAGAACAATAGAGAGATGGCTCGTCAAAAGTGCTCAAGCACTTACAACAATCAATTTACTAAAGCCGAGCAACGAGCAAGAAGCTCAATAAGCAAGTAGCTAGAGAGGTAATCGTGATGCGACAAGTGATCAAGAGTAGCATTTGTTAAGCTCAAATCCAATAGTTTTAGCTCATTTGTTTCAGTCTAGAACAAATCTAAACATGTAAGTAACAAACCAGTTTCAAGTAAGAACAAAAAAGGACACTCTACAGCAGGTTAAAGTGCAAGTTTAGCAACTCTGAATTGTAGCAATGACAGGACAGTAGAAATGACTCAGGATTCTTGGTTGAGGGTATGCAAGGATACTTCAATATCATATGAATCTTGACCAGTGAACATGAAAAACTCAGTTTTGAAGCGCTTGGACCAAATTTGTAGATTGAACAGTGCAATTTCTCAGTTTGACAAGCAGTAGCAATAGATAAAAGACAGGTTTGCAAACAGTATGGGATCAAACATGTCATAGAACACTTGAAACAAGGGCAAAAGCAACCTTTCCAAGACAAGCACTTGTGATATCAAAATAGGGAACCTTATGAATGCTACCATTTGTTTGAATGTTGAGAATGTTTACATTGGTATAGCACAATCAAAGACAATTCAAACAATTACTACCTAGAAGGACAAGGCTCATTACTTAACAACGTGGCCCACAACTTGGTGCTCCCTTGCCTCACACCAAGTGGTTGCCCACAAGAGATATTGGCATTGTCATGGAAGTGTCAAAAACACAACCAAAGGAACACATATGGTGAGTGTCTTGGGGTGATCCGGGTAAGTCCACTTGGATCAATCCTTGCACCACGAAGCTAAGCGGCTAAAATAGGGTGGCCTTTATCTAATGGTTCATAGTAAGGGTTTTCATTCATAGCACCCCTATTGCTCCTCATAAAGGACTAGGACCTCGCGGCCTCAAGAGTACCTTAAGCATTCTTGCTTAATGCTTTCCTCATGGTCACAATCCCACAAGTTACTCACATCAAGCGAAGATAAGTACTATGTCTACCAAGGTTTTGTGTCCTTGATAGTCTTGAGATTATAGTGAGTTGGAATCACTCACCACCAAGGAAAATGATGACAAAGTTGTCCCCACTTGGGTCGTTCCTCTTGATTGCTCAAGAGAAAGCCCGCTAAAGGATCCTAAGCTAAACAAAGAGTGGATCAATTCTTGAGTTTCAAGGTTTTTGGTTCACCACAAGGGTGAAGAGCATACTCCCCTATCTCAAAAATTTCACCCAAACACACCAAGCAAAGATTTAGTTACCCCCTTGCTTTCAAAATCTCAAGATGGGTCAAGATTTCTGTTTCACCACAAGGGTGAAGAGCATACTCTCCTACCACCTCAAAATTCCTACAACAAGGTATTAAGTGCCTATGAAAGGAAACAACTAGTATATGCCGCACTTAATAAAGAAAGCAATTAAACAAGCACTTGATTTGGTTTTTATACTTAGGGCAGCCCTGCAAAAACCATTAGTAGCCCTCTTTGACATGCGTTCTTTTGGAAAAATATCTCAAGCAAGAGGCACCTACAACCACAACTTGTTAGACCAACAAGAGTTAGGAGAATCAAAATCCAAAATCTAACAATGATTAGCACATGAAAAATCAGATAATCTTGTAAAAATAACTAATCAAATGACAAAATCTGAAAATGAAACCATCATGGTTGGATTAGGCTTGGAAATACCTTTCCAATGATATATAACAGACAATACCAGGCGACATTTAATAGCTAAAATGCGACATTTAAAAGCTGGCAGACGTGATTAAAATGTGCACAGGCGTGAGCAGAATATGCAGACGCGTGAATAGAATATGTGGACGCGTGAACAGAATGCACAGAGGTGTGAATAAAATGCTCATAGGCGTGAAAAGAATGCTTATAGACGTAAAAAGAATGTGCAGAGGTGTGAAAAGAATATGCAGATGCGTGAATAGAAAATGTAGACACGTGAACAGAATGCTCACAGGCATGAACAGAATACTTGCTTGCGTGAACAAAATACTCACAGGCGTGAACAGAATGCCTGCAAGCGGTGTTTCACCTGTTTGCGCAAAATTAATAAAAATAAATGATGAAAATACAGAAAATGAAGGACAAAATGAAACTATTCTGCCCCACGGTGGGCGACAAAAATGTGTGCTATAAATGTGTCACACTTCTATGGATCATTACATGCAAGGAAACTCAAGAATGAGCCCTCACAAATCGATCCATAGCTCCCTAGGCATGGAGTGCAAGGGTTTTTAAGAATGCTCTCAGCTAGAGCTATTTAGCCTATAACCTTGCTAGTAAACCATGCAATGGGAGATTCAATGAAGACAAGGGCAAGAATGTCAATATCCTCAAGAATCAAGAATTAAAATGCAATGCAATGCTATGCTAAAAATGAAAATGCAAGCTAAGCTATGAAAGGAAATATGCAAGTGTTACAACCCAAGCTAATTAATCTATGTGAGCTAATCTAGAGCATAGAAATAAAGCTAATCTAAGAAAGCATAAATATGAAGCTAAGCTAAGAATGCAAGAATGAGATGTAGAATGCAAGAATGAGATGTAGATGCTAAGAATGCTCCAAATCTTCAAAAGCTCCAAAGTGACCTAGAAAACCTGCAGCATAAAGTTAGCATAAAAAGTTGGGGATCTAGAATGAAGAGAGAGCTCTTCTTTTATAGGAAATGAGGAGAAATGGACCATGGAGATTAAGGGGAAAAATATTTAATCAACGGTGGAGCTTAAAAGAGGAGCAATCCATGTGCACAAGTATCCTCCAATAAGAAAATAAGAGTTGACTTTTGTGTCCATATGAGACAAAAAGTACTTTTCTCTTTTTATAAAATAAGAATAATGCTTTATTTGTGCAACTTAGGATAAGAGGAAAAGTGGGGGCTTTTTATTTATTAAAAGGGGAGGGAATATTCCTTTTAATAAATAAAAACTTAGGATAAAATGGTTAGCCCATAGAAAATAATCTAATAAATGATAGAACTAGGATTTGATCAAGAACAAGCAATTTATGATTTAGCAAAAGGGGCTAATAGTCTAGGTGACCATTTTTAGGTGTATACACTATGTACCCACTTCTGTTGAGCCACCTGTTGTGCAACCTGCTGCTGTGCTAACTATTGTTGCTGTGGTGGTAGTTGCACCACCTGTCGTGCCCTTTGACCCATGCCAATAGGATCTGTGAATCTCAGATATGGGTGTGCCAATATGTGATCCCTGTATGTGGGTGTCATCCAACCTCGACTTCCAGCCCTTCTTCACCTCATCGGTGAAGTGAGCATATGTACAATACTCTTGGGAGATGTCCTGTGGCCTCCCAAATTGCCTTAAGACCTGTGAAAGAGGGAATCTCTCAATAATGCTAATAGTGCACCCGATCAGAGGACGTGAGAAAAACAGATGTGGAATCTCATGCTGGGCATCATCCCATACCTTTGTAGCTACCCATGGCCGCCAAATCACTGCTATCATGTCATCAAACTATGCCCGCCACTGCTCGGTCTTACCCAGTGTTGGCTAGGTCATCGGTCCCGCATACCTGTATATGTAAGGCTCTAATGGCTACCTGGTATCATGAAAAACTAGCCTACATATGGGGAGATGCTCCCAGACCCATATCTAAAGAATAAAAACTCCTACGGCCATGGTCTGAGAACCCCGATACACGATCTCATGCATCTCGTGATACATCTGGGCTAGCATACACTCACCCCATTCGAACCTCATAGCTGGCCTATCTAGCATCTGCCCCCAACCGCACTCTAACCCATGCTATCATCGATCTGGCATAAGATAAAAGCCTAGAAATGATGCCAATATAACTGCCAATCTATGCCCTGCTCCATATCTGCTGACCAACTCATCCCAAGAGATAGCCTGACCCATCACCAACTCGTCCTAGAAGATCGCCCGTAGTGCCAAAGTTCCTGCTCTTGGCTGCACATCATACTCCATGCGTGCACTGTGGAAGGGTATCTTAAGAATCCTATAAATGTCCTCTAGGGTGACAGTCATCTCCCCCATAGGCAAGTGGAAAGTGTTCATCTTTGAGTGGAAATGCTCAACCAATGCACCTAATAGACCTTGATTTACTTGAATGTTGAGTATATCATGCAAGTAAGATAAGCCTAACCCGTCAAGGTGTGCCCCCTCCATGTCATCTAGCCACCACACCAGCTCCCCTATGACTGGATGATGAGATCTAAACATGATATCTGGGAAGTCAACCTGCAATGCAAGCGATGACACTTGATCAGTATCTCAATCATGATGGTTCTCAAAGTAAAACAACAATTGAAACTATGTGCCTATCCTAAACTACCTATTAGACTCTCTACTTGGCTGAACTTACGCAAATTTGATGCAATTTGGACAAACATGATAAAACTTTGCAGCGGTTTTTTACACAAGGAAGTGGGATCCTCACGCAAGGTTTTGTAGCTATGCGAGACTTTATCTTTCTTCACATGAGAAATCCTCACCGAAAGAGGTTTCTCGCACGACAACGTGGGCTATGTCGCGTGAGCCCGCAGAGGTTCCCTATGAGGAAGCCCTCTTTGGGTCTTTCCTCGCATGAAACGCGACCTAGGCCGACATGAGGAAATCATTCCCTCACATGACATTTGATGAACAAAGCTTAAAAAACTCTAAAATCTAGCCTAAATCTCCTATAAAGCATTAAAAATTGAAATGCAAGGCAAGTTTTTGAGTACTTACAGGTGGGTCATAATCCACTAGCCAACTGTGACATTGGGAGTGCTTGAATCAACGCGATCACACTGGTACATTCTCCATTTAGCTTTGAGCTCTCAAATTCGCTAAAGACAAAAGTGAATAATGAATTGAAAATGACCCCTCCGTGCCTTATATAGGTTTTGATCTAATTTTCAAAAGTTCTTTGTTTTGCGCAAAAACTTCACCCTTGGCTAAATCGACTGCTCTGAATCCATTTTCAGGATTGAAACCGAAGTCTGACATCTCTAAATAACTCAAAATCATGTTTTAAATTTTCCAGGATCAACATGATCAGACGCTTGTATAGTCAACCTCCTGGTGACATTTTCTTGCTAGAATCTTATCTCATCATCATTTTCTTGAGATCTTCAATGTTTTCATCAAAAGTCAACTCTAGTAAAATGTAGTCAACTATGGTCAAACTTGGTCAATAGGATCTCCAAATCACTTCGGGTCACTTTTGATCCTTCTGTAATTTGTTCTGAGTTCCTCTAGATCTTCGGTTTTGTCTCTCTCTGTAACCTTTTGCTGTCAATCATCTTTTTGACATGTCATCTTTCAATTTCGCTCCCAAGGGGGCAGGATGATTGCATCATTGAATCTTATCAAATCAATTCTTGAATCAGTTTGATCTAAATCAAATGCCCTCATTGCTTGGGGCATCTCATCACTAGGGGCATCTTTGCACCTCGCATCTTGTCATCTTGTCATCTTATCTATTAGGTATCTGAGCAATCTAACTCAGATCTTCAAGGATCAAGCTTTTTTCTGGAGATGGTTCTCAAAATCTCATTAGGTATTGGGGCAATCTAACCCTAATTCCTGAAAGTCAAGCTTCATTCTGGAGATGGCTCTTGAAAACTCTCTTTTACCATTATCTGGGCAATCTAACCCTGGTCTCAGAGGACTAAGCTTCGTTTAGGAGATAGTCCTGAATCTGCATCAGTTATCATGTAATCAATGGGTATTAGGGAAATCTAACCCTGACTTGTAAAGATTGAGCCTCATTCTGGGGACAGTCTCACTCAAGTGGTAATCTGACCGATGTCTTTGTAATCTAACTTAGGCTTCAGAGAATCAAGCTTCATTCTGGAGATGGTTCTGCAACTCGATCTGATCGGTGTCTTGGCAGTCTAACCTTGACTTCTGAGGGTTAAGCTATGTTCTGGACATAATCCTAAAACCTCATCAGTTGTCACATCAGACTATTCTTTGAATCAACGTGCTGCTCACACATCAATTCAAAGAGGGGCAAAATATAATACCCCAAAATTGGCACCTTGCAATCTTAATCAATTTTGGTGCATTCCTTCAAATTTCTACATCATCTAAGTCCTATTGTACTAGGGAATTCTATCTCCTAATTGACTTTATTTGACTTGGTGTCAAATGCAAAAAAACCTAAATTTTCATTAATCAAATACTATATTTAATTCCTCAATCTTGATATTTATTGGCTAAATAAACCCTATGATTAATTAATTTAATTACAAAGTCCTAGCGCTTTTATTAAATTGATTCCACCCCCTTTAGCTAATACACATAAAAAAGAATTAAATAATTATATAGTCCTATAAATGAAATATCCTCACTTGAATTTAATTATTCAAATAAATTGAAAAGCCACCTATTTGGCAATATTTCATTTATTTTATTAGATAATTCTCTCCAAATTGTTTCACCTCCCACCAAGGAGATGAAGAGTCGACCGTTTCTTTGCAAGAAACTCTTCACTCTCCACCTGGGCTCTTCTATATTAGAGACCTCTCTTTCCTCATTTGAGGGAGGCAATTTTTAAGCATCGAATTTCTGTTGAATTGTTGTCTCACTTTGGCATTTTGCGCTATTTTGATATTGCATAATTAGAGTACTTTCATTTATTAGTACATTAATGCATTCTCATGTTTAAATTAGTTTGATTATCATGTTCTTAGCTTAATTCTCATTTCATTACAAGATTTTCAGAGTAATTTTTTGCATTCTCATGCTAGTTTAATTTCAAAATTGTACTCATTTCTAGCATTGAAATCCCTCGTTTTAGAGTCTGGTCTATGGTTGTTGGGCTCTCAATTCTGAGAGTGATTCAAAACCCCATCTAAATAGGAGGCAACAGGTCAATTCATGTGAGTGTGTGAATTGGACAATTCATATTCATTTTCGTATATGATCATTGAGAAATGACTATGTTGAAGTCTATGGCTGAATTCAAGGTCCAAGTTTAGTTATAAACATATATACATTCAAGCATCCACATTCATTCATGCATTCAATTCTTCATCTCTTCAAGCTCTCTCTCCCTCTCTCTCAAGTAATGTGGAAAAAAACAAAATCCATTACATAATTTTTTATCTTTCATGATTTTCTTTTGGATTTTTATGTGGAGTCAAATCTATTGCATCAACATGCTTGATCACATTCAAAGAAGCATTTGCATTGCCAAGGTATAGTACACTTCATATTTAAAATATAGCCTTTTCTCTATGATAGCACACTCTTTTATTTCATTTCATTTCAAGTTTGATTCTAAATTGGGGTTTGACTCAAGAAAACCCATGTCTACACAACAATTCCCTCTTTTTCTGTGTAGGTAAAGGAGGCATTGATATTAGCTCAGATATGGGAAGTTCAAGACCTTGCAAATAGTTTGCAACTAAGTCCAATCAAAAGTGTAGGGAATAAGTTGGCCCAAGTGACCTCTTCCTAGGAACAAGTTGGTTCGAGTGGCATCTTCCCTTCAAAATTTCAGCAATCTGAAATCATAGGTTAGTTCCATCTTCCAGGGTTGGTGTTTCCAATGTTTGTACAAATTTGTATGTTTACTATCAGTATGTATGCATAGAAAGTCAATAGTTTTCCTCCATTTCATCTTAGTTCTTATATATCCCTATCATTTTTCCATATTAGTGAAGGAATCTTGATACCCTTTCAGCACTTGGACCTTTCTAAGTCAATTGCATTATCTCTCTTTCCTAATGTATGGTAGGAAATATGATTGATCCCTCTTAATCCCACTTTTTTATTGTACATTTTGGTTAACTTGATGCATGGCATTTCCATTTTGATTTGGTATCTAGATTTCATATATTGCATTCTTAGATCTAATATGGGTAGCTTTCATTTCCATCATGGAGTTTACTAAGTTATAATGGTGTGTGATATCTCATGTTGTGGTGCAATCACAGATAGAGGGACCTCAAAGAGATCTGGCCAATCTATGTAGAAAGATTTGTTACCATATTTTCATGCCCATTCATATTTGGTAACCTCATTACTAGACGAGTGACTACAGTACCCTAGTTTGCATTATTAGATGATCTTCTTTAGATTTGTGTTCATTTCATGGAAAGGATACATGTAAAGGAAAATAAATTGCTGCATCTAAATATTACATGTATATATGCCAAATATCTTGTATGTACTGGACAAAGAAAAGTACTAAAAAATAATATCATCTAGGCTCACACAAGCCATGAGCATAGCCAAATTTTAGAAGAATATGCATGAATATAGGCATACATAAGAGGATGCACATTTATAATAAGGGTACCAGACATTTCCTGGAAAGATGAAGTGTTGATCCGAGGTTGAATCCAGTGCGCTCTTGTATGATCCAAAACCTACAAAGAAAAGAGAGATGGGGGTTAGATCTAAAAGATCTAAGCAATGAATGGCACCCTACTGCTTATCCTCATCTACAATTATGCATGTGCGTAATCAAGCAATACACTTCTGAAAGGAGAAAACTATGCTACAAGGCATATGCACTTAGAAGAATGCTGCAGAAAGGGAAGAAGATACCATGGTTTTACTGACTTGTTTGTTCCATGTGTAGATACAAAAGAAGTTGTAACACTATTGTTTACCTCATTCAGATAATCTAAGTATTGATAGGATGGTCTTTCCAGAAGACCATCCTAGAAGTACAAAGATTGTCTCTACAACAATAATTGTAAAGTGCTAGAATCCAAATGAATGATGTTGCCCTGTAATGTGGGTTTTGTCAAGAAAAAATCCAAATTTCCTTGATAAAGACCACATCATAGGCAAAGAACACCCATGATCAAGTGTTAGGCCCTCCTAGTCCCCTACATTGAACCCATCAGGGTTATCAGAAGCCCTAATCTCATAGAGTTTCTGGTAACCCTAACAGTCTCAAGGAGGAGCACTAGTCTAAAAGGTGTAAGATCAATGAAGAAGTAGTATCCATGGAGCATCCACAGGACATAAAGATAGAATAGTAAAGACATAAAGTATGGAAGTGCAGAAAAGAGATCAACACTGGAAGAATAAGTAAGAGAGCTGCATGAACACCTAATGAATCATTGTTGTGTCTGCATCATCCTAACAATGCAAAAACAACACCAGATGTTATTATTTCATCTGGTGTTTTTGTGGCATCATGATGCACCCACAACAGCCATCCACCATGCCCATCAACATAAGGCAGTCATGATCAAGCAGAGGAAATATAGGGTACATCATCATCAAATCAAAGGAGAAAATCACCAAATCTGCATATTTGAGGAGAAGTACATCATGAATTTCAAGTGGGAATCATCACATCATAGCATGGTGCACAAATGCAAAGGGGCCTATTTCATGTAATGAGTAAATCATGGAGCAAAAGGTACAATCTGCATTCCAGTATCTATCTATTAATGCTATGACATGGAGTGTATTTGAATATGCATTTTAAGCTAAGGAAGGAGGCTACAAATGATAGAATAATGACATGATGCCTCTTAAGAGTGGCATGACATCATGATGGCATAATATCATATGAAATAGTGCGTAAATGAAATACAGTCTAATTATGGAGATAACATCAACATGACATTAATACAAGCATTAATCATGGAATAGTGAAGTAATGCCTCAAACAGAGTAACAAAGTGATATCAAGCAAAGAATGCAGTCATTACAATGAAATAGTTATGATGTCAAAAGGAGCTCAAAATGGTGCCATGATATCAAGCATATATGAATCCTCAAATGCATTGTTAGATCCAGTGGACCTACAAAAGCATTGTGTCAAATCTAATGACAACAAGCAAATACAAGAATGGATGCCCTAGCTCATGGCTTACGGGTCTTAAGAAATACAACAATAAGAGCCTTATGGATGATGAATAACATGAAAAGTATCACTGAATCTTAACAACAAGAGATAATAGTAAGGGCACAGACCCCAAGTCAAAATAGAAAATTCAATGGCGCCAATCAAATGGAGAATCAGTGATAAAATAATGAAGTCAAGCAATGCATATAGCTCACGGGCCCAAGGTATACTGACAGCAATAACAATAAATTATGTGGTGCCATCAAATAAAATAGTGATCATCCAAGCTTCCACCATGAGAATACAAAGACAATCATGCTCGAAGATCCATCAAGAAAAGCATATAGCTCACGGGCTCTAAGCATATAGGAAAAGCATTAAACACATGAGCACTAATGATTAAGATGCTATGCTACCATAGTAAATCCGTGGCCTCAATACAATAGAAAATATAAAGAGGCATCATTTTAAAAATAATGAAAACATGATGCCATGAAGATGGTGAGCATAAAGAAGAAAATGAAAAGTAATCAAAATCCACATGGCATAAAATAGTGAGATCAATCAAGTAAACAATGTGCCCTCGAAGTGCATAGAACATCAAGGATAAATGCCATCAAATAATGTCCTAGTTCGAGGCATGGAAAAATCATGAGCATAAACAAACAATAAAGCCCATAGTTGCAATGAGATAGTGAATTCAAATAGGCCTTAGTTCATGGGCCCTAAGCATCGACAAGATGTAAAACATTCATACAATGCCAACAATTAAATTATCAAGTAAACAATGTGCCCTCGTAAATACAGAGAGGATGAACATCAACAATGTGCCATCGAAGATGCAAAGGACAATGAGAAGCAAGTAATGGTAACACAAACCTTAGCATGGTCGAGTTTCCAATATCAAACATGTTGCCAAATCGGGCCGTGAGGGCCGAGTACTAGTTCAAACTGCAACTTTCCAATTACCAGCAGTAGAAGTGCCCGATGCTTGGGCTTTTTCTCATCTTCAAAAGGGGTTTTTGATTTAAATTTGGCGTTAATGTTTATTAAATGAGTTTTCCTCTTTTGGGTTGAGAACCTTATTTAATTAAATGTTAAATATATTATCCCTAGGGTCTTTTGTTTAATTCTTTTAGGATGTGGGTTTTATTCAAAATGTAAATGGTTTAATAAATATGTTTTCCCTTTTCGGGTTGAGAACTTATTTATTTTAAACTAGAATCCACATAGGGGTAGTAAAATAAAATGTAAATCATGCAATTATTATTGTAAATTATAACAAAATGATATTCTATAAATCATTTGTCAGAATATCTTTCAAGCATGATCAAGGGGGATATGGTAGATTTAAAGGCTTATCTTTTTTGAGGATTTCACCTTCCCACCTACCCCTAAAAATCTAGGAATCTGACATCTGGATCTGAGTGGCATATTTCATGGGCCCTAAATGCATAATGTTTCCATTTTTAGTGAGGTTAGGGCCATGAATGCAGATTCTGAGGTTTTGTTTATATACCTCTCACTTAGGTGATTGAGGCTAGTTCTTCATTCTTTCTCACTTGGAGGTGAATGTTGTAGCTCTAAGAAACACAATTTTACTCAACTTCTTTGTGGTGAATTCAAAAAGTGATCCTTCTTGTCTCTTTTAATTTTTGAGTTTCTTATTGAGTTTTTATGCTAAGATTATTGTGATGTCATTTTGTCCTTAATCTGCATATTGGTTCAATTAAGTATTCAGAGATTTTCTTTTGTCTTTAAAGTATTAATCTGTGTACAAATTGGATTGCGAGTTGTGGAAATACCTTCCCTCTCTATATTCCAAGTACCTTATTAATTCTAAGAAGCTCAAAGTAATAGGGTCAAGTTGTGAGTTGCAGATTTGTTCTTTAGTTGTCTTTGTAAGCTTGTTTCAAATGTGGATCTTTTATCAATTTGGTGGATCACCTAAGTTTAGTTTCAGTTATTCAATTTCATGCACTCTCTCCCCTTTTCCTCCTAAAGTTAGTCAAGTTTCAAGGTGATTCAAGGGGAAGCCAGACCCTAATCCAGAGGTCTACTTTCTGATAGGTTACCCACAACCTGAAAGTAGTCCCATGTTTCACAGGATTGCTAGGTTCACACTTAGCTTATTCAGGTGCAATCCTTAGTGACAACTGTATGCACCCTAAACTGGTTGCCTAGACTTTGGGCCTCCATTCTTCAATTTATCAATTTCTTGAATCAATGCTTTGCAATATTTTTCAATTTAAATCAATTTCCTTGATAAAATCACAATTAATTCAAATATTTCAATATTTCCTAAGGTTTGATCATTTTATCCTATGCCTCATTTAATTAAAAGAAAACTTCCCTTTTAATTAAATAAATCATCTTATTAAAATAAAATTCCTCTTTTAATAAAATCCCCACTTAAATCTCTCTTTGTGTTGAAAAATGAAATAAAATAAATAAAAAATAAATAAAAATCCCTTTTTCTCACCACTTTGAACGCACATACTTTTAAGTGGTGGGCCTTTTTCATCTTTTTGCCTCTTAAAGAATCTTGAGCACATGGATCAACCAAGATTTAATCTCCACCATTGCTCATTTCTTTTTGCCTCTTAATTTTGACTGTCTGCTTTCCTTTATAAGGAGCCCTCTCCTTCTCATTCTAGGTTAGAGACATATAGAAGATTTTTGTATTGTTATGCTGCAGGTTTGGAGAAGATTCTTGAGCACTTGAGCTTGGATATTGCAACTTCCCTTTTCTTGTCTTCTTATCTCATGCCCCATGGCAATCCATTTAGATTAATATTGCACTTGCATATTAGATTAGATTCATATTTCCTTTCATAGAATAATCTTGCATAAGCATTTCCTTTCATAGATTAGTTTTCTTTTATGCATTGTTATCATATAGAATAGATTTCATTTTCATTTGCATGCATACTTGATGATCATGGAGACTAGCATTCTTTCTTTTCCTCTTTGAATCTCTCATTTTATGATGTACTTGCATGGGCACAAACTAGGTCTAATCTAAGGGCCTCCATCATAAACCCTTGTAATCCATGAATAGAGAGCTATGAGTCACCATTTGAGACCTCATTCTTGAGAAATCATGGATTTAATGACTCATAGAAGTGTGTCAACATTTTAGCACACATTTTTGGCGCCCACCGTGGGGCAAAAAATTGCATTTCTTGCCTCATTTTATTTTATTTTTCAAACAATTTTCGTACGCTGTCCGTACTTTCATGAGTCACTGTTACGAAGTGTCACATGAAGTTTCTCACTATATCGCATGAAGCTTTGATGGTATTAGCATTTCTGTGTGTGACAAAGGCATTTTCTTGCGTGGGCCTATGTACTTTCTTGCACGGGCCTATGTACTTTCTCCCATGGGTTGGTACTTTCTCACGCAACATTATGTACTTTCTCACATGGCACTATGTACTGTCTCGTATGGAATTTTGACAGAAGAGACCTAAATTTCTAGATTTGCTAGTTTTACTTGTTTTCTAACATTAATGATTGCTGTGGTTTATTTCCCTGATTCTGATTGTTGAGGCAGCATAGCATTGGACTGCAGATCTTTGGACCTGAAGTATTTTGTTACAATCTCTATAACATTTGGATTTTGGGAATAAAATGAATCTCTCATGTGTCTAGCTTGAGTGTTTATTGCTTTCATAGATCACACTTCAATTTTGGGCTCTAAAAAGAACATAGATTCACTTTCTTGCATATGTGTTTCACATAGTAATTAGGCCCTATGAACACTATTTGTGGCATTCTTGAGAGAGTTGGTTTCTTGTGAAGCTCTTCTTGATGATAGAACCCCTTGTAGGGAGGGAGGATATTGTTACTATCTCACGGTCTTACTTGGTTTAGTCTTCAACATTGATCGGTACATTCTCTCTTGGTCCCTTTTAGAGAGCTTGGTAGACATTGTTGTTGACATCATGAACCTTGGTAAAGTGGTTTCAATCGTAGCATGTTAATGAACTTGCTTGCTATGTTTGGGCGAAGTGAAGAGGCTAGAGGATTATGCTCTACTCCCTTTTTGGGTAGTACCAGAAACTCAGATCCTTGAATCTAAACCAAGTCCCCATGTGGTCCTTTTTGTGAGTCACCTTGTTAGAGAGGGTTAATCATAGTGGACATTATCTTTATTGGGTCAACCACATGGACGGAACCTCAAGTGGTAATAGCCATTTTATGGTAGTAACAACCGCTATACAAATGTCCTTGTGGAAGAAATCTCCATGGGTGTAGTTTCTTGTTGGGCTGTCAGATCTCCTCAGCATCTTCGATTGATTAAATTCTTAGAATTTGTCAAAACCCTGGTGCGCCTAGATTGGAGTTCGCCCTCTTGAGATTACAAAAGTTGCAGAGTCAAACCATTACTAAGAACCATAGTGCAACCAAAATTTCTTTCTAGGACTATGTGTGTGATTGGAAAAACATTTTGAGAACATACACAAGTAGAATCTTAAGGAGTAGCATACTAAGTCACTATTCTTGTTCATGTGCAAGGTTGCTTGGTCCCTTGCCCATTGTTTGAAGACATTTTTTGCTTGAGCTCCTTGATTTTTGTCTTGCATGTTTAATCTATGATAAAAATCTATTGATGTATTTACCTGATCTTTTAAAACAAACAAAAAACTGAGTTCCTAAGTTTACAAACTTTCTGTCAAGCGGTTTGATCCTATTTTGTCGCCTAGCTCTGTGCACATTCTTGTGCAAGCCTGACATTTTCTCATGTGAGATTTCACTTTCTCACGTGATCCCTAGCATTTCTTCACATGGGACTGCATTCCTTTGCATGAATCTATTCCCTAGTCTGTTAGAATAGTGGGCTGATTTGTGTCATTTCCAGTCTTCCTTGGTCGATTCGGATTATAGTAGGTCACTTACCTCATAGTTTGAAGCCTATTTTCACCTTGGGTTCCTGTGTCTAGACCTCTTGGATTAGTATTCTTTGATTTCACAAGTGACCTTGCTTGGAATCGGTTGGTTAGGAATCATCCTTGTTGAGAAAGTAAACCTTTAGATTCTTTGATAACACGCTTGGAGAGTTTTAGTAATCTCTTGTCCAATTCACTTCCATCCAAAATCAATTTCAATTAAATATAATTTGGGTAAATCATCCTCCTAATCCATATGTATTAGGATACTTATCCAATTGATTAGGCACCTCTGTGGCAGTGTTGGTTTATACCTTTTGCAAAAATTCTATCTTTCCATCTCTCTTTTGGACAATTGAGTGCTTTTACTATCCTAGTTTGGTACCAGCATTTCTTAAGGTCATCTTATCACCTAGGATCTTTTATTTCATGTTGGTTACAAAAATATATCAAGTAAATCAAGGAAAATGACCTCAAGTAGTCTTTGACCAATTACCCTTAGTTCACACTCACCAAAAACGCAAGGGAAAAGAGCCCATCTTTAATCAATCCCCTAGGAATACCTCACAAGCTTGGTTTGATCCCAAGAGTAATCTTAGCAAGTTTAGCACATCCTTAGCACCTTCTCATTCATATATGGATATGAGTTACACAATGACTCGAAGGGAGAGGGAAGAAAGGGATAAAAGTCTTGACAACATATTTGAAAGGCATAGAGATAACATTCTGTTTGACAGTTCATCTCATGAAAATCAACCAGTCTTATCTCTTATTTCTACCAGATATCTGGATGCACATTAAAGGGCTAAGAGAGATAAGAGGCAACTCTCTCAAGAAGAAAAATCACAACATGAAAGTCAAGACGATGAACCTTATGATACTCATGTGAATGCAACATATACCAATGACTTATTTAAACATTCAAGACCAAGTTCACCGCTCCAAACAAATTCAAGATACACAAGTGAAAGACTCAAGAGAATTGAGCATGAAAAGAAAGCCTTCCTAGATGAACAAGATGCAAAGGAAGAGAAGTTTAGACTCCTAGAGTAAGAAAGACAAGCCTTATTGGAAATAGAAAGGAGAGCCATACACGAAGAGAAAGACAAACTCTTGGCTCAACAACTCAATGATCAATACAACATGTGTGTTGGTGGTGGAAACAAATCTCCTCCACCCACTCCTCCTAAGACTCCATGAAGTGGAAGATATTCAAGATCACCTTCACAATCTCCTAGCTCTAGAGGAAGAAGGGCTCGAAAATATGATCATTATAGGAGAAAAACACCTCCTAGGAAATCAAAACAACCTTCTCAACATGCTCACCATGGCTCACAATATGGGGAAAGTAGCTGAAGTCTTGACCTCAACTCCCAAGATTTCATGAAGATACAACAAGAACCACTCTTCCAATAGTATGTGGAGAGATACTTGGAGCAAAACAAAGACAAGTTCCTAGAGAGTTTAATCAACAAAGGTGCTAAAGTCCCTTAAAACTTTGATGTGGACAGAAGGATCAAGAAGAAAGGTCCATCTCAGGATGAGAAGATCAAACAACTTCAGAGTATGATGGAAAAGATGTTGGTACCCAAGAGCTCATTCAATCTTGATTCAATTTGTTCTAATCCTTTTGACAAGAGTGTGAGTATGAAAGATTTTCATAGAAAAGTTGAGATCCCCCAATATGACAAGTATTATGGTAATGGAGATCCACATGATCATGTGCGTCAGTTTTATATTATGAGTTTTGAGTTCCATCAAGATGAATTGTACCTCATGAGATTGTTCCCAAGGAGTTTTAAGGGTCAAGAAATGGAATGGTTCACCAACATAACTCTCCCCGTTGACTTTCAAAGACCTTGTCCATATATTTGTCCAACACTTTGCATACAATATTTCAAGATCTGTCACCATGTTGGACTTATGCAACTTAAAGCAATATCAAGGGGAATCCTTTGTCACTTTCTTGCAAAGGTGGAGATGACAATGCTCTCACTACTCTAGGACCATTCATGAAGATGAGAAGATTGACATCCTTATTAGCAACTTGGTCCCTGAGATGCGGTATGAAGTTAGGAAAATGGTCTTTGATTCCTTTGACACCATGGTTGAAACTGCATGTAGGATTGAGGATGTTTTGAAAGAACAAGGAATTTTGGCCAACAATAAAAACAACAACAATGGTGAAAATAACAAGACCTCTAATAAGGATAAAGGAAAGAACTCACATTGGAATAGAAACAAACAAATGGTCAATGATGGAGTTGTGGACTCTTCTCAACCCAAAGATCAAGTTGTTCTTCACTTTTCTAGTGTAGTTCAAGCCATGAAACTCAATGCCTCTAATCAACATGAGAGAAAGCCAAGATATCAAGATAAGCCAAGGAAAGAGAGATGTGTCAGTTTGCAAAACTTGGTGATTCATATGAGGATGTCTTCAAAACACTCATTTCCAACAACCTTGTGTATCCTCAAGATCCAACAAGGCATCATACACCTGATGTTAAGCCACATTGGTGGGATGAGAAAGCCTTTTGCAAATTTCATAATGGCATTAGACATAATATTGAAAACTATTGGAAACTTAAGCATATCATCCAAGATCTCATTGAGAATGGAAAACTTCAGATAGATGGGTTGAACACCAATGCTGATCATAAGGCTTTCAAAGAACCTTTGCCCAAGTATGAGAAGGGGGAAACCTCTAAACCTAAGAATGGCAAGGCTGAGATCAATTACACTTACACAACTATGGAGAATATTGTCAACATGCTTGAAGTTGTAGAGGAAAATGTCAACATGATGAGAAATAAAGATCCCTATGGTTATGATCTAGACATGGAATCTCCTCCTATCTTTGATGAAGAACTTGTTGTGGTGCTAAGGGGTCCTAACTCTAGAATGTCATCCCAAGCTCTTAATGCTATCACACGAAGTCAAGGTCCTATTGTCATTAGAGGACCCAATTCAAGTCAACCCAGTAAACCAAAGCAAGTGGCATCCAAGAATGTCACCTCAAAACTAGTAGTTAATCCTAAAATGAGTTATAATCTTGTAGACCAGTTGCAGAGAACCCCAGCTCAGATATTGATCTTTGAGCTCTTAGAGTTGTCCCCGAGGCACAAGCAAGTCCTTGAGGATGCTTTGCATGCAATGAGTGTCCCTAACAACCTAGATGTTGATCAATTCCAAAACATGATTAACCATATTGCTAGCCCTCATTACCTTACTTTCTCAGAGGATAATGATAAAGCTTTGAGCCACCCACACAATCTTACCCTTCATATTAAAGTCATGATCCACAAAATCTATTTTAGGCGTGTGTTGATAGATGGGGGTGTTGGGCTTAATATTTGTTCCTTGAGTCTTTTAAAGACATTGGGTTATTCTAAACAAGTCATATATACCAGAAAGAAGATCACAATCAAAGCCTACGATGAGGCGGAAAGAAGTTCGAAAGGGTTGGCCATCCTTCCTGTTAGGATTGGACCTATTGAGAAGGATATTTTGTTTCAAATTATTGATGCTGGTCCTCTAGCATACATTATCTTACTTGGTAGACCATGGATTCATGATATGCAAGCAGTGCCATCTACCTACCATCAGTGTGTTAAGTTCCCCTATAATGGAGTAGAAATTTGTATACTTGGGGATAACACATTATCTGTTAACTCAATTTTGGCAAGTGCTCATGTTCCCCTCAATAGAGAAGTAGAAGACTTTAATGTGATCTTAACAGAATGCAAAGACAAGTTCAAGTCGGTAGAACTTGGTGTAGGGGGGTATCAACTTAACTCTTTTACAAAGCTTCCAGTTTCACCTAGATCTTATGGAAAACCTTCACAAGAAATGAGGCCTTCCTCTTTAGCTATAACTTTATTTGGCACATTTGTAGAGTCCTCAATGCCTATTAGAGATGAGAAAGAAGAGGTGGCTATTAAAGATTGGATTTATAGAGAAGATAAATACATGCACAATGAGAACTTCTCTCCCTCTCCTAAGGCTTATGGAAGAGGGTATAATTTTGTCAAGTAGATGGGCTATCATGGAAATGTCCCTCTTAGTCATAGATTGGATGCTAGAGCTGAACCTCTTGATGATGCTATTTTTGGATGCAAGTCTAAGAAGACGGTCAACCTAGGATTTGTGAATCATAACAAGAACATTGCTCCTATCCTTGATAAGTGGGATAGTGAAGATGAACCAAAATACATGCCAAATTTGACAAATCAACAAGATATGTGTGAAGATTGGGTCCCTTCCACTAATCTCCTTTGGGGAGATTTAGATAATTCAGTTGCTCATGCGACAATTGCGACCTTAGAACAAGATGAATTAGATGTAGAGGATCCCATCAGAGAATGTCAATGAAAGAATATTGCTTGTTTAATGGAGATAGATGTTACCCTTGATGATATTAGAGCTTCCACATCAAGACGTCCCAAACCTTCATGGTGTAAACATCCTAGTCAGGATTCAGAAACTGATTCACATGAGTATGAATGGGACTCTCTCTGATTCTTCTATAGTTGACATAAATGTTGATGTCATCCACACTTATAGTTCTCAACTTGAGATAGCTGACAAGTCATGTGTAGGATTAGAGGATTTTAACCCACATGTTGCCTTAGTGGATGATTCTTCACTTGTTAGGATGAACCTTGATTTGGATAGCCTAGAAGGGTACTTGACGAATTCCAACTCTTCCATCACCAGAGATGATATCATTTGCATTCATAACCTTGAGCCAACCATTGACTTACCTCTTGCTCATCCTAACCTCATTGATTGGTCCCAACGTTATCAAGAACCTGAGCTCTTAACATTCCAAAATGACTATGAGATAACCTGTTACTTGAATGCCATTGAACTCGTAGTCTCTTCCACCAATGAATTAACTACCAGCATGATAGAGCCAGACATCAAGTACCTTAGTCACAAAATAAAAAGAAAAGAAAAAAAGAATAAGAGTTTTGATGGCGAAAACCACTGTGTGGCAGTGTCAGAACCAAAAAAAGTAAAAATAAATGATGTATCCAAGGGTGAAAACCTCTCTAAGGCACCTAAAGATGAGGTACTTGATCATCTCCCTAGCTACTTTCAAGATAGATCTTCAGTTCTTGTTGAGCCAACACAAGCAATCAATTTGGGTATAGATGAGGCTCCAAAGATAGTACATTTAGCTTAGTCCTTGTCACCACAAGAAAAATAAGCTTACACTAAGTTCTTACAGAAAAAGAAGATCAATTTTACTTGGAATTATTCAGATATGCTAGGGTTGGACACTAATCTTATCATGCATCACTTGTCCATAACTCTAGGTGTAAAACCAGTCAAACAAAAATTGATAAAAATGCATCCTCACATAGCTCTTTTAGTCAAAGCAGAATTGGAGAAACTCCATGGTGCAGGATTCATAAGAGCTATTGACTATGCTGAATGGATATCAAACATTGTACCATTTTCCAAACATGAGAAATCCATTTGAATTTTCATAGATTTTAGAGATGTCAATAGAGCATGCCCAAAGGATGATTTTCCACTTCCCAACATAGACATGATAGTGGACATGACTGAGGGTTATGAGATTTATTCCTTGATGGATTATTTTTCTGGATACAATCAGATTAAGATAGCTCCTGAAGATCAAGAAAAGACTGCATTCACTTGTGCATAGAGTACCTATTGTTGGAACGTTATGCCTTTTGGATTAAAAAATGCATGAGCCACCTATCAATGAGCTATGAAAACTATTTTTCATGACATGATGCATAAAAACATGAAAGATTATGTGGATGACACCTTGGCCAAGTCTAAGAAAAGAGACACACACTTAGATGATTTAGAAGTCATTCTAGATCGCATGGAACAATTTCAATTAAGGTTAAATCCTAAGAAGTGTGCATTTGGTGTCACCTTGTGAAAACTTCTAGGATTCATCATTTCAGAAAAAGGAATAGAGGTAGACCCTAAAAAGGTCCAAGCAATCATAGATATGCCACATTCTAAAAACATTAGTCAAATGAGGAGTCTTCAAGGATGTCTTCAATCCATAAGAAGGTTCATTTCACAGTTGGAAGATAGAGCTCAACCTTTCAACATGAACTTATAGAAGGGAGTCAAATGTGTTTGGAATGAGGATTATCAAAAGAGCATGGATCAAATCAAGAAATACTTAGCAAATCCTCCCATTTTAATACCTCCCATGTCAGGGAAACCACTTATTTTTTACATTTCAGTGACAAAATATTCCTTGGGGGCATTACTAGCTCAACTTGATGAACATGGGAAAGAAAGAGCAATATACTACATCAGTTGTACTCTTTTTCAATATGAGGTTAATTACACCAACATTGAGAAAGCTTTCCTTGTAGTTGTGTTTGCTTCCCAAAAGTTGTGACATTACATGCTTGCCCACACAATACACCTCATAGAAAAAATTGATCCACTCAAGTATTTACTCGGTAAGGCTGCCCTCAAAAGTAGACTTGCTAAATGATGATGATCCTTTCTGAGTTTGATGTAGAGTACATTGAATGTAAAGCAATCAAAGGACAAGCTATAGCAGATCAATTGGCTGATTTCCCAATTCAAGATAATGCACCTATCCAAGTTGACTTCCCATATGTGCATCTCATGCATATGACTGAAAGAACATGGAGGATGTTCTTTGATGGATCTGTTATGAAAAATGGTTCAGGAGTTGGTGTTTTGTTTGTTTCTCCGCATGGGTAAACAATTCCTAAGTCTTACAAGCTATTTTTCACATGTACAAACAACATTGCTGAGTATGATGCTTTAACAAATGGACTTAAGATGGCCATAGAATGGAGAATCACCGAGTTACACATCTACCGAGATTCACAGCTAATAATCAACCAAGTAAATGAACAATATCAAACAAAAGATGAGAAACTGGTACCTTATAAGAAAATGGTTGATTCCTTGAAATGATAATTCACATTTGTCACATTTCAGAAAATCCCTAGAGCAGAAAACAAAGCAGCTTATGCTATGGCTACACTTGCTTCACTCCTTCAATTAGAGCAACATGAATCTAGATTTGAATTCTTGGTGGAAGAGCTACATCACCCTATCTATGACTCCCAAGAAAGCCATGTTATTTGTACCCTTGTTGGTAATGAGTCATCCCGTTATGGTTCCATTTACTCATACCTTGGTGATGGCATTGTCCCTAAAACCTTTAACCGATCAAAATGAAGAAACCTTACTTGAAATGCCTCTCACCATACCCTTATCTCTGGTGATTTGTATAGGAGGGGTTTAGATGGAACACTTCTTAGATGCTTAGAAAAGGAAGAATTTGACCAAGCGTTAGTTGACATTCACGAAAGAATTTGTGGGGGACATTCTAATGGTCTTGCCATGGCCAGAAGGTTGCTTAGGTCAGGGTATTATTGGCCTACGATGTAGATTGATGCAGTAGCTTTTGCAAAGTCATGTGAAAAGTGTCAAAAACATGGTAACCTAATACATGCTCCAGGCAGGGAGCTCATTCCTTCTATATCTTATTGGCCATTTCAGCGCCGGGCCTTTGATCTTGTTTGGTAGATTCATCCCCACTCATCAGGTGGACACAAGTTTATTATCACTACTGCTGATTACTTCACTAAATGGGTAGAATCTATCCCACTTTCTGTTGTCTCAGGCAAGACAGTCTCTCTATTCATCTTGAACCATATCATCTGTCGATATGGGGTGCCTTATGAGATTATCACTGAAAATGGAGGTCATTTAAAAAATAAGGACCTTAAGCAACTTTGCAAGAAATTCAAGATTAAACAACATTGGTCCTCCATTTAATTCCCGCAAGGAAATGGTCAAGCAGAGGCAACAAACAAAACCATTCTTAAAATCCTACATAGAACAGTTCATAAGAATGGTAGAGATTGGCATTTACAGATAAATACAACTTTGTGGGCTTATAGAATGAGTATTAATACTCCTAATGGGGCTACTCCTTTTTCCCTTACATATGGTGTTGAAGCAGTATTACCTTTAGAGGTTGAGATTCCTTCACTTAGAGTTTCCCTTAAAGGTCTAGTTATAGATGAAGAGTACCATGCCATGAGACTTCAAGAGTTAGAACTTCTAGATGAGAAACGTCAAGCATCATTTGACCATATGAGGGTTTATCAAAAGCACATGTCCAAAGCCTTCTACAAAAAGGTTCTCCCTAGGGAATTCCAAGTGGGAGATCTTGTCCTACATGAAAATCCTAAGAACCGGCAGGATCAAAAGGGAAATTTTGAATGTAATTGGCTTGGACCTTACATCATTACAAATTTTTTTGGGATAGGTGCTTATTTATCATCTACTGAAGAGGGAGAGCACCTAAAGAAGTTCTATCCATGATGCCCATTCTATCTGGGGGCATCCTTTGTACATATTTATTGATCCTGAAAAAATCCAAAAAAATGATATATTGTCAAAAAATCTAAAAATTAGAAAATGTCCTGAAAAAATGATCATCTTAGTGAAAACCTAGCAATAGGTGCTTTGATGTATCTCCAAAAAAATTATATATTCCAAAAATACAAAAAAATAAAAAAATTTAAAAAAATAGAAAAAGTGCCTTGGTGAAAACTTGGAAATAGGCGCCTTGGTAGCAAAAATACAAAAAAATTATAAAAAGTCCTAGAAAAAAAACAAAAAGAGAAGGAAAAAATTGCAATAAAATCTAATTGGTGAAAACTTGGAAACAGGTGCTACTTGAGGCCCTTGCACCCCTGTTTCTTAACACTTGTCCTCGACATTTAGCCTTTCTCCATCATGCCTTGTCCTTGTTGCCTTGGTTTGGAATTGGTCTTTGTCCTTGTCTAGGGGGAATAATTGTGTTAGTTTTGGTCTCTTGGATGTGTTAGTCTTTAGGACACCTTGCAAACAATGTTTTTCAACACCTCCCCAACTGTGTTTTTCAACACAACCCCTGGCATCGAGTGTTTTTCAACACTTATCAGCTTGGTCTTGCCCAATTTTGTCATGCGATCTTACCTACTTGCAAGAATTTGATCCTTATCCTCCGAACTCAGTATCAGTTAACACACTTAAATTTTTAAACACAACACTTAATGGTTGAGCTATGTCATGATCTTTTCTTTGTGTGTTGACTGTTATTGATTTTCGTTGAGTGTCCTTGTCTAATAAGTCTCTTCGGGATGCATAGCTAGAGGACTTGGGGCATGGGGCATGTTTTTATTTGCTTTCTCCTTGTGGGTGTGGTTTTGAACCTCTTAAGTGTCTCTTGTTGTTCCCTTGACACACTTAGGAGATTTGAGGTATCATCCTTGACTATTTTTGCACAACCGTTCTTATGGTCATCCTGGCATCTATGCCTTGATGCGAGTATGGTTTTGCTACATTAAATTGGGTAAGCTAACATTGAAGTCATCTTGACCTTTATGTCTTTGATGCTTATGTTAGAATCTTTCCACATTCCAATTTGATATAAATCACATTGATATCTTCATAGTCGCACTTGTGACTAGAGATGATTGTGTGATTTTCCGATGTTTGTTAATAATGGCCCAATGATAAAAATAAGTTCCTCAACATTCTCTAATGAATGATGAACACAAATCCTATGTTACAGTTGCTCTATTGTAAGTACACATTTGCATTTTCATGTAGCTTACATTGTTAGACTTCATGTTAATATGCATTTTTAGGATGCATTATGAGTTTGAGAGGGTTTTCCTTCATCTTTCTTTTGGACTTTTAATCAACCGTGGTCACATTTTGATCTTCATTTCCTTATCTTCTTTTGTGATCTCAATCGAAATTCTCTGTTTTAAACAATTGATTGATTTTGAGGCATCCTCTTTCTTGAGGCAAATTCTCTTTCTTCTCTCTATTTCTTTCCACCCCTTCCAAACTTCTATCTCCCATTCGCTTTCACCCCACTTTTTTTTTCTTCTAATTCAACCTTGGGTCATAATATTTCATGTTTGATGATCTACCTTGGCTCTATGATCCTTATATCTTTCATCTTACATCAAGGACCTTATCTTTAGTTTGATTTGATCAAATTTATCAATTTACTATTTCTTCTCTATCTCATTTCGATTTCGATCATGAGGGGGCAGTACCTATCAAACTTCAATCCTTGATTCAGCTTTATCAATCCTATCAATTGCTTTGCTTGGGGCAACCTTGCTTGAGACTTGACAATTACCTATTTACAAGGGTGTTGGCCTTGTCTTTTTCAAATCAGCTTATCTTTGTCCTGATGTGTTCCCATCCGTTGATCACATGTCTGGGTTGTTTTGTGATCCCAAATCGATCTCACATTTCAACTTCATTCTTTGACTACATGTGTTCCCATGAAGATCACACATTACCCAAAGAGGGGAAAATGTATACACCCTAAAATGGTCACCTAGACTTTGGGCCTCCATTCTTCAATTTATCAATTTCTTGAATCAATGCTTTGCAATATTTTTCAATTTAAATCAATTTCCTTGATCAAATCGCAATTAATTCAAATATTTCAATATTTCCTAAGGTTTAATCATTTTATCCTAAGCCTTATTTAATTAAAAGGAAACTTTCCTTTTAATTAAATAAAATCATCTTATTAAAATAAAATTCCTCTTTTAATAAAACCCCCACTTAAATCTCTCTTTGTGTTGAAAAAGGAAATAAAATAAATAAAAAATAAATAAAAATCCCTTTTTCTCTCCACTTTGAATGCACATACTTTTAAGTGGTGGGCCTTTTTCATCTTTTTGCCTCTTAAAGAATCTTGAGCACATGGATCAACCAAGATTTAATCTCCACCATTGCTCATTTCTTTTTGCCTCTTAATCTTGACCATTCGCTTTCCTTTATAAGGAGCCCTCTCCTTCTCATTCTAGGTTAGAGACATATAGAAGATTTTTGTATTGTTATGTTGCAGGTTTGGAGAGCAACTTTGGAGAAGATTCTTGAGCACTTGAGCTTGGATATTGCAAATTCTCTTTTCTTGTCTTCTTCTCTCATGCCCCATGGCAATCCATTTAGATTAATATTGCACTTGCATATTAGATTAGATTCATATTTCATTTCATAGAATAATCTTGCATAAGCATTTCCTTTCATAGATTAGTTTGCTTTTATGCATTGTTATCATATATAATAGCTTTCATTTTCATTTTCATGCATACTTGATGATCATGGAGACTAGAATTGTTGCTTTTCCTCTTTGAATCTCTCATTTTATGGTGTACTTGCATGGGCACAAACTAGGTCTAATTTGAGGGCCTCCATCATAAATCCTTGCACTCCATGAATAGAGAGCTATGAGTCACCATTTGAGACCTCATTCTTGAGAAATCTTAGTTTTAATGACTCATAGAAGTGTGTCAACATTTTAGCACACAACAAAAAGAGTCACATAATGGAAACAATAAGTAACAATTCAGAGACAAGCAAGATCAACCTTGCATTATCAAAAAATCAATTACAATGGACCTGCAACATGTAGTCTTACATTTCAGGTATACAATCTTGATTAAAAATAGAAATCCTATATGCTAACCTTCAAGAGGTTATATCCTTATCTAGAACTAATGAGATGTCTCTAAGGATCAATTACATCAGCTTATAAAGCATTCACAAGCCTCAAGTTGGACAAGAAAGATTATGTTTCCCAATGAGAAAAAATGTATTACAAAATATAGGCTAGGATCCAAATAGATAATAAATAAACTATGATCCCTCAAGTAGGTCACCCACAGGTGTAGCAACCTTGATAAATGAGCCATGAAGCTTTATCAATTGGGAAATTCTTTCGTGAGATCGAAAAATAAAACTGGTTGTGAAACATGAAGACCAAATAAGTCCTGCCAAGAATCCACAAGATCTCAATTGCAAAGCAACCAATCAAGGTGTGAACCTAGGTGAAGTTTCAACATGATGCTAGGAACATGCCACAAGGTGCACAACTACAATAGACCCAAAATGAAGGTGATTTGAAAGAAACACAAAGAGTGAATGTACAAGAAAACATAAAACAAATATTTCTGGTTGATGCAAGATTACCAAGAAACCCAAGATGCTCCTGTATAAAACATCCAAGGTTATTGAAAAGTGAGCCTATCACTTTATTGGGGATTAGGAAAACCAAGATGATTAACCTCAGCCTAAGAAATGCATGAAGAATCTTCCATTGGTCTATTCTTCCACTTAACAAGATATTATTTATACTTCTTACCTATAGTACTTCTACCAATTCTGTTGTCCAATATTTCTTTTATTTCATCCATCTACTTCTTAGGATACTGCTAGTCCACATCTGATCCATCGTTCTTGCTAAAATCTACCTCATGGTAATCATACAAGTCAACAACATTGAATATAGGTGATATTTCCATGTCATCTGACAACTCCACTTCATTTGCATTCCCTAAATCAAATCTTCTCAAGATCTTACACAATTCAAACTTCCTCATATTCAACTTGTTGTATGTTCCAACAAGAAATCTACCCTTTTTCAAGTATACCATCACTTCATCTCCCACTTGAAATGCTTTTTCTTCTCTTTTCATTTTCTCTCTCCTTGTATTTCAAATTCACTTTCTCCAAATGCTCTTTAACTTGAACATGCAATGCTTTCATGTATTTTGAAAATTATGCTCCTTTTGCACTCCTCTTAACCTCATGACTGATATCCCTCAATTTTGTCACTCCTTTAGGATTCATCCCTATCACAATATCAAATGATGTCTTTCCTGTACTCCTATTCATTGAATTATTATATGCAAACTCTTCTTGAGATAGGAGTAAATCCCAATTCCCAGTCTTCTCTCTAACCAAACAACTCAACAAGTTTACCAAGCTTCAATTTACTACCTCTTTTTGTCCATCTATCTATTTGTGAAATGTAGAACCAAAATTCAAATCAATCTTCATTTTCTTCCAAAGTGTCCTCCAAAAATAACCAAAAAACTTAGTATCTCTATCTAAAAATATGCTCTTAGGAAACCCATGAAATCTCACAAGCTCTTTGAAAAATAAGTCAGCTACATGTATTGCATCTATAGTCTTCTTACAAGGTATGAAATGCGACATCTTGGAAAATATATCCACTACCACAAATATAGAATCATTACCTCTTTGTGTCTTAGGAAACCCAAGTATGAAATCCATGATAATGTCTTCCCAAGGTCTACTCCGTACTATCAAAGGTGTATAAAATACTACATTTTGATTACTTCCCTTAGCAACTTGACAAACCCTACAAATCTGAAAAAAAATTCAGACATCCTTATGAATCTGAGGACAAAAGTAATTATCACTTACCAAAGCCACTATCTTATCAATGCCAAAGTATCCAACTAATCCTCCACAATGATTTTCCTTAATCAAGTTATCCCTCATTGAAATTCTAGGTATACACAACTAAATTCCTTTGAATAAAATACCTTCTTGAATGAAATAGTCCAACCATTTTATTTGGTTCCCTGTAAAAGGTTCTCTGCAAGCTTTCCAAGTTCAAAAAAATCAAGTTCTCCCTCATACAAGTTCTTCAACTCATCAAATCCCAATGCCTCAACTCTTATCTCTGTCAAAAAATTCCTTTTTCTACTCAAAACATCAACAACTCTATTTGATTTACCACTCTAATGCTTTAACACAAAAGTGTAACCCTACAAGAACTCAACCCAAGTGTCTCTGATTCAACTTAATTTGACTATTCAAATACTGTAATGTTTGATGATCCATGTACAACACAAACTCATTAGGAAAAAAATAATGTCTACACTTCTTTAAGGTTTGAACTATGGAATAAAAATCTTGATCATAAACTTAATACCTTCTCTTAGCATCATTCAATTTCTCACTAAAATAAGCATCAGGTCTACCTTCTTGAGTCAACACTGCTCCAATTACATTCCACTTGCATCATAATCCACTTGAAATACCTTATTGAAATTAGGTTTAAAGCTAACATAGGTTGTTCAATTACCTTTTTCTTCAATAATTCAAAACTCTTTTGTGCTCCATGTGGCCACTTGAAATCCTTCCTATACCCTCTCATTGTCTTTGTCATTGGACTACAAAATAAACTGAAATTCCTAATGAACTTCTGGTAGAAATTATCCAATCTATGAAATGATCTTACCTCCCCAACAATCTCAGGTGTAGGCCAATCAACAATTTCTTTAACCTTCTCAGGATCCATCTTCTATCCATCCGTAGATATCAAAAATCCCAAATACACTATCTCTTTCATGAAAGAACACTTATTGATGTTTATCAACAACTTCTCTTCCCTTAATCTCTACAACACTTGTCTCAAATGAAACAAATTATCCTCTCTTGTCCTACTAAAAATAAAAATGTCATCTAGATAAATAATCAAAAACTTACCCAAGAATTTATTCAATACCTCATTCATCAACCTCATGAAAGGACTTGGTGCATTATTTAGTCCAAAAGACATCACTAACCATTCATACAATCCTTCATTTATGTTGAATACATTGTTACACTCATCTCCTTCTCTAATTTTGATATGATGATAACCACTCTTCAAATCAATCTTTGTGAAATACTTTGCTCTGCTCAAACAATCCATTATATCATCTATCCTAGGAAAAAGAAACCTATACTTCATTGTGATCATATTTATGGCTCTTGAATCAGTGCACATTCTCTACTCTCCATTCTTCTTAGGTGCTAATACAAGTGGTACTACACAAGGACTCAAACTCTCTCTAATCAAACCCTTCTTCAAGAATTCTTTCACTTTCCTATTTAATTCTTCATTGTCTTCTGATGTCATTCAGTGTGTTGCTTTGGTTGGAAAACTAGTTTTAGTAATCAGGTCCATACAATGACTCAAACTCCTCATAGGTCAAAATCCATCAAGTACATTATCTAATATTATTTCCTCATATTCTATTAGTAGCTCCTTTATCTCCTTAGGTTTTTCCTCTTTTGATCCTAAGTCATACTTCTTAGGGATCAAAGTATGGCACATACTATCAATTTTCAAACCATCCAAGAACTTTCTTCCTTCAACCAAACAAACCCTAACATTGGTACAAATTTCACTCTTAAGAGTCTCTATTAAAGGCAATAAAATTTTTTCCATCCTTTGCAAAGATAATATACCTATTCTTCCTTCCATCATGAAAATACTATCTATAATATTGCCATGGTCTACCCAACAAGATATGAAACACATCCATAGGCATAATATCACAAAGAACTTCATCATGATAAGATCTAATTTTCAACTTCACCAAACATTATTCACTTGCTAGTACCTTATGATCATCCTTTATCCATGTGATCTGATAGGGTTTGGGATGCTTCAACCTCTGCAACCTCAACTTGTCCAGAAACTCCTCGGAAGCTAAGTTATCTAAACTACCACTATCAATAATCACCTTGCACCATTTTCCTTCAACTTTGCACCTTCTCTTGAACAAACTTTTCCTCAGCAAGGGTTCTTGATCCATCTCTTCATGACATAGGGCACTCCTTTCCATTAGGACTTCTCCATCCTCTAGTTGATTCAAAAATTCAGTAGGCTCTTCCTCCACATAAGTAAATATTTTTTTTTCAGTCCTCTTACTTGAATTCCCTTGGGTACACTCAAAATATCAGTTCCCTTCTCTTCCACATTTGAAAAAGGTTCCTTTGAATACTCTTCTTTCATCTCTTTTATAACTACTTGATCCACCACCTCTATAGAGATTTTTTTCATCCCTTAGATATGAACACTCCTCCTTGAATTAAGATTTGCCTTTAATCTGATCTATAGAATATATTCCCCCTCAAAAGGATTTTCCTTTCTAAAATCTTCCACCTCTTCCTCTTTGTTTTTGTTCTTGTCTCTTGCTCAACTTCTCCTCAGCCTTTAGGGCACATTGATAAGATTCCTCCACACTTTTCAATTTTAACAAATGGATTTCATCTTGGATAGATTTCCTCAAATCATTCAGATATCTTGCAACCCTCTCAATATCATCATCTGCATGGCCAGATTTGATATCTAATTTGTAGAATTCCTCAGTATATTCCTTCACACTAAGATCCTTTTGTTTAAGGTTTTGCAACTTCCTAAACAAACCTACTTGGTAATCAATAGGTAATAACTTGGCCTTCAATTTATTCACCATCCTATCCCATGACTTAATTTTCTCATTGCCTCTTCTTGTTCTATCAGTCTGCAAATGCCACCATCACAAGGATACATGACTTCTTAACTTAGTGCAATCATATTTCACCTTCTTGTCTACACCCGTGCCTTCAAAATCAAAGTACTTTTTCATATTTGTGATCCAATAAAGTGAGTCATCTAAATCCAATTTTCCATCATAATTAGGTAGATTGAAATGTGGTTTTGTATTAAACATAGTTAGGGTTTCTAGAAATCTATCTTCTCCCTGATCAAGTTCATATCCTTCTTCTATTATTTCTTCTTCCTCTTCATTATCACTTACATCTTCAATATGTTGACGTCTTCTCTAGGCCATTTCTATAGCTTTTATTTGTCTCAACATGTGATGTAGGAGCATCCTAGGTGTAAGAGCAATCTTGCATCACCCAAAAATATTTCTGGTTTCTTTTCAATAAGGGGCTATCTTGTGCAGAGCTTTTATTTTTGAAAATTTACTATTTTTAGTAAGTTTTCTATTCATGCTCAGAATGGTCTATTTTCTTCCCTGGAGGATCATTTTGGTTATATCAGCCTGCCAGTAAAGTTTCATTGCCAGATCAAGTCTAGTTTTGAAGATATTGAAAATTTTTGGTATTGGCAACAGGGTATAGAAACTTTGAACTCAGTTTTGAAGGCTTCAGAGGCACCGAATGAGGTTGAAACTTTGACTAAATGAAGCTTTCTTATTCAAGCATTGTAGAGCACTTCACACCCTTTCTGAAATGGGGTCATAATAGTCAATCGGGTCAACGGGTGATGACTTATGGTCTCCAGAAGTTGGGTCACCTAAAATGGTAGAAAATGATTTTCCTTCAAAATTTTTGTTTGGGTTTCAAAAGTTATTTTGAGCCAAATTTGATGTAATAAATTGTAAAATAAAATAATTCTAAGTTTGGTCAGCCTTATTGGCTAAAATTTTGGAACCTTCCCAGGCGGTGGAAAATTGCCTATATAAGGAAGGTTGTAGTGTTGTCTTAGGCAGTTCGGGTAGTTCTGGGTAGTAGATATGGGTAATAATTTGAGGCTTTGTCCTATAGAATATTGTAAGGGGAATGCCCATGTGGCTTTGCATATTGTAATTCTAAAAATTTGTAATTCCACATTTGTGGATATAATAAGAAGCCCATTTGCTGTTCTTGCAAATTGTTGTTATTTCTCTCTTTCTGTTATGTGTTTGTGGTATTAAGGGGAGCACCCTTCATCAAGTGGTATTAGAGTGGGAGTTCTTGAGTGTGTAAATAGATTTCCAAATGTGAGGCATTTTGCACTAGGACCGTGGGTTAGGGTTTTTGTGTAAATAGATCACTGACTATGAGGCAGTTTGCACCAGGACCGTGGTTAGGGTTTCAGCGTGCATCATGAAAATGCCTCTATGAAGGGAATGTGGTGGAAGAGCTAGTGCTGTGACACCTGAGGTTTGAGAGCTCTAGAGACAAGTGCGAGCATTGCAAGAAGAGATTCACAGACGAAGGAATCTTAATGTCAGAGGTGAAAGTGAGGATGAAGCCGAAGAAGGAAATGATGATCAAGAAGTAGAAGTCAAAGTTTTGAATCAAGAGGAAGAAAGGCCTTTCTGGGCCATTGACAAGATCAGGAAAAGACCTAAGATCGAGGTTTCTACATTTTCAGGGAATCTTAACCCAGAGGAATTGATCGATTGGATCAATGAATGTGAAGAATATTTTGAGTATGAAGATATTGAGGATCCTGATAGGGTCAAATTCATGAAGGCTAGACTGAAAGGTCATTCGAAGATCTGGTGGCAAGAGATTCAATTGGAGTGAAATAGAAGAGGGAAAGATAAAATTACAAGATGGGATCAGATGGTGGATAAATTGAAGTGACAGTTCATTCTTGTTGATTATGGGCTTGACCTATTGAAGAAGATTCAAAGTTTGAAGCAAGCAAGAAGATCTGTTCAGGAGTATATAGAGGAGTTCTATCAAATCATCATCAGAATAGGCCATGCAGAAGCTGATAAGGAGAAAGTTTCTTGTTACCTTAATGGGTTAAGGCCAAGCATTCAAGAGGAGTTGAATTTGGTTTGAATTAATAGTATTGAAGAGGCATACCAGTTTGTCCTTAAAGTAGAGGAAAAGATGAACAAGAAGTTTGAGAGCAGACAAAGCGGAAGAGGTCATGATGGAAGATCTGGTGGACGGTCATATGGAGATAAAAATGAAGATTTGAAAAAGTAGGATGAGGCCAGTAACAGTCAGAATTAGAGAGGAGATAGTTTCAATCATTTCCATGATCAGAATAATAGAGATCAGAGAGGAAGAGGAAGAGGACAAGGATCTGGAAGAGGAGGCTTTCGTGGAACATGTTTTCACTATGGGGAAGAAGGTCATAGGGCATTTGAATGTCCCCAATGCCAAGGAAGGATAGATAGGAGGAATGAAGGCTAGGCCAGAGTTGCACATGTTGATGAGGATGCCAGATCATCACATTCTGAAGATGTTGAAAGAGGAGAAATGCTGATTAATAGAAGAGTCCTGCTGAGTGGTGAGAATGAACCTGAACAAAGGAGGAGCCTATTTCACACCAGGTGCAAGTGTGAGGCTAAGTGTTGTGATGTGATTATTGATAGTGGCAGTGTTGATAATTTAGTGTCAGAAGAGATGGTGAAAAAGTTGAAGTTGAAGAGGCAGAAACATCCACATCCATATCGGGTTGCCTGGGTGCAGGATGACCACAAGGTCATGGTTAGTGAATAGTGCCTAGTGAAGTTCAAGATCGGTGGGTACCAAGATGAGGTACTATGTGATATCATATCTATGGATGCATGTCATATGTTGTTGGGTAGACCTTGGCAGTTTGACAGGTGTGCTATACATGATGGTCGTGTGAATACCTATTCCCTGATAAAGGATGGAGTGCGACATAAGCTAAAACCATTGAAGGAAATAGAAGAAAAAGTATGTGGTAATGCAAGAATAATTTTTGTTGATAGAGGAAATTTCTTAGATGGTATGCAACATGAGCATATGTGTTTTACCTTAATTTGAAAGGTTGGGAAAGAGGAAGTAGAAGATGTACCTGTAGAAGTTGCAGAATTATTGAATGAGTTTTAGGATATTTGAATTCGATAATGTGCCTGATGGATTACCACTAGTAAGAAAGATCAGTCATCAGATGGACTTGATTCTAGGAGCCGGTTTTCCAAATAAGGCAGCACACAGAATGACACTATCATAAAGTGAAGAGTTGAAGATAGATTTGAAGTTTAGTTCATCACATCATCCACAGATTGTATATGGAAGTAGTCCAAGAAATACATCTGAGTTGAGGAAGATAGATAAAGGTGAAATAAGTAGTGCTGAAGCTGAGGATTTGTAGAACATTTGAAGAACATCCATGAGGAAGTGAGGAAGCACATTACCAAGATGAATGCACAGTATAAGACTAAGGTAGATGAGAAAAGAAGACATAAGGAATTTCAGGTTGGAGATGAAGTCATGGTTCATTTGCGGAAGGAGAGATTTCCAGTTGCTACATACAACAAGCTGAAAATGAAAAAGTTTGGACCATGTAAGATACTGAAGAAGCATGATTCAGGAAATGCATATGAGGTAGAATTGCCTACTGAGCTGAATATTTCACCAGTGTTTAACATTTTAGATTTGATAGAGTATTGTGAAGGAGGTGTTGAAAATGAGGTCATAACCGCATAGTGGAGTATTCCAACAACTATTTTAGCTACTAAGGAGATTGACGATATACTGGATAGTCATGTTGGCAAAAGTACAAGGAACAAGACATATGAAGAATATCTGGTCAAGTGGTAAGGATGACCTATGGAAGATTCATTATGGTTGATAAGGGAGGAGGTTAACCATCTTGGTTTTCCTCTTCACACCTAAGACATGATGGGGTCACTTCTCAAATTACCCCGGGTGTCTGATGCAGGAGCATCCTAGGTGTAAGAGCAATCTTGCATCACCCAAAAATATTTTTGGTTTCTTTTCAATAAGGGCTATCTTGTGTAGAGCTTTTATTTTTGGAAATTTACTATTTTTAGTAAGTTTTCTGTTCATGCTCATAATGGTCTATTTTCTTCCCTGGAGATTCATTTTGGTTATATCATCTTGCCAGTAAAGTTTCATTACCAGATCAAGTCTAGTTTTGAAGATATTGAAAATTTTTGGTATTGGCAATAGAGTACGAAAACTTTAAACTTAGTTTTGAAGGCTTTAGAGGCCTCAGATGAGGTTGAAACTTCAGCTAAATGAAGCTTGCTTATTTAGGCATTGTAGAGAACTTCACGCCCTTTCCAAAATGGGGTATAATAGTCAATTGGGTCAATGGGTGATGACTTATGGTCTTCAGAAGTTGGGTCACCTGAAATGGAAGAAAATGATTTTCCTTCAAAATTTTTGTTTGGGTTTCAAAAGTTATTTTGAGCTGACTTTGATGTAATAAATTGTAAAATAAAATAATTCTAAGTTTGGTTGGCCTTATTGGCTAAAATTCTGGAACCTTCCCAGGCGGTGGAAAATTGCCTATATAAGGAAGGCTGTAGTGTTGTCTTAGGTGGTTCGGGCAGTTCTAGGTAGTAGATCTGGGTAATAATTTGAGGCTTTTTCCTATATAATATTGTAAGGGGAATGCCCATGTGGCTTTGCATATTGTAATTCTGAAAATTTGTAATTCCACATTTGTGGAGATAATAAGAATGCCATTTGCTGTTCTTGCAAATTGTTGTTGTTTCTCTATTTCTGTTATGTGTTTGTGGTATTAAGGGGAGCACCCTTCATCAACATGTCCATCACAAATAGATCTAAATCTATCATTCCTCCACCATAAACATTTCCTCTCTGATCCATCCCATGTAAGTCCTCTAAAATTGTAGGCTAGATCCTTACTCTACCACCCCACAAAAATTGAATCTAGGGCTTCACAACCTCAGGAGATGGAATTCAATCACCACAAGAACAAAAAAATTTCTTTGATACCACTTGGTGAAGTCATGGACAAAGGGACCTCAAATAGATCTACCCATTATGTGCAACAAGAGTCACACAATAGAAACGAGTAATAATTGAGAGACAAGAAAGATCAATCTTGCATTATCAAAAAATCAATTACAATGGACTTACAACACACAGTCTTACATTCTAGACATACATGCTTGATTACAAATATAAATCCTATATTCTAACCTTCAATAGGTTATCTCCTTATCCAGAACCACTGAGATGTCTCTAAGGATCAATTACATTAGGTTATACAACATTTGTAAGCCTCAAGTCAGCTAAGAAATATTACATTTCTTGATGAGAAGAAAACATATTATAAAATATAGGCCAGGACCCACATCATAAGGATCAACCTCAAATAGATAATACATGAACTAAAATCCCTCAAGTAGGTCGGCCATAGGTGTAGAAACATCAAGAAATGATCCATGAAGCTTCATCAATTAGGACAATCCTTTGTGATATCAGAAAACACAAACTAGTTGTGAAATGTAAAGAACAAATAAGTCCCACCAAGAATCCACAAGATCTCAACTATGAAGCAACTGATCGAGGTGAGAACCTAGGTGAAGGTTCAACATGATGCCAAGAACACACCAAAAGGCATGCAAATGTAATAGATCCAAACTTAAGGTGTATTGAAAGAAACACAAAGACTAAAAATATAGGAAAATAGAAAACAAAGATTTTTGGTTTATGCAAGATTGCCAAGAAACCCAAGACACTCCTATATCATGTTGTGACCTTTCTCCTTCTCTTTATAAATCACATGGAGTAGATACTACTTTCTTGTATTTCATGGTGTTTTTATTTCTTCATGGTGTTCTTATTAGAAAGTAAAGTCCACCAAGATAACTAAGAGGGGGGGGTGAAATAGTTATTAGATTATTATAACTTTTATCAACTTCAACAACATTAAACCATATAAGCAATATAATTACCAACCATAGAAAGATATTCGTACACAATAACACAATGACACAAGATATGTTGACTAGGGAACCTCTTGATCAAAGAGTAAACCCCGGTGGGAATGATACCCACAAAAGATGCACTAATATGAATATTCCTTGTGAAAGGATGGACTCTGTTAGGAGTCTTATCAAATACATTCAGTACACATGAATCCCTAATAAAATATTCTAACCCGGTTAAGAGTTATGGAAGACAGAAGGACACACTGCCCAAACAGCTTCAGGGTAAGATCACTGAACACACTGTCCAACTAATATTTTCATTACTCAATAGAATAATATGTTACCTCTTCTCTAACTATGCCAAACCACACTCATTGTTACATCAGATCTCAATTTCAGATCTTTGTACTTCGCATGTCTTTCTTCACAAATTCGCTTTCATACTTAGCTCTTTTCTTCACTTCATGCATACAACATCACACACAATCACTACTTCCACATCACAAATACATACTACTACATTTCAACAAGGAAATACATTCCTTCCTTTATACCACACTCAAATAATTACAAATGAGTTGGCATACAATTAAAAAATAAAAGTTTCCACACGCTACACCAAAATTACACAAAACTGTCAGCTTCCAAATACAATAAATCTTCACTCGTGCAACCTTAAAGTCTATACTATCATCCACATCACTATCGATGTGTCTTCAAATTCCCTCTAACTACACAAAACCAGATTCCATCCCGATTAGGAGATATCATCCAATTTCCACAAACCGCTACTCAGGAACACTGCCTGAATACTGCTTCCACCAAAATGATCATAACTTCCATGAATAAATGAATTACTATTTGTTCTCTTAACCATAGACATATAAAATATCAAAGAGTATAACCTCAACATCACATAGCTCCAACTGCAATAACCCACGTGTGCTAATCCAAACTCCGTCTGCTTCTCTGCAAGTCTTCGATAAATCACTATGTTGACATCAATGACAATCATAGTCATAAATGCAACAACAACTACTACAGAATGGTTGCCAAACATTTAGTATTCATTCCTAACAATCTCCCCCATTGACATTGATGACAACATAGATGAAAAACATCCAATGTTCCAAAAATCCAATACTGCAACACTGCTTCTTCAAATCCTCTTCATCAATCAAATCTTGCTTCGTTATCCTATTCAGTTCTCTCCAACAGATGTCTCATATGGTTTTTCATGTATGCTTCTCCCCCATTGACATCAATGATAGAAATTTCATCACTATGTCAATAATAACTCAATGTCAAAAGACACTTTTTAGAAAATACATTTACTAGAGTCCTCATGACTCAGCTCAGATACACATACTCCCCCATAGAGGAAGTACCAACATCCAGTCTAGAAGAAAGATAAGGCTCATATACCACTAGATGGATGCAACCAACTACATCACTTCTCAAAAGTAGGCTGGGGCATAACCCCAAGAATACCTCTCAGATACTCAAATGTATCCTTAGGCAAAGGTTTTGTGAATATATCTGCTATCTACTCCTTTGTACTTATGTACTCAAGTCTAACTTCTTTCTCAACAAATTTCTCTCTTACAACATGATACTTAATCTCTATATGCTTTGTCTTAGAATGTAATATAGGATTCTTAGACATACTAACTGTACTGGTGTTATCACAATGTATGACAATAGGCTCAACAAATTTTATTCCAATATCCTTCAGCATTTGCTTCATCCAAATTATCTGGTTATAATTGTTTGCTGCTGCTACATATTCTACTTTTGTTGTGCTTTGTGAGATACAATTCTACTTCTTTCTTAGCCAAGAGACTAATCTTCCTCCAAGGAAAAATGCTCCACCACTGGTGCTTTTCTTATCATCAACACTGCCTCCCCAATCAACATTTGTATATGCACATAGGGTAAAATCATTAGATTTTTCATACCATAGTCCATAGTCCATTGTGCCTCTTAAATATCTCAGTATCCTCTTTACTGTTGCATAATGTGATTCTCTAGGTTTAGCTTGAAATCTTGCTACAATTCCAATTGAATGTGCTATATTAGGTCTTGTATGAGTCAAATACTACAATCCTCCAATCATAGGTCTGTATTTCTTCTGTTCTACTGTAGGAGTCTCATCTGTGCTAGATAACTTATGTCTGGTCACCATAGGTGTTCCAACTGGTTTACAATCCTCCATTCCAAATCTTTTCAACAAGTCATTCAAGTACTTTGTCTGACTTACAAAGATACCATCATTGTTTTGTGTTATCTGTAATCCCAAAAAGTATTTCATCTCACCAATCATACTCATTTCAAATTCAGTCTTCATTTCATCAGCAAATTTGTCACTAGCTTCATCTTCTCCTCCAAAGATAATGTCATCAACAAAAATAACTATAACTAACAAACCATTTTCAATTTCTTTTGTGTACAGATTGCTATCAGTTGTTCCTTTTGTAAATCCCAACTTTAATAAATACTTATCCAATCTTGCATACCAAGTTCTAGGTGCTTGTTTAAGTCCATATAAAGCTTTCTTCAATTTACATACCATGTCTCCTTCTTGAGTTAAAGGAAAATCTTCAGGCTGCTCAATGTAGACTTTGTCTTCCAATTCTCCATTCAAAAATGCTGACTTCATATCCATCTAATATACTTTAAATTTCTTGCAAGCTGCATATGCCAAAAACATTCTTACTGCTTCAATTCTTGCAACAAGTGCAAAGGTTTCTTCATAGTCAATTCCTTCTTGTTGTGAGTAACCCTTACATACCAATCTTGCTTTGTTTCATACTACTTCTCCTTGTTCATTCATCTTGTTTCTAAATACCCATTTAGTTCCAATAACATTCTTGTCTTTAGGTCTAGGGACCAATTCCCATGTCTTGTTCTTTTCAATCTGATCTAGTTCTTCTTTCATAGCATTAGTCCAACTTTCATCTTCACAAGCTTCATTAGTAGTCTTAGGCTCAATTTGAGAAATCAAACATAACTGTTCTTGTGCCTTATTTCGAGTTAGAACTCCTCTTTTGATGCTCCCAATAATCTATTCAAAAGGATGATTCCTTAACAAACTCTTGCTAGGTGCCACTGTCTCAGATCTCTCTTCAAATGTAGGTTCTTCAATAACTTCACTGTGGCTTATTCAACAAATCACTGTCAGTTTCATAAAATAATTTAGTAGATCCAGTGTTAGGTTTAAGATGAGCTTCTTCATCAGATTCATAATCAAGCATTCTTTCCTGAATTTTGAACTTTTCATCAACTTTAACATTTGCGCTTTCAACAATAGTTTTAGTTCTTTTATTGAAACATCTATATGCTTTTCTTTTCAAAGAATATCCAAGAAATATACCTTCATCACTTCTAGGATCAAACTTTCCAATATCATCATCTCTCTTTATATAACATTTGCTTCCAAAAATTCTAAAATACTTAACTGAGGGTGCATGTCCAAACCATAATTCATAAGGTGTCTTGTCTGTGTCTGCTTTGATTTGTACTCTGTTCATTGCATACACTATTGTGTTCACTACTTCTCTCTAGAATATCTTTGCCAAATCATTTTCAAACAACATAGCTCTTGCTGCTTCAATCTTTGATCTGTTTCTTCTTTCTGCAATGCAATTTTGTTCAAGTGTTCTAGGGGCTGAATACTATCTTTTAATGCCATTTTCTTCACAAAAGGTGTTAAACTCTCTAGAAGTAAATTCTCCACCTCTATCAAATCTCAAACATTTAATATTCATTCCAGATTCATTCTCAACTTTATTCTTAACAATCTTAAACTTATCAAATGCTTCATATTTTTCTTTAAGAAATGCAATCCACATCATTCTTGTAAAATCATCAACAAGAATCATAAAATACCTTTCTCCATAGAATCCTCTAGTCTTGGTAGGACCGCTTAAATCTATATGAACAATCTCCATATTCTCTGTAGATGTAAACTTCTTACTGGGAAAAGAACTTCTCTTCTGTTTAGCCATTACACATTCTTTGCAAATCATGTTAGTAGGCTTCATAATTTTTGGTAAATCTCTTACTGCAAGTGTAGTACTTACTTTCACAATGTTATCAAAGTTTATATGATAGAACCTTCTATGCCATAACCAACTATCATCAATCTTTGTAATCAAACATGTCATCTTAGTAGGATTCAACTAAAATACATTACCTCTGGTTCTAGATCCAGTTCCAATCAGATTTCAATCTTTATCCTTTATCACACAAGTTTTCTCAGTAAACCAAACTTGATATCCCTTATCAAATAACTATCCAACACTCAAAATATTATGTTTCAATCCATCCAAAAAATAAACATCATCAGTATTAGTCTTTCCATTAAGAGTAATAGATCCTATACCTTTAATCAAAAAAGGTGCATTATTTCCAACTCTAACAACTCCTCCATCATATTCATTCAACTTTATGAACTTTTTCATGTCTCCAGTCATATGATGTGAAAAACCATTGTCTATAATCCAATCATCTTTCTTTTCAACTTGAGAAACTAAGGCTTTTTCTTCCTTAACATCAGTTTCATGATTCTCTTCTTTAATTGCTACAAATCCTATGTCGTCATTATTTTCAGTATCACTTTCACTTAAAGTTCTTTCTATACTAGCTTCAAGATCTTAATCATTAGCACAATAACATTCCTTAGATCTTCTAGGTTTGAAATTGCTTCTATAATTTTTAACTCTCTTGGGACATTTAGATGCAAAATGACCATATTCTTGACAAGTCCAACATTTAAATATTTTCTTACCGTCTAGTTCTCTTTTCACAAGCAAGGCAATACCTTCTTCAATCTTCTTGTCATCTTCATTTCTAGATCTGCTACTGCCAGCATAATCTCTACTCACACTGATGCTTCTTGACAAAGTAGGGCGTACACTAAGAGCACTGAATGCTATCTCCATTCTAGGTAAGTCTCTTGATAATCTCAGGTTCATTTCTGCTACTTCCAGTCTTCCAAGAAGAGTTTCTCTTGTAAAGTTTGTTGTACAAGGTATCATTTGTGTTCAATCATATGTGTTGTCTACTTAAATATAGGAGTCAATGTCCTCAGAATTTTCCAAGTCACTTCATTCTCTTTCTTTGTTCCTCCACAAGATTTTATACCTATAATGATTTCTGACATTCTACCAAGATAACTTCTAATAGATTCATCTTCCAACATTCTTATATCTTCAAATGCACATATCCAATTATGTAATCTAACTCTTTTTGCATGTTCACCACCTTCAAAAATAGAGTGTAAAGCATTCCAAATTTCATGAGATTTTTTCAAATATTTGCCTGATTGTACTCATTCTCCGGAAATGTTGTCAAAAGTACTTCTCTTGCAAGTATGTTACACATGAATAGATCTCTCTCTTCTGTAGTACATGTTTCAAGATTTTCCTCTTCAAAGATAGTCTTATTATTCTTTGTAATCAACCAATAACCTGGTCCTAAACATAGTAGGTGTGTCTTCATCTTTTCTTTCCAGCTATCAAAATTTAATCCATCAAACTTAGGGCTTTCTTTCCTGAAATTCGCCATGGATCTCCTTAAGCTGTTAAACTTCTTTTTCAAGGACCTGCTACTTTGATACCAATTGTTAGAAAGTAAAGTCCACCAAGATAACTGAGAGGGGGGGGGGGGGGGGGGTAATTAGTTATCAGATAATTATAACTTTTATCAACTTCAACAACATTAAACCATATAAGAAATATAATTACCAACCATAGAAAGATATTCATACACAATGACACAAGATATGTTGACTAGGGAACCTCTTGATCAAAGAGTAAACCCTGGTGGGAATGATACCCACAAAAGATGCACTAATATGAATATTCCTTGTGAAAGGATGGACTCTGTTAGGAGTCTTATCAAATACATTCAGTACATATGAATCCCTGTTAAAAGATTTTAACCCAGTTAAGAGTTATGGAAGACAGAAGGACCCACTGCCCAAACAGCTTTAGGGTAAGATCACTGAACACATTGTCCAAATAATCTTTGCATTAATTAATAGAATAATATGTTACCTCTTCTCTGACTATGCAAAACTACACTCACTGTTACATCAGATCTTAATTTCAGATCTCTGTAGTTTGCATGTCTTTCTTCACAAATTCGCTTTCATACTTAGCTCTTTTCTTCACTTCATGCATACAACATCACACACAATTGCTACTTCTACATCAAAAATACATACTACTAAATTTCAACAAGGAAATACATTCCTTCCTTTATACCACACTCAAATAATTACAAATGAGTCAGCATACAATTAAAAAATAAAAGTTTCCACACGCTACACCAAAATTACACAAAACTATCAGCTTCCAAATACAATAAATCTTCACTCGTGTGACCTCAAAGTTTGCACTATCATCCACATCACTATCAATGTGTCTTCAACTTCTCTTTAACTACGCAAAACTAGATTCCATCCCGATTAGGAGATATCATCCAATTTCCACAAACCGCTACTTAGGAACACTACCTGAATACTGCTTCCACCAAAACGATCATAACTTCCATGAATAAATGAATTACTATCTGCACTCTTAACCATAGACATATAATATATCAAAGAGTATAACCTCAACATCATATAGCTCCATTTACAATAACCCACGTGTGCTAATCCAAACTCTGTCTGCTTCTCTGCAAGTCTTCGGTATATCACTGTGTTGACATCAATGACAATCATAGTCATGAATGCAACAATAACTACTACAGAATGGCTGTCAAACATTTAACATTCATTCCTAACAGTTCTTGCATATGACATTATGAGAATTTTAAATATTCTTCCAAATTGCAAGGTAGTTTTCAATACTTTTATCCATATTTCATGTAATTTTCTCATATTTTTAAAACTAAATGCATGGAATATATTGAAACTGATGAACTTAAGGATGACATTGGTATTAATCAGCTTAAGCCTTCTCCTAGGGTGTCTATTAATCATGAATATGGAGATCATGCTCCTTACAATCTCATATTGGTGAGAGCTAGATCCTTTCCTCCTAAACCTACCTAAATGAATGAACTTAAGGAAGCTAGTTTATGTACTTCTTTAGATGATTTAAAAAATTCCTCTATTTATCAAAATATTTTTAATAATCTGTATATTAAGAATTTTCTTGATTATTTATCTTCAAAAATTTATGCATATAAAATTATGAGAATTTCAAATATTCTTCCAACTTGCAAGGTTGTTTTCAATACTTTTATCCATATTTCATGTAATTTTCTCATAATTTTTTAAAACTAAATGCATGGAATATGTTGAAACTAATGAACTTAAGGATGAAATTGGTATTAATCACCTTAAGTCTTCTCCTATGGTGTATATTAATCATGAAGATAGAGACCATGCTCCTAACAATACCATATTGGTGAGAGCTAGATCCTCTCCTCCTAAACCTGCATAAATGAATGAACTTAAGGAAGCCAGTTTATGTACTTATTTAGATGATTTAAAAAATTCCTCTTCTTATCAAAATATTTTTAATAATCTTGATATTAAGAATTTTCTTGATGATGTATCTTCAAAAATAACATTAAGTAAACATGAAGATCTTCATAAAATTTCTTCACCTTCTTCCCCACCTAATGAAGATGAGAATAGTGATAGGAACCTTAATCTCCCTAAAGAGAATAATTCCCTTCCTATTACTCTTTATACTACACATTTCCATGTCCTTCTCCATCTAAATTAAAGGCTAATTACAATGTGGGTTATTTCATTACTACTTAACAAGGTTATAGTGGACAAGGTCTTGGTATTAATGAGCTAGGTATAAAAGTCCTTATAAATTCTCCTACAAAAGTCACTAGATTTGGTCTAGGATTATATCTCAAGACAACATTTTTCCTTTTTCTACTTCTGCTCCTATTTATTCTTCATCACAACAAAACATCCTTCTCTAGAAATTATTTTACCATCACCTTTTGTTGTTACATCTCCCTTTGATGACTATTTAGATTTGGCTGAACGAATATTTTGGAAACTAAAATATGATAAGAACGTAAAGTTCCCTCACCTTAATCTAGAAAAAAATACAAACAAAAAGATAAAGAACACAATTATAATGGTTTTGATTGCCTTTTTTTATTATAATTATAATTATTCTCTAGATAATTGTATTGAATTTATTCAATTTGTTCAAGATTTGGTAATATATATATCATATTTTCTTAACAATGGATCTTATACTTTTTCTTGATATCCCCAAAATACCTTAGCAATAGTCTTTCCTATTATGTTATTCTCCATCATATAATCTTAGTAGCTTACTTAATTAGGGGCTCTTTGTTTTGCAGGATGTTCATTGCAAGTGGTAGAATAGGTCCTTTCTCTTATCCTTTTGCTAAGGGGGAAAGGTCTCTCTATCTTAATCATTCTCCTATGGAATCCCTTATCTTGTTCTTGGTTAAATCTCTTTTAATACAATGTCCTTCCATGTATAGACTTGATTGTTTAGGATCTTTCTCATTAGGAGATTGATATGCTTTTTTACAATCTCTTCCTTTCTTAGAAGTGTATACCTCTTGTAATTCATTTTCCACTAAGATTTTATGGTGAAAAATTGTTTCTCTTTTTAATTTCTTCTCCTTTCATAATGATCCATTTTTCCTTTGTGGGTTTTTATCCTTTATAATGACATATTTCTTCTAGCATTAAAATATTTATTTTATGCAAGAAATTCATCTTTGTTAACAATATGTTTCATGCTTCAAAAGGAATGTCTATTATAAATGAGCTTTCACTTAAGGACTCTATGGTTTTTCTCTTTATTTTTCAAAAGATCCATTATCTATTTTCTATTTGTATCAATCCTAATGTGATGTCTTCCCTTTCTTGAACCTGATTACAATATCTTCCTTGCTTGGAAGTGTCTATCTATTATAATTGATCATTAGATCAGTTTTCATAATGTGTTGTATTTGGTATTTACTATATGATTGGGGGAAAGATGTTTTTATTTGCTTTTCCTTTCTCTCTCTAACGATCCACTTTCCTTGGTGGAGTGGTGTTTTTTTTATGATGTGACATTTTTTTCTTATATGGAATTGTTTGTTTGGATTCAAGACTCTCTCTTATGCAAGAGGTGTGTATCCTTTATCACAACCTCTTTATTTATTGTAATATTACATTCATACTCAACAAATACCCTTACCTTGGGGCTTAAAGTGTGTTATCCTTCACCAATAATCCCCTTTTCACCTAGAAATAGGGGGCTAAAAGGATGTATTTTTGTTCTCCTCCTCCTTTGTCTTGAAGATGTTAACTTTGTTCAAGGACTCCTCTTAAATGTAGATGTATTGTAGCCAATATATCTTCATTTTCAAGGGCCTCTTCCCACTTGTTGATATTCTTTCACAATTATCTATTCCTTGGCTAACAAGAGTCTTCCCTCTTTACTAAGGTTACGGTATATATCATTGTTTGAAGGATATCTCCTTGTTGTTGGAAGTACGTGTCCTTGTTTTCTTTTCCTTATGATGCCACCATAGTCCTGTGTGGCCTTCATAAGGAGGGGACATACATGTGAACTGCTTGTACATTATGCAATATTTTTCATTATGCATCCCTAAGGGGACTATGTTTTCCTTAGGATTGATCCCCCTCATGAATCCCTAAGGAGACTATGCTTTCATTACAACTAATCCCTCTCATGGATCCCTAAGGAGACTATAATTTCATTAGGATTGATCTTGATAATAGATCCCTATGGAGACTATACTTTATGTAAGATTGATCCCCTTTTGAAAATTCCATAAGGAGACAATTCTTTTCTTAGGATAGGCCTCCTATACTTTGTTTTTAGATTTCCTTATAAATGATGTTTAATTGGTTATCTTGTGGGATTGGCTGAACTAGCATAACACAACTTTCTAGAGCATCAATTCAATCTTCACTCTCTTATGGGATGAATGGAACTATCATAATAAAGCTTTCTATACTTTCTAATATTTCCTCCTCTTCTCTCCCATGTATCACCTAACATAACACAACTTGATAGACTATTGTATTCATGGTCTCTCTCTTTCTCTCCATGCTCTCATAGCTTTTCTAGTGGGTTAGATCATGGATTTTTGTCTTGTATTTGGTAGTGCTCTTTCCCTTCCCATCCACTTGTTTATTTTCCTTGAAATTCAAATTGGGGGCCCGTCTCATTGGTTAAGCGGGATTTTCAGATTTTCATAATCCTTCTTTGAGTTTTGAGCTCTAAAATATTGCGAGAGGTTTAAAACTAACCTAATTATTCTTATTTAGACATAAGACAAAAACATTTCAAGAGCTCTCCTACAATTTTGCATCTCAATCATTCTCAAGAAATATTTCAAGCATTCTAAGGTGCATTCAAGGCAATCTTCTTCATGGATCAAGCTTCTTTCCCTCATTTAAGGCCAAGTAAAAGAGTCCATCATCAAGGAAGAAGATCATAGTAGAAGAATCCATCTACATACATTCAAACATCCACATTCATTCAATAATTCAAGTTTTCAACTCTTCAAGTCACACACACACACACACACACACACATCTCCATCAAGCCTTGTGACAAAATACAATGTATCCATTACATAGGGTTTTGTCTTTCATGATTTCCTTTTGGGTTTTTATGTGGATTTAGAGATATTGCATCAACATACTTGATCATATTCAAAAAAGAATTTCAATTTCCAAGGTATAATAAACTTCATGTTTCAGATTTTAGCCTCTAATATATGATAGCACACTCTATTTCATTTCATTTCATTTCATTTCATTTCATTTCAAGGTTGATTCCAAACTAGGGTTTGACTGAGGAAAACCCCCCTCTACACAATAATTTCCTCTTTTTTGTATTCAAGTAAATGTGACATTCACATTGGCTTAGATGTGGGAAGTTCAAAACCTCATGAATATTCAAATCCTTGTTGGGCCTTTGTGCTCATAGGCCTTGTGCCTTCGCTAGGCCATTATGATTGTAGGTTTGAAAAAGTGACATGTGGGAATGAGGTCCCCCATTTGTGGCCTCACTTGTTCATAGCTCTAGGTGAAAAGAGTTTCACGTGGAGTTGGAGGGAATGTCATGCTAGCATCGCCAGTCATGTTAAAAAGTTTAACATACATTGTTTAAAAAAAAGAAAGAGGATAACGATTCCTTCTATATGAAGAAACATGAAAAGGGAGGAAAAAAGATAGAGAAAAATGGTATAAATAAACAAAATCTATTAATTTCTGACGTGAGAATCCTATCGGCTAATAATGTGCTAATAATAATGTTGACCAATTTTAAACCTTAGCCAATTTCAAAAAAAATATTTCCTCACAAAAGCCTCACTGCGGGTTTAGTCTTTGATGATAGGTCAAAAATCAAGTTACATATGAGTTTCATTTCCTAAATTTTCTTGATCTCTCGATGATCAAATGCTTGAGTTGCTTCTTATAGCTTAGAGCCATCAACCCTTAAAGAGATTGACAAAGTCTTATATTTATTCTTTGGTCCAAGGTTAAGAAATCCTCCAATGTGCCAATCTAGTTTGTTAGAGAGACTATATCTGAGTGGATGATACCAAGTGAAGGTTCTTCCCATGTACTTCAATTGAATCTCACTTTCGATGAAATACATGAAAACATCCTTATCAGGCTAACAGATTTGGCCTGAAAATGCAAGAAGAATTACATTGAATACATGAGAGTAATTTTTGTACAAGAAGAAGAGGAAGAAAAGATCGAAATGTTGCAATCATTCCAACAAATGACACTTGACATGGCCAGGAACCCAACTCATGTCGCTGTCTAATTTTCTTTCTTTTTATTAGTTTAATCTTTTTAAAACTTTGAAGCAATATTTTTTGATTTATGATTTTGGACCCATGTGGGCCATGTGTTCTTAGGGGTAACTTTCAATTTTCTTTTGTAAAAATAGTCTTCATCAAGAAGTTGTTACTTTTTTAAAACTAAAAAATTTAATTAGCTATATATACTTGGAGTAGCTAATAGAAACTAATCTTTTTGGCTCCGATGCAAATGGTGTGTTGTTAAGAGTGAAAGGACATTAAATGTTTTATGTTCAGACCAACTACTTTGATATTTTGAAATGGAAAATCTAATGCACTTGTTCTTGAAGTTATAGATGGTGTGCTATCATGGATAGAATTTCATTCTTCATATGTTGAATGGTTCTCATTTTAGTTTTATGTGGGAAAAAATTAAATTAATTGATTCATTTCAAATTATTCTTGTAAAAAATTATTTATTAGTGTATGAATGTTGAATGGTAAATGATGTTTTAATACTTAGGATTATTTTATTACTTTTATAATCACTATCATACTGTACTATGAGAGGGATAATAGATTAGAAGATTGTTTGTTTAGTTTTCTTTCGAGCTTTAGTTAGATTTTTATGCCTTTCTTTGCTTTCTAGTTAAAAAAGTAGAGATTAGGTGTAGAAAGACATCACACCTATCTCAACTAATGGAATAATTTGTCACTTGTATAAGTGGAAGAATATAGAGTTAGGAGACATAAATTGTAAATTAACAAATAATAGAATAAAAATAAAAAATTGACAAGAAATAAATGACATGACAATGCAAAAAAATATTGATTTCCAAATCTTTCTTACAAATCTTCCCAAATATTTAATTTCCAAATCTTTCAATTCATTACCCAAATTATGAAGTAGAACAACAACTTGTAATCTTTAAAAATCCTAGTCCTTTCTCAATGTCACTCTCAAGAGATTTTTTCAGTAATGATATATATGTTCTATACAACTATAACACAATCAAACACTTATCTTCTCAAATTTTATATGCCTCTATTACTTCCTTTTCTACCATGGAAATATAAATCAATCCTCTATCCATTGCTACACTCACCTTAAATGTGCATTGCTTCGCTCTTTGCCTTACTCTCTTTTCCATCCATTCTTTCAACAATCTCCAATGCACTCACCTTTATCTATCTATACCCAAAATAATTATTTGTGCAGTCCAATATATTTATGAAATATTTGGGCTATGGTTGAGGGTGGTGGTAAAAAAAAATGAGGCGTGGATTAACTTCCTCAATGCATTAATATCCATAATTTTTTTAGCCCAACATTTAAAATACAACATTTGGTATTTTAATGTCGACTAAAGGTATCATCCCTACATGATTTCATTCTTCAATGCATTTCTTTTTGTCATTCTCTCAACTAATCATTGACGAGACACCATAAAAAATAGTAATGATTTCATTCTCCAATTCCCTTGATCTCCTTGGCATTGCTAGTGCAACGGTGGTTCACAACATGGTTTAATATCCTCTTGTGTCTTCTATAAGTCTAGTGGTTGTATCAGGCATTAATAGGTTGATCTTTTGGTGCAACAACAACAGCTAGTTGTAACAAGTGGTATCTAAGCATTATGCATTGGATTGATGAGTTTTGGGGACTACTCCTTAGGGGGAGCAGTCTTATGGCTATTTATTGATTGGGTATTTTTGATATCTTTGGTCCTTTTCCATTGATGTCAAAGGGGGAGAAGATTGAGTGAAAAATAAAAGCAAGATCAAAGATTGTACAGATGGTGTTGAAGTTTGATATTCAGAGTGATTAGGTGGATATATTGCAACTATACTTTTAGAGTGATCAAGTGGATATAGAATTGACTTTGTGCATTGATTAGTTTTTCACTACATATGTTACCATCAATGCCAAAGGGGGAGATTGTTGAAAGATTGAGCATGTCATATTTTTAGATTTAGGTGTGTTGACATTAATATTTGTCATTGATGTCAACATACTTGTTGTCTCAGACAGTGTGTTCAAGATGTTTGATAACAAGGATCTCAGTTGTTTAGATGTTATACTAAAGATCTTGAGATGTGATGGTGAGGTATTGTTCTGAGATGTTTGTAGGTCATATACAGAGGTTTGCAGATATTGGTTTAACAGTTTGAATAAGATGTGATCGAGTTTCTAGTCATGGGTGTCACATTGTTCTTGTGAACAGTGGTTGTGTATTTGGCTTGGTATGACTTGGATGTGATGTTTCAAAGGTTACAAATCTGGTTGTTGTATGATCCCTTATCATTGTGATCACATATGGTGTTGTTCATGATTTAGAGTATAGCAAACTATCTTTTGTTATGTTTGAGTTTGGTATTTTAGTGTTCCTGTTGATCAGAGTGACATATGAGTTTGGATTTCATATTGGAGATGATGCAAAGGTTCTGGATGGTATTCATGCTTCTTGTTGGTGTTCTTAGATCATGTGATGATCATGCTTTTGGTTGTCATTTGTTGTGGTGATCGTATTTTCTCCCTTGCTAGCATGTTGGCATTTTTGCATTTGGGTACTAATCATCTTGATGGAGTAATGTGATGTGATTCTTGGTAATGCATTGGTGATGGTATAGCGTGTTCAAGGATGAATATTTGGATACTATATAAGTATTAGCCAACTTGATTTGGATCACATTGAGGATTGAGCATAATGAACTTATATCTTTCATTGTCTTATCTGACATAGTGGTTGATTATTCTTTGTAATCCATATAAATAATAGATCATTTTGTAATTGATCTATGTGAGAGAAAGGATTGTGTATGTGTTCTACACCTAAGGTAGAGTTTGTACTTCATTGGAACTATATTGGAATAGGAGATGCTATTTGTCAATTCTGTTGTAAGGACTATATGTCCACCCCTTTGTAATTGAAGTTAGATCGGTGAACCCGACTGAGGGCCAGATCTGAGATTGTATTGTAAGCAGTGAGCTTTGGGCAGTGAGCCTAAAGATTGGACTATAATCCTAGGGTTGCAAGTGCATCCTTTGTTCTCTATTTTGATCTTAATTGAGTAGTAATTTTAACAAAGTACACTCATCTAGTGGGTTTGACTCCCACTGTGGTTTTCCCTTAACCAGGTTTCTTTGAGAACAAATATTTGTGTTCTATGTTTTATGTTGTAGATCTTGTATTATTATTTATCTTTTAGATCTAAGTGGAAAAAATGAGATTAATGTAATTAGACACACACAATTGATTCACCCCCCTCTCAGTTGTGCACTTGCATTGGGGGGAAATATTACAATGGTGAGTAAGACTAATTTGTGCCCTTGGTCTCCTTGGTTTTGCCAGTGCATGATGGTTCATGACATGGTTTAATGGAATCTTGTATCTTCTATAAGTCTAGTGGTTGTATCAGGCATTAATAGGTTGATCTTTTGGTGCAATGACAACCACTAGTTGTAACTCTCATCTCATAGATTGAGAAAAAGTAGATACACCTGTGTCTACTTGAATTTCTCCTTTTGATGTTTTTGTTGATGGAAGGAATTTGTTCCTCAAACCAACATCATGATGTTAGGATTATGATGAACTAATAGAAGAAAATTATTGCATAAGGATATGAAAAAGTTGGATTTTTAAAAATGAGACTAAATGGCTCAATTTATAAATATTTGATGAGGAGAACCAATGGCTAAGATTCAATAGTTAATGTATGTGTAGGATTGATTGAGAGAGATATCATGGATTGAGGAATTGGACTATTGAAAACTATCAGAAGGATGATGGAGGTGTAAGATATGGTTGTGCTTAGCACTTATTGGGGGAAACATGAAAGATGCATGTATATGACATGTTTAAGAAATAGAGTAGCTTGTGAAAGTGACAAGTTTGCGACATGTCAGAGAAAGGGTGGCAATGAGTTGTTCTTTCATGCTCACACATGTGGAATTAAATAATAGGGAAAGGAATAATGAGGAATAATGATGAAACCAAGGATAAGAGGGACCTAAAGGAAGTTAGTCCAATCCTTGCATCACGAGTCACACAATGCAATAGGTAGTCTTACTTTCTAGGCATACACACCTATTTTGGAGCCTTTATGAGGTTACATTTTTATACTATCTATTGCTATCTACCATTAAAATTATTATCTTCTACAAACTAACCCCTAAGGATCTATTACATCAGGTTATAAAGCCATCACAAACATCAAGTTGGCCTAAGAAAGATTACATCCTCCAAGAACAGGAAAATGTATTACATTATAGGTTAGGACCTAAATCATAAAAATCCCTCATAACTATATGTAAAATAATGTGTGAGCCAACAAGATCATCCACAGGTAAAGAAACATCAAGATATGATGCATGAAGCTTTGTTGATTGGGAAAATCCTTCATGAGATTGAAAAACATAGACTAGTTGTGAAACGTGAAGAACAATGAAGTCCCGCCAAGAATCCAAGATAAATCAAACATAAAGAAATCAATCAAGGTGCTAACTTAGGTGAAGGTAAAACACGTGTTGGTGTAATTAAATATTCTTAATTACACTTTACTTAAGTTTACTTAGGATAATGAATTTTCATATTAGTTTTCATGTAGACACCTAAGAGTTTGCATTTTATATTAGCATATGGTGTAGGAGATTTCCTCTTTAGGTGGAGTTAGTTGTTATCTCATTCCTCTTTATGTGTGAGATCCACCTTTGGTGCTCTTATCAAATTATCATGGTCTCATTGTTGCACATGTTTGCACATACTTCATTGTACAATGGAGGATGATCCACCTTTGGTGGACATGTGATTCCATCTTGTGTAGGTAATAGGTTATCATTTGTGTATCTCCTAGTTATTGCCTATATATTCAGGCATGTCTACTTTGTATTTATCGATTGGGCATCGTCAATATATCCATTATTATTTGTTCATTATTGAATCAATCAATTGATCATATCATTTTACCTATCTCTCTTGTGCTATCAATTGAGCTTCTAGATCTTGGCATTTTATTCTTTTCCTTAGGTAAATTCTTACATGATATCAAAGCCATAGGAGTTTCATTGCATAGCCATTGGAGAACATTTTTCTTCATATTTTAGAGGGCCATGATTCAGATCTGGGCTATGATGAGTTATTGGGAGTGTCTAGAGTAAGATCTAACCTCACCATTGCATTCTGGTGATTATTTCGATGAATTTTGACTATAAATTTGCCTACCTTGGACAAAAGCCAAATTTAAGGCAATTTTTTTTGCAAATCGAACCCCTAAGGTCTAACCTATAATTTGGCCTTCAGTTGTTAGTTAGTTTCTATAGGGCTGGTGATTCATACAATTCAGAGAAAAGCTAGGCCCTCAACCCCTTGTATGCACCCTAAAATGGTCACCTAGACTTTGGGCCCCTATTCATCAATTTATCAATTTCTTGAATCAATGCTTTGCAATATTTTCAATTCAAATCAATTTCCTTGATCAAATCGTAATTAATTCAATTATTTTAATATTTCCTAAGGTTTGATCATTTTATCCTAAGTTTTATTTAATTAAGAGAACATGCTCCCTTTTAATTAAATAAAAAATCTTTTAATTAAATAATAAAATCACTTTATCCTAAGCCACATTTAATTAAAAGAACAGATCTCTTTTAAATAAATAAAAAATCTTTTAATAAAATAATGGAAACCACTTTGCTAAAAATAATAAATAAATAATAAAATAAAAAGAAAAAGAAAAAGACTTTTTTATCTACACATTGAATGTACACTTTCCAAGATGAGTGAAATCTCCTTTTGCCTCTTAATCTCTTCCACACATCTTTTTGCCTCTTACTCATGTCCATTGATTTTGCCTCTTGAGGATCTTGAGCACATGGATCAACCAAGATTTAATCTCCACCATTGCTCATTTCTTTTTGCCTCTTAATCTTGACCGTCCAAGATTCTTTATAAGGAGCCCTCTCCTTCTCATTTATCTAGAAGATTTTTAAGTATTGTTATGCTGCAGGTTTGGAGAGTGATTTTGGAGAAGATTCTTGAGCACTTGAGCTTGGATATTACAACTTCTCTTTTCTTGTCTTCTTCTGTCATGCCCCATGGCAATCCATTTAGATTAATCTTGCATTTGCATATTAGATTAGATTCATATTTCCTTTCATAGAATAATCTTACATAAGCATTTCCTTTCATAGATTAGGTTGCTTTCATGCATTGTTATCATATAGAATAACTTCCATTTTCATTTGCATGCATATTTGATGATCATGGAGACTAGCATTCTTTCTTTTCCTCTTCTAATCTCTCATTTTATGGTGTACTTGCATGGGCACAAACTAGGTCTAATATGAGGGCCTCCATTACAAACCCTTGCACTCCATGAATAGAGAGCTATGAGTCACCATTTGAGACCTCATTCTTGAGCAATCTTGGATTTAATGACTCATATAAGTGTGTCAACATTTTAGCACACACTTTTGGCACCCACTATGGGGAAGAATATTCCATTTTTAGCCTCATTTTATTTTAATTTTATTTTTTTGATGATTTTCATATGCTATCCGTACTTTCGTGCATCTCTGTTACGGATTATCGTGTGAGGTTTCTCACTATATCACATGAAGATTTATTGGTATCAATGATTCCTCGTGTGACAAAGACATTTTATCATGTGACTCTGTGTACTTTCTCATGCGGAATAGGGTTCTGGCTCGCATGAACTTTTGACAGCAGAGACCTAAATTTGCAAATTTACTTTCTGATTGTTGTTTTCTGACATTTAATAGTTGCCATGATTTATTGCTTTGATTTTGATTGCTGAGGCAGCATAGCACTGGATTGCAGAGCTTTGGACCTAAGGTGAGTTGTTACAATCTCTATAACATTTGGATTTTGGGAATAAAATTAATCTCTCATGTGTATGGTTTGAGTGCTTATTTCTTTCATAAATCACACTTCAATTTTGGGCTCTAAAAATAACATAGATTCACTTTCTTGCATATGTGTTTCACATAGTAAATAGGCCCTATGAACACTATTTGTGGTGTTCTTGAGAGAGTGGGATTCTTATGAAGCTCTTCTTGATGACAAAACCCCTTGTAGGTAGGGAGGATATTGTTACTATCTCACGGTCTTACTTGGTTTAGTCTTCAACATTGATTGGTACGTTCTCTCTTGGTCCCACTTAGAGAGCTCGGTAGACATTGTTGTTGACATTATGAACCTTGATGAGGTGGTTTCAATCTTAGCGTGTCAATGAACTTGCTTGCTATGTTTGGGTGAAGTGAAGAGGCTAGAGGATTATGCTCTACTCCCTTTTTGGGTAGTACCAAAAACTCATATCCTTGAATTTAAACCAAGTCCCCATGTGGTCCTTTTTGTGAGTCACCTTTTTAGAGAGGGTTAAATGTAGTGGACATTCCCTTTATTGGGCCAACCACATGGATGGAACCTCAAGTGGTAATAGTCATTTTCACCGTGGTAGCAACAACCGCTATATAAATGTCCTTGTGGAAGAAATCTCCACGGGTGTGGTTTCTTGTTGGGCTGTCAGATCTCCTCATCGTCTCTGATTGATTAAATTCTTGGAATGTGTCAAAACCCCAGTGTGCTTGGATTAGAGTTTGCTCTCTTGAGATTGCAAAAGTTGCAGAGTGAAACCATTATTAAGAACCATAGTGCAACCAAATTTTTATTTGCTAAGACTGTGTGTGATTGGAAAAACATCTTGAGAACATACACAAGTAGAATCTTTAAGGAGTAACATACTAAGTCACTATTCTTGTTCATGTGCAAGGTTTCTTTTTCCCTTGCTCATTGTTTGAAGACATTTGTTGCTTGAGCTCCTTGATTGTTGTCTTGCGTGCTTGATTGATGATAAAAATCTGTTGATGCATATACTTGGTTATTTAAAACAAACAAAAACTGAGTTCATGAGTTTACAACTTGCTATTAGGTGGTCTGATCCTATTTCCTCACCTAGTTCCCTGCATTCTCTCATGTGATCTTTCATTTCCTCACGTGGACCGTGCATTTTCTCGTGCAGGATTTCATTTCCTCGCACACAATTTCAATATAGTCTTGTTAGAAGTCTCTATTTTCACTTTGCTAGTTTGATCCAACATTTTCTCATGCAAGCCTAGCATATTTGCACATGATCCCTAGCATTTCTTCATGTGGGATTGCATTTCCTCGCGTGAACCTGTCCTGTAGTTTGTCAAACAGTGGCCTGACTCCTATCATTTCCAATTTTCCTTGGGCGATCTAGATTATAGTAGGTCACTTACCTCGATGTTGGAAGCTTGTTTTCACCTTGGGTTCCTATGTATTGACCTCTTGGATTAGTATTCTTTGATTTCACAAGTGACCTTTCTTGGAATCGGTTAGTTGGAGATCATCCTTATTGAGAAAGTAAACCTTTAGATTCTTTGATAACACGCTTGGAGAGTTTTAGTAATCTCTTGTCCAATTCACTTCCATCCAAAATCAAATTCAATCAAATATAACTTGGGTAAATCATCCTCCTGATCCATATGTGTTACGGTATTCACCCATTTATTGGGAACCTCTATGGTAGTGTTGGTTTATGCCTCTTGCAAAAATTCTATCTTATCATCTCTCTTTTGGACAATTGAGTGCTTTTACTATCCTAGTTTGATACCAACCTTTCTTAGGGTCATCTTATCACCTAGTACCTTTTCTTTCATGTCAGTTATGACAAGGTATCAAGTAAATCAAGGAAAATGACCTCAAGTAGTCTTTGACCAATTACCCTTAGTCAAACTCACCAAAAATGTAAGGGAAAAGAGCTTGTCTTTGATCAATCCCCTAGGAATACCTCAGAAGTTTGGTTTGATCCCAAGAATAATCTTAGTGAGTTGAGCACACCTTTAGCACCTTCTCATTCAAATATGGATATGAGTTACATAATGACTCAATGAGAGAGGGAAGAAATGGATAAAAGTCTTGACAACATATTTGAAAGACATAGAGACACCATTCTATTTGGTAGTTCCTCTAATGAAAATCGACCAGTTTCAACCCTTATCTTAACTAGATATTTGGATGCACATCAAAGGGCTAAAAGGGAAATGAAGAAATCCTATCAAGAAGGACAATCACAACATGACAGTCAAGATGATGAACCTTATGATACTCATGAATGTAGCACATACCAATGACTTGTTTAAGCATTCAATACCAAGTTCACTGCTCCAAACAATTTCAAGATACACAAGTGATAGACTCAAGAGAATTGAGCATGAAAAGAAAGCCTTCCTAGATGAACAAGCTGCAAAGGAAGAAAAATTTAGACTCTTAGAGTCAGAAAGATAAGCCTTATTGGAAATAGAAAGGAGAGCCGCACAAGAAGATCAAGATAGACTCTTGGCTCAACAACTTAATGATCAATACAACAACATGTGTGTTGGTGGTGGAAACAACTCTCCTCCATCCACTCCTTCCAAGACTCCACGAAGTGGAAGACACTCAAGAAAACCTTCATGGTGTCCTAGTCCTAGAGGAAGAAGGGCTTCACAACAAGAGCATTATAGGATACAAAAACCTCCTAGGAACTCAAAACAACCTTCACAACATGCTCACCATGGTTCAGAATATGGGGGTAGTAGCTCAAGTTTTGACCTCAACTCCCAAGACTTCATGAAGATACCACACGAACCACTCTTCCAATAGTATGTGGAGAGATACTTGGAGCAAAACAAAGATAAGTTCCTAGAGAGTTTGATCAACAAGGGTGCTAGGGTCCCCTATAATTTTGATGTGGACAAGAAGATCAAGAAGCAAGGTCCATCCCAAGAAGAAGAGATTAAGAAACTTAAGCATATGATGGAAAAGGTGTTGGCACCCAAGAGTGCATTCTCGCTTGATTCAATTTGTCCTAATCCTTTTGACAAGAGTGTGAGCATGAAAGACTTTCTTAGAAAGGTTGAGATCCCTCCATATGACAAGTATGATGGTAATGTAGATCCACATGATCATGTGCATCAATTTTATATTATGAGTTTTAAGTTCCATCAAGATGACTCCTACCTCATGAGATTGTTCCCAAGGAGTCTTAAGGGTCAAGCGATGGAATGGTTCACCAACATAACCCCCCCCATCAAGACTTTCAAAGAGATAGTCCATAGATTTGTCCAAACTTTTCTTACAACCTTTCAAGATCTGTCACCATGTTGGACTTATGCAACTTAAAGAAAAATCAAGGGGAATCCTTTGTCACTTTCTTGCAAAGGTGGAGACAACAATGTTCTTGCTACTCTAGGACCATTCCTAAAGATGAGAAGATTGACATCCTTATTAGCAACTTGGTTCCTAAGATGTGGTATGAAGTTAGGAAAATGGTCTTTGATTCCTTTGACACCATGGTTGAAACTGCATGTAGGATTGAGGATGTTTTGAAAGAACAAGGAATTTTGGCCAATAACAAAAACAACAATAATGGTCAAAATAACAACACCTCTAATAAGGATAAAGGAAAGAACTCACATTGGAATAGGAAAAAACAAATGGTCAATGATGGAGTTGTGGACTCTTCTCAACCCAAAGATCAAGTTGTTCTTCACTTGTCTAGTGTGGTTCAAGCCATGAAACTCAATGCCTCTAATCAACAAGAGTACAAGCCAAGATATCAAGATAAGCCCAAGAAAGAGAGACGCCAGTTTTCAAAACTTGGTGATTCATATGAGGATGTCTTAAAAACACTCATTTCCAACAATCTTGTGCATCCTCAAGATCCCACGAAGCATTATATACCTGATGTTAAGCCACACTAGTGGGATGAGAAAGCCTTCTGCAAGTTTCATAATGGCGTTGGACATGATATTGAAAATTGTTGGAAACTTAAGCATATCATCGAAGATCTCATTGAGAGTGGACAACTTAAGGTAGATGGATTGAACACTAACACTGATCATAAGGCATTCAAAGAGCCTTTGCCCAAGTATGAGAAGGGGGAAACCTCTAAACCTAAGAATGGAAAGGCTAAGATCAATTACACTTACACAGTTGTGGAGAATGTTGTCAACATGCTTGAAGTTGTAGAGGAAAATGTCAACATGATGAGAAATAAAGGTCCCTATGGTTATGATCTAGATGTGGACTCTCCTCCTATCTTTGATGAAGAACCTGTCGTGGTGCTAAGGGGTCCTAACTCTAGAATGTTATCCCAATCTCTCAATGCTATCACACAAAGTCAAGGTCCCGTTGTCATTAGAGGACCTAGTTCAAGTCAACCCAAAAAACCAAAGAAAGTGACATCCAAGAATGTCACCTCAAAACTAGCAGTTAATCCTAAAATGAGTTATAATCCCATCGATTAGTTGCAGAGAACCCCAGCATAGATTTTGATCTTTGAGCTCTTAGAGTTGTCTTCGAGACATAAGCAAGTCCTTGAGGATGCTTTGCGTGCAATGAATGTCCCTAACAACTTAGATGTTGATCAATTCCAAAACATGGTTAACTATATTGCTAGCCCTCATTACCTTACCTTTTCAGAGGATGATGATAGAGCTTTGAGCCACCCACACAACCTTGCCCTTCATATTGAAGTCTTGATCCAAAAAATCCATGTTAGGCGCATGTTGATAGATGGGGGTGCTGGGCTTAACATTTGTTCCTTGATTCTTTTGAAGACATTGGGTTATTCTGAACAAGTCATAGATACCAGAAAGAAGATCACTATCCAAGCCTATGATGAGGCAGAAAGAAGTTCGAAAGGGTTAGACGTTCTTCCTATTAGGATTGGCCCTATTGAGAAGGATATTTTGTTTCAAATTGTTGATGCTGGTCCTCTGACATACAATATCTTACTTGGTAGACCATGGATCAATGATATGCAGGTAGTGCCATCTACCTATCATCAGTCTGTTAAGTTCCCTTACAATGGAGTAGAGATTTGTATACCGGGGGATAACAGTTTATTTGTTAACTCAATTTCAGCAAGTTCTCATGTTCCCCTCAATAGAGAAGCAGAATATTTCAATGCAACTTTAGCTGAATGTAGAGACAAGTTCAAGTCAGTAGACCTTGGCATGGGAGGGTATAAACTAAACTCCCTCACAAAGCTTCTAGTTTCACTTAGGTCTTATGGAAAGCCTTCACAGGAAGTGTGACCTTCCTCTTCAGCTATGACTTTATTTGGTACATTTTTTGAGTCTTCAGTGCCTATTCAAGATGAAAAAGAAGAGGTGGCTATTAAAGACCGGATTTATAGAGAAGAGAAATACATGAACAATGAGAAATTCTCTCCCTCTCCTAAGGCTTATGGAAGAGGGTATACTTTTGTCAAAAAGATGGGCTATCCTGGACATGGCCCTCTTAGTTACAGATTAGATGCTAGAGCTGAACCTCTTGATCATGCTCTTTTTGGACGCAAGTCTAAGAAGATGGTTGGCCTAGGATTTGTGAATCATAAAAAAAACACTGCTCCTATCCTTGATGAGTCAAATAGTGAAGATGAACCATAATACATGCCTAATTTGAAAAATAAAAAATATATATGTGAAGATTGGATCCATTCCACTAACCTCCTTTGGGGAGATTCAGATAGTCTAGCCACTCATGGTACAGTTGCAATTGTAGAACAAGATGAATGAGATGTAGAAGATCCTAACAGAGAATGTCAATGAAAGAGTATTGTTCATTTTATGGAGAGAGATGTTACCCTTGATGATATTAGAACTTCCACATCAAGACGTCCCAAACCTTCATGGTGTAAACATCCTAGTTGGGATTCAAAAATAGATTCACATGAGTATGAATGGGACTCTCTATGATTCTTCCATAGTTGACATGGATGTTGATGTCATCCACACTTATAGTTCTCAACCCAAGGTAGCTGACGAGTCACGTGCAGGATTAGAGGATTTGAACCCACATGTTTCCTTAGTGGATGATTCTTCTCTTGTTAGGATGAATCTTGATTTGGGTAGCTTAGAAGGATACTTGACGGACTCTGACTCTTCGGTCACTAGAGATAATATCATTCACATTCACAACCTTGAACTAGTCATTGAATTACCTCTTGCTCATCCTAACCTCATTGATTGGTCCCAACGCTATTGAGAACCTGAGCTCTTAACATTCCAAAATGACTATGAGATAACCTATTACTTGAATGCCATTGAACCCATAGTCTCTTCCACTAGTGAACCGGCTACCAGCATGATAGAGCCAGACATCAAGTACCTTAGTCACAAAATAAAAATAAAAGAAAATCAAAAGAATAAGAGTTTTGATGGCAAAAAACACTGTGTGACGGCATCACAACCAAAAAAAGTAAAAATAAATGACATATCCAAGGGTGAAAACCTCTTTGAGGTGCCTAAGGATGAGGTACTTGATCATCTCCCTAGCTATTTTCAAGATAGATCTTCAGTGCTTATTGAGCCAACACAAGTAGTCAATTTGGGTATAGATGAGGCTCCATAGATAGTATATTTAGCTCAGTCCTTGTTACCACAAGAAAAAGAAGTTTACACTAAGTTCTTATAGAAAAAGAAGATCAATTTTGCATGGACTTATTCAAATATGCCAGGGTTGGACACTAATCTTATCATGCATCACTTGTCCATAGCTCCAAGTGTAAAACTAGTCAAACAAAAATTGAGAAAGATGCATCCTCACATAGCTCTTCTAGTCAAAGTAGAATTAGAGAAACTCCTTGGTGCAGGATTCATAAGAGCTATTAACTACACTGAAAGGATATCAAACATTGTACCAGTTTCCAAACATGAAAAATCCATTCGAATTTGCACAAATTTTATAGATGTCAATAGAGCATGCCCAAAGGATGATTTTACACTCCCTAATATAGACATGATAGTGGACATGACTGTGGGTTATGAGATTTATTCCTTGATGGATGGTTTTTCTGGATACAATCAATTTAAGATAACTCCTGAAGATCAAGAAAAGACTACATTCACTTGTGCATGGGGTACCTATTGTTGGAACGTTATGCCTTTTGGATTAAAAAATGCAGGAGCCACCTATCGACGAGCTATGACAACCATTTTTCATGACATGATGCATAAAAACATGGAAGATTATGCGGATGACACCTTGGCCAAGTATAATAAAAGAGACAGACACTTAGATGATTTAGAAGTCATTCTAGATTGCATGGAACATTTTCAATTAAGATTAAATCCTAAGAAGTGTGCATTTGGTGTTACCTCTGGAAAACTTATAAGATTCATCATTTCAGCAAAAGGAATAGAGGTAAACCCTGAAAAGGTCCAAGTAATCATAGATATGCCACCTCCTAAATTCATTAGTGAAATGAGGAGTCTTCAAGGATGTCTTCAATCCATAAGGAGGTTCATTTCACAGTTGGTAGATAGAGCTCAACCTTTCAACAAGAACTTACACAAAGGAGTCAAATGTGCTTGGAATGAGGATTGTCAAAAGAGCATGGACCAAATCAAGAAATACTTGGCAACTCCTCCTATTTTAATGCCTCCTATCCCAGGGAAACCACTTATTCTATATGTTTCAGTGACATAATCTTCCTTGGGGGCATTACTAGCTCAACTTGATGACCATGGGAAAGAAAGAGCAATATACTACATTAGTCATACTCTTGTTTCATATGAGGTTAACTACACTAGCATACAGAAAGCTTGCCTCACAATTGTGTTTTCTTCCCAAAAGTTGTGACATTACATACTTGCACACACAATACACCTCATAGAAAAAATTGATCCACTCCAGTATCTACTCGGTAAGGCTGCCCTCACAGGTAGACTTGCTAAATGGATGATGATCCTTTCTGAGTTTGACATAGAGTATATTGAACATAAAGAAATCAAAGGATAAGCTATAGTAGATCAGTTGGTTGATTTCCCAATTCATGATAGTGCACCTATTCAAGTTGACTTCCCAGATGAGCACCTCATGTATATGACTAAAAGAATATGGAAGATGTTCTTTGATGGATCCTTTATGCAAAATGGTTCAGGAGTTGGTGTGTTGTTTGTTTCTCCTCATGGGCACACAATTCCTAAGTCTTACAAGTTATTGTTCCCATGTAAAAACAACATTGCTGAGTATGAAGCTTTAACAAATGGACTTAAGATGGCCATAGAATGGAGAATCACATAGTTACACATCTATGGGGATTCATAGCTGATAATCAACCAAGTCAATGATGAATATCAAACAAAAGATAAGAAACTGGCACCTTATAAGAAAATGGTTGATTCCTTGGAATGATACTTCACATTTGTCACATTTCAGCAAATCCCTAGAATAGAAAGCAAAGCAGTTGATGCTATGGCCACACTTTCTTCACTCCTTCAATTAGAGCAACATTAATCCAGATTTGAATTCCTGGTGGAAGAGCTACGTTACCCTATCTATGACTCCCAAGAAAGTCATGTCATTTTTACCCTTTTTGGTCACGAGTCATCCCGTTATGGTGCCATTTACTCATACCTTCATGATGGAATTATTCCTAAAACCTTTAATTGATCTGAATGTAGAAACCTTATTCAAAATGCCTCTCGCCATACCCTTATTTTTGGTGATTTGTATAGGAGGGGTCTAGATGGAACACTTCTTAGATGCTTAGAAAAGGAAGAATCTGACCAAGCGTTAGTTGACATCCATGAGGGCATCTATGGGGGACATTCCAATGGTCTTTCCATGGCTCGAAGGTTGCTTAGGGTGGGGTACTATTGGCTTATGATGCAGATTGATGCAGTAGATTTTGAAAAGTCATGTGAAAAGTGTCAAAAACATGGTAACCTAATACATGCTCCAGTCAGGGAGCTCATTCCTTCTATATCTCACTGGCCATTTCAGCGCTGGACCTTTGATCTTGTTGGGAAGATTCATCCCAAATCATCAGGTGGACACAAGTTTATTATCACTGCTACTAATTACTTCACTAAATGGGTAGAAGATGTCCCACTTTTTGTTGCCTCAGGCAAGACAGTCTCTCTATTCATTCTGAACCATATCATCTATCGATATGGAGTGCCTTCTGAGATTATTAGCGATAATGGAGGTCAGTTCAAAAATAAGGACCTTAAACAACTCTGCAAGAAATTCAAGATTAAACAACATTGGTCCTTCATTTACTTCCCATAAGGAAATGGTCAAGCAGAGGCATCAAACAAAACCATTTTAAAAATCCTACATAGAATAATTCATAAGAATGGTAGATATTGGCATTTACAGATAAATTTGGCTTTATGGGCCTATAGAACGAGCATTCATACTCCTACTGGGGCTACTCCTTTTTCCCTTACACATGGTGTTGAAGCAGTGTTACCTTTAGAGGTTGAGATTCCTTCACTTAGAGTTTCCCTCAAAGGTTTAGTTACAGATGAAGACTACTACGCCATGTGACTTCAAGAGTTAGAACTTCTAGATGAGAAATGTCAAGCATCATTTGACCATATGCAGGTTTATCAAAAATGCATGTCCAAAGACTTCAACAAAAAGGTTCACCCTAGAGAATTCCAAGTGGGAGATCTTGTCCTACGTGAAAATCCTAAGAACCAACAACATAGAGATCAAAAGGGCAAATTTGAACCTAATTGGCTTGGACCTTACGTCATTACAACAACTTTTGGGACAAATGCTTATTTATTATCTACTACAGAGGGAGAGCAGCTCCGTGATCCTATCAATGTCTTGCACCTGAAGAATTTCTATCCATGATGCCCGTTCTATCTAGGGGGCATCCTTTTTACATAATTATTGATCCTGAAAAAATCCCCAAAAAATGGTATATTGTCAAAAATTTTAAAAATTGGAAAATGTCCTAAAAAAATGATCATCTTAGTGAAAAGCTAGCAATAGGTGCTTTGATGTATCTCTAAAAAATTATATATTCCAAAAATACAAAAAAAATAAAAAAATTCAAAAATTCAAAAAAAAAGACGAAAAAGTTCCTTGGTGAAAACTTGGAAACAGGCGCCTTGGTAGCAAAAATATAAAAAAATTATAAAAAGTCCTGAAAAAAAAGAAAAAAATTGCAATAAAATCCAAGTGGTGAACACCTGGAAACGGGCACTACTTGAGGCCTTTGCACCCCTATTTTTTAGCATGCATCCTCGACACTTAGCCTTTCTCCATCATGCCTTGTTCTTGTTGCCTTGGTTTGGAATTGGTCTTTGTCTTTGTCTAGGGGGCATAACTGTGTTAGCTTTGGTCTCTTGGATGCGTTAGTCTTTAGGACACCTCACAAATGATGTTTTTAAACACCATCCCAACTGGGTTTTTCAACACAACCCCTGACATTGAGTGTTTTTCAACACTTATCAGTTTGGTCTTACCTAGTTTTGTCATGTGATCTTACATGCTTGCAAGCATTCGATCCTTATCCTTGGAACTCAGTATCAGTTAACACACTTAAATTTTTAAAACACAACACTTAATGCTTGAGCTATCTCATGATCTTTTCTTTGTGTGCTGACTGTTATTGATTTTATTTGAGTGTCCTTGTCTAATAAGTCTCTTCGGGATGCATAGCTAGAGGACTTGGGGCATGGGGCATGGGGCATGTTCTTATTTTCTTTTTGCTTGTGGGTGTGGTCTTGAAGCTCTAGAGTGTCTCTTTTTTTTCCCTTGAAACACTTAAGAGATTTGAGGCATCATCCTTGACTGTTTTTGCACAATCGTTCTTATGGTCATCCCGACATCTATGCCTTGATGTGATCATAGTTTTGCTACATTAAATTGGGTAATGTAACATCAAAGTCATCTTGACATTTATGTCTTTGATGCTTATGTTAGAATCTTTCCACATTCCAATCCGATATAAATCACATTCATATCTTCATAGTTGCGCATGTGACTGGTGATGATTGTGTGATTTTCTGATGTCCATTAATAATGGCTCAATGATGAAAATAAGTTCCTTAACATTCTCTAATGAAATCCTATGTTATAGTTGCTCTATTGCAAGTACACCTTTTCATTTTCATGTAGCTTGCATTGTTAGACTTCATGTTAATTTGCATTTTTAGGCTGCATTAAGAGTTTGAGAGGGTTTTCCTTCATCTTTATTTTTGACTTTTAATCAACTGTGGCCACATTTTGATCTTCATTTTCTTATCTTCTTTCGTGATCTCAATCAAAATTTCCTATCTTAAACAGTTGATTGATTTTGAGGCATTCTCTTTCTTGAGGCAAATTCTCTTTCTTCTTTTCATTTCTTTTCACCTTTTCCAAAATTCTATCTTCCATTCACTTTCACCCCACTTCTTTTCTTCTAATTCAACCTTGGGGCATAATCTTTCATGCTTGATGATCTACCTTGGTTCTGTGATCCTTATATCTTTCATCTTACATCAAGAACCTTATCTTTAGTTTGATTTGATCAAATTTATCAATTTACTATTTCTCCTCTATCTCATTTCAATTTTGATCATGAGGGGGCAGTACCTATCAAACTTCAATCCTTGATTCAGCTTTATCAATCCTATCAATTGCTTCTCTTGGGGAAACCTTGCTTGAGACTTGATAATTACCTATTTATAGGGGTGTTGGCCTTGTCTTTTTCAATCAACTTATCTTTGTTCTGATGTGTTCCCATCTGTCGATCACACGTCTGGGTTGTTTTGTGAGCCCAAATCGATCTCACATTTCAACTTCATTCTTTGACTACATGTGTTCCCATGAAGACCACACATTAGTCAAAGAGGAGAAAATGTATGCACCCTAAAATGGTCACCTAGGCTTTGGGCCCCCATTCATCAATTTATCAATTTCTTGAATCAATGCTTTGCAATATTTTTAATTCAAATCAATTTCCTTAATCACATCGTAATTAATTCAATTATTTTAATATTTCCTAAGGTTTGAGCTTTTTATCCTAAGTTTTATTTAATTAAGAGAACATGCTCCCTTTTAATTAAATAAAAAAATCTTTTAATTAAATAATAAAATCACTTTATCCTAAGCCACATTTAATTAAAAGAACAAATCTCTTTTAAATAAATAAAAAATATTTTAATTAAATATTGGAAACCACTTTTCTAAAAATAATAAATAAATAATAAAATAAAAATAAAAAGAAAAAGACTTTTTGTCTACACATTGAATGCACACTTTCCAAGATGAGTGGAATCTCCTTTTGCCTCTTAATCTCTTCCACACATCTTTTTGCCTCTTAATCATGTCCATTGATTTTGCCTCTTGAGGATCTTGAGCACATGGATCAACCAAGATTTAATCTCCACCATTGCTCATTTCTTTTTTCCTCTTAGTCTTGACCGTCCAAGATTCTTTATAAGGAGCCCTCTCCTTCTCATTTATATAGAATATTTTTAAGTATTGTTATGCTGTAGGTTTGGAGAGTGATTTTGGAGAAGATTCTTGAGCACTTGAGCTTGGATATTGCAACTTCTCTTTTCTTGTCTTCTTCTCTCATGCCCCATGACAATCCATTTAGATTAATCTTGCATTTGCATATCAGATTAGATTCATATTTCCTTTCATAGAATAATCTTGCATATGCATTTCCTTTCATAGATTAGTTTTCTTTCATGCATTGTTATCATATAGAATAACTTCTATTTTCATTTGCATGCACATTTGATGATCATGGAGACTAGCATTCTTGCTTTTCCTCTTCTAATCTCTCATTTTATGGTGTACTTGCATGGGCACAAACTAGGTCTAATCTGAGGGCCTCCATTACAAACCCTTGCAATCCATGAATAAAGAGCTATGAGTTTCCATTTGAGACCTCATTCTTGAGAAATCTTGGATTTAATGACTCATAGAAGTGTGTCAACATTTTAGGACACACCCCTAACCCTACTCCAACCTGATCGCATCTACATAACACAGATTGAAAAAATCAGCATCGATGTTGACCAAATCGAGCGGTGGGGTGCGCAATCGATGAGCTTGATCAAGAACATAAGACAAGGTAGTGAATGCTCACCAATTGAATATCTATGGGCTGAAAATTTTACACCATAATATCTTTCCACCCATGATGAATGTGGGATAATTTCCACATCACCATGCTTCAAAGGTGAGCCAAGGCTGATCATAGATCGACAACGACTTCAAATATCAACCTGTCCCAATCTCCCAATAACTACTCTAGATATCAAGCTAAGCATTGATATCCTGCATGGTTGAGTTGCATTAGTTTCATGTTGTGCTGAGTTGATTCATTCACCACATGGTGAATCTAGCTGAGTTGTAGCACTTCTCTGTGCATCAATCAAGCTCACATCTACATTACATGCCAAGCCTTTCTCCCGTGCCAAGAACCCAAATACCTGATCTCCTTACACCAAGTCTACTCAACGTGTCTTCTCATCCAAACCCCAACTTGGTGATCTGAGCATCTCACCAAGCTCTCTGCTTGGTAGCTCAGATCGACACACTGTTCTTGACATTGCATACACACCTTGAAGCATATTGCTGAATTCTCATACGCCCTATGAGAAAATGTTTCCTAGAGTAGTGGAAACATTGACAGGTCAGCCCTCCCTAATCCACATCACTAAGACATGAGGAAATTTTGATTTTTTTGCTAATGTCATTTTTCCTACTTTTAATTTGACACCCATATGGACATCTGTGGGCATTTTTTATTTTTCATTTAACGGTCATTTAACTATCAATTTTAAGCTGTAGTCTATGTCATCAATGTAATAGATTAAATTTGATGACCTTTTGACCATCAACTGAACATTATTATTTTGATGCGATGACTATTTGAGCATCAAATTGAAACATATGGTTGTGTTGACATCAACAAGTTTGGACAATTTGGAGCCCTCACTATATGCAGTTTTGATTTGGTTGTCGGACTTTGAGAGGCCAAAACTTGGTTATCCAAGCTCTTTTTGAGTGCTTTTTTTTGGGGCTAGAATCCCCTAAATTTTAAAGTGGTGCAAATTTTTTTTGGTTTTGGTGGATGGATTTTATAGAAATTTTAGTTTTTGGTGATTGTTCTTGTTTGATCCCTATTTTGCAACTTTAGAGGCTTCATTTGGACAAAAATATCACTTTCAACATTTGGTCTATTTTGGCACTTGTAATTGATTAGATCCTTGAGTGATCTTGTGTCTTATTTTATTGCTTTTACTATAGCTTCATATTTTCTATTGTAATCATCAAAATCATAAGTCCACTTTGGTCCATTTGACAAGTGGAAATTATACACACTATATATAAAGTGCCAAAATCATCTATTTTGGGGGGTTATTTGATTGAGTGAATTTAGGGGGGTGTCTTTTGTTTTTGTGTATCATTCTCTCTTTCTTTCTTTCATTTCCACATTTAATTCCATATAACTATGCAACATGGAAAGATAATGTATGGAGAAAGTTAATGATGAAAGGCTTGAATCATCATGTGGATGGAACAATTAAAGAACCCCATGGTCCTAATGTGAATGATAATGAAATAAATTATTGGAAAATTAAAAAATCTAAGGCTTTAGGAATTATAAGAACATGGGTTACCCAAGATCTCATGTTTCACATTTCATCCTTGGAGAATGCCAAGGACTCTTGGGACAAACCTGAAGGTTTGTGTGGTAAAGTGGATGAGGATAAGGCATTCACAATTCAAGAAAATATTCTCAAATTGGAAGCTAAGAGATTTGATACAATTCAAGATTTCATCAACAAAGCCAATGAGTTGAGTGAAAAACTTAAGGATTGTGGTATTACCATAAAGGATTCACAATTGATTCATCATGTGGACAATCTTCCTTTAGAATATGCAACCTTTGTTTCAAGTTACAATACTCACATGTTGACCATGGGAAGTTCCTTCACTACACCTTCATTTGAGTTATTTAGAGAAATGTTGATTTTGGAATAATCCAAATTGTCATATGAGTATGGGTATTCTCAAGTATTACAAGTCTATGGCATTGGTGGCTAATAATGAGAATCAAAGGAATCTAGGTGGAAAAGGTTCATACAAGAAGTAGAAACAATGGAAAAATAAGACAAAATTAGAGAAAGAGCAATCCACCTCCTCACCCCAAGGCACAAACAAGGGGAAATCATACAAGAAGAAGTTCCTTGTGCATATTTCAAGAAGAATGGAGATCAAGAACATCATTCCTATAAGAAGGATATAGATGAATTGAAGAATCTTCTTGGGAAGAATAAAATAAGCCTACCTTCAAGAATGACTACATCATCCTCTTCTTCACATTTGGATTTTGATAAAGGAAAGGATAAAAAAAAGGATAAGGGCAAAGGTCAAGCCTTAATTGCTACCTCAAGTCATAATTCAGGTAGACGACTTCTAGATTCAAGGGCTTCTCATCTGGTGCAAGAGAACCTAGTTTGTGAAGGCTTACTCCCTAATGTTTTGGCTCATACTTGACTTTATCCAAGTCAAGAAAATAATAAGACTCCAAGAGAGTCTAGTAGTTAGGAAGATAGACTAAATTTTGTACTTGGCACTAAGTTGCCACTAGTGGATCATAGGTTGCCAAGTTGGCCAAATAGGGCCTAGGATGTGGAAATGCCTAGAAATAGGTTAGTGAAGTTGTTTTTAAGTTTTTTTGAGTCTTAGATAGGTTTGAGATCAATTTGGATCACTTTGAGGATCTCTAGAAAAATTTGCTAAGACAAAATGCAAAAGTTGTCAAAGTTGCTCAAGCAACTTTGACAACATTTTGACAACTTTTTTCAATTTTCGGGCAAGAAATGTCAAAATGCCTTAAATGCTAGTTAGGTATTAGACCTAGGGTCTTGTGAAGGATATAGATAGTATTTAATGTTTTAAATGAAAGAGTACGAGGTTAGACAACTTGGAGACACAATTCCCAAGGTTGATTTTGTTGTTTACATTCTTTGAGTTTCATGACAGTCTAATGAAGTTTGGAAGTTTATCACTATAAATGTGATTGGAAGGCTTGTTTTTTATTATTTCACTTCCTTAGAGTAAATTTATTTTTTGTAAATAGTTTGCAGAGTGTTTTTTTTTACTTTTTTTTGTTTTGTAAGCCTAAACCTTCATTGGACTGTGTCTTGCCAGTTTGAGAGGTTACAGTGAAAACATGGTTCCACCATGACTTCCCTCTATGAAAAATTGATGGCTCATGGAGGAAGTAAATTGGAAACACTATACATAATGTCATAACTTGTATAGGTTCCATAAGTGAAGGGAGCTCAGTTTGAAGACTTGTCCTAGGCGAGACAGGGTGTCCCGATTAAGAGCAAAGCCAATGACAGTGAATTGAATAATGCAGGGTTGGATTGGAGAATAGTATGTAGGGATTGGAAAGTTCCATTAGAGATTGAATGAAGCCATAGAACTAGTGGTTTGTGTTTGTGGAGTTGATCTTGACAACCTAGCTAAGTGACCTAGTCAATTAGGCCTATTTTCTAGTAAAGAGACTCAACAATTGAAAGGTACTATATGGACACTTGTGAAACCCTAGAATTCAAAAATATTTGAGAATTACCAAAAGGGTATCCGAATCTTGAATCACTTTTGGGGACCATTTGTGAAGTTTCAAAATTATTGGGCTAAATCTAGGAATCCTTGAGATCAGTAAGGAAGTTCCACCTAGTTTATGATATTTTGCATCAGAAGAATGGAAAATCACTTGATTACAATGGATTCAACCTTGCACAAAGATAGTGTTAGACATGGTGAGTGTGAGGTAAACTTACCCTGGTGAGTTCAAGGAAGAGAAATGGTAACTCAATTGATAGGAAGACCCCAAGGTAGTGGGAATGATTGGTAGTTCTTCCTAGGTGAAAGGGTGATAACAAGATACCCCTAAGTGGTATAAGAGTGATTTTAGTGATTGATATTTCTTGGATCAAGGAGTGTTTGAGGTCTCCCTATCAGATTGGTAGGAGCCAAAGATTTGGGCTAGTGGATGTGGATTTTGCAAACACCATAATCAATATGATCATCAAAGATGGTGACAAATGATGAACTTGCAAAGACGGTGGTGGATCAAGAAGATGAGAATAGGATCCTAAGGGAACAACTAGAAGAGATGGAAACTAAGCTTGATGAAGTAAAAGCTAAGACAAAGGAAGTAAGTGAGAAAGTGAGAGATTCAGAAGGAAAAGAGAAGGTAGTAGTCATAGAGGATGAGGTACCAGAAGCTGATCTAATTTTGCAAGAGGAACCATTCCTTAGGGAACTAAAATCCATGGGAGGAAAATCTTTAGAAGGAGTACCCTTGTTTAGTGTCAAGATGGAGCTAGAGTTGGTCATGGAGTGGATGGAGGGGCTAGAGAACCACTTTGAATATGAAAGTGTATCAGAGGCACAAAAGGTAAAGGTAGTTAAATCAAGATTGAGGGGAGAAGCTATGACATGGGGGAAGTTCATCCAAGATGAAAGGAAAAAGAAAGGGAAGAACCCCATAGAAACATGGAAGGGTATGGTAGCCAAAATTAACAAGGCATACCCACCAGAGGATTATGAAGTTCAAATACATAAGAAGAGGCAGAATTTGAGAGAAAAATAATTGGATGTGAGTACCTACACCGAGGAATTTCAAAAATATGTTTGAGGTCAAAGGTGCAAGAAGATGAGAGCCTCAAAGTAGCAAGATACCTAAATGGATGGATGAAGCATCCAAGAAGAGATTAGCTTTCTTAGCCCTACTATCATGCATAAGTTCTATCAACTTGCCCTTAAAGTTGAAGAAAGAAGTAAAAAGAAGAAAGACTCCAAATCTAGGGGTAGAGGTCGAGGAAGAGATTCAAGAGGCCATAGAGGTAATTTTAGTGGAAGGAAAAATGAATCAAGATCCTATAATGAGACAATGAAAATGGAGCAGATTAATGAACTAAGTGGTAGAGGTAACCAAAATAGAGGAAGAGGATTTGGCAGCAATAGAGGCAGATTTGGTGACTCTAGTAGAGGATCCCACTTTGCTAACATGAAATATTATAATTGTGGGCAAACTGGGAATCCTGCCTATAGGTTTCTGGATAAGGAAAATTATTCTCAATTAGATAAAAGGATTAAATTTTTCCATGAAGAAACAAGTAGTGTTAAGTCCCCCGAGGCACCTCTTGAATAAGAAAGTGGAGAGAACCCAATTCTTAGAAGGATCTTGTTGAAGGAACTAGTAAAAGAAGAACCCAAGAAAAGAAGAGCCTTATTCAAGGTGAAATGCAAGATTCTTGGAAACATTTGTAAGGTGATCATAGACTTTGGGTGTATTGATAACATCATCTTTGAGGAGGTAGTGCAAAAGCTTGGTTTGATAAGAATTCCCCATGCTCATCCTTACAAGGTAACTTGGTTGAATAAGGGACAAAATGTGTTGGTCAATGAACACGTGTGGGTATAGTTTACCATTGGTAAGTACCAAGACAAGGTGTTATGTGACATACTGCCCATGGATGCATGTCATTTGTTATTGGGTAGGCCATGCTAGTATGCCAACAAGGCCATGCGTAATGGAGAAAATAATTCATACTCATTTCACAAGAATGGAGTGACATATAGTATCCAGTCCCCTATGGATGAAGAGGAGACCAATACAACAAGTTTTAATGTCTAATTTGCAAGAGGAAAAGAGTTCTTGAAAGAGCTCAAGAAGGAAGATGAAATCAAGTTTTCCATAGTGGTGAAACCAAGGGAAGAAGACAAGCATGAACAAGAGCCCCTACCTATAGAGGTGAGAAGCTTGTTAGAAACATACACATAGATAGTAAGTGATGGAATTCTTCCAGCTTTACCACCTAAGAGGGAAATTAGTCATCAAATAGATTTTGTACTAGGAGCTTCTTTGCCAAATTAGGCAGCCTACAAGGTGACCCCAGATCAAAACAAGGAAATATCTCAACAAGTTCAAGAATTACTTGACCAAGGGTTGATAAGAAGGAGCATAAGCCCTTGTGATGTCCCTATGGTGTTGGCCCCTTAAAAGGGAGGTAAGTGGAGATTATGCAATGATTCTATAAAAATAAATAGAATCACCATTAGATACAAATTTCCTATTCCTAGGATAGAAGATCTTATGGATTGTCTTGGAGGTGCTAAGTACTTCACAAAGCTAGACCTCAAGAGTGGGTACCATCAAATTAGGATCAAGGAGCGGGATGAATGAAAGATGACATTCAAGACTACAACATGCCTATATGAGTGGTTGGTTATGCTATTTGGACTCACTAATGCCCCTAGAACATTCATGAGATTGATGAATGAAGTTCTAAAGGACTATATAGGGGTATTTGTAGTAGTTTACCTTGATGACATATTGATCTTCAGAAAGAAAAGGATGGAACACCTTGAACACTTAGAAGTGGTGTTGAAGAAGTTGAAGGAAGAAACATTGGCTATCAATCTAGAAAAATGTGAATTCTTGAAACAAGAGCTGGTGTTTTTGGGTTTTGTAATCTCACAAGTAAACCTCAAAATGGATAAAGGAAAGGTAGAAGCTATCCTTAGCTAGCCCACTCCAAAAGAAATGATCGAGGTAAGAATTTTCCATGGTTTGGATCAATTCTATAGGAAGTTCATCAAAGGGTTTAGTGATATTTGTGACCCTATCTTGGATACCATCAAGGGTGGAGTAAAGAATAAGTTTAAGTGGACCAAAGAGGCTGATAAGAGCTTTGATTTGTTGAAGACCAAGGTGGCTACCCAACCTATTCTTGTGTTGCCTATTTTTGAGAAACTATTTATCTTGGAGTGTGATGCTAGTGTTGTTGTTGTTGGAGCTGTCCTTAGCCAAGAAGGAAAACGAGTAGCTTTCTTTAGTGAAAATATCAATGAGGCCAAAAAAAGGTATTCATCTTATGACTTGGAGCTTTATTCTTAAGTCCAAGCCCTTAGGAATAGGAGGCACTATCTATTTCCCAAGGAATTTTTAGTTTTTACTAATAATCAAGCTTTGAGCTATATTAGTACCAACAAGAAACTAATCCATAGGAACATTAAATGGATGGAATTACTACAAGCCTACACCTTCCATATCAAGCACAAGAAAGGACAAAACAACAAGGTTGTCGATGTTCTTAGTAGAAGGTTTCTCACTATTCAATAAGTGAAGTTTTAAAGAATTGGAATAGAAGTATTCAAAGATCTATATCAAGATGATGCAAATTTTAAAGAGGTATACAAGGTATGTACATATTTTAGTAACCATTTCCCTAGTCAATATGTAGATTATACCTTGAAAAATGGTCTATTGTTTAAGGGTGGATAATTATGTGTGCCTAGAGGGTCCATGAGAGAGAATCTAATACAAGAGAAACATAATGGAAGTCTTAGTGGGAATTTTGGGCTTAATAAGACACTAGACTTAGTTTGTAGATTCTACTATTGGCCAAAGTTGCAAAGGGATGTCAGGAAGTATGTAGATGAGTGTATTGTTTATCAAAAGGAAAAAGGGATTGATACCAATTCTGGTCTTTACCAACCTCTCCCAATTCCTAATAGGCCATTGGAGTGCCTTAGCATGGACTTCATTATGGGCTTACCTAGGACTAACATGGAGCATCTAGTGAAGTGGACTAACCAATCAAAGTCAAAAGACACATAGATTATTAAAGCTGTTAGCATGAATGTTGATGGTATTCCTATGGGGGAGTACCATAGTAATGATAGAGGCATGCTACATTGGTTGTGTGTTGCATTCATGATAGAGTTTTTCATTGATGGCAACATATGCTATTGACTGGATTGTTCAGGAGCCTGCAGAATAGGTTGTAGAGAATTGTACGAACACATCATTGAGAATCAACACTTGTAACGTAAAGGGAGACTTGTAATTATGTCTTGGATCACCATCCATGATCTCACATACTTATGAGTTGATTTGACAGAGTTATAACTAAATTATTAATGGATGGTTTTTAGGAGATAGTAACTGTGTTTTCACAAAGTTGATTGTAGAACTTTGCAGATAGCACTCATGTTTGTTTGAGTTATGACATGTGAACATAGGTTCGTGTTGAAAAATGTCTTAAGAGCTAATTGTGATCGTATGGCATCTTGATCATACAGGTGATGTTAGCTATGACGTGTGCATTGGTGAAGACCTATTTGAAGGTTGACTTCGAACATGTTTCAAGTAATATGATATGCAAGCTTAATCAATAGATATAAATGATTAATTGATGTAACTACTATGTTGTAACATTTTAAGATATGCCATGTGCATCTTTGCATGGGTCTATTTTTATTTTGTAAATAGGATTTATCCTATTAAGGCCGACATGGATATAATTGTTGTAACTTGTATTTAAGGATTGAAATCCTTGGAAAATAAGTGTGGGGCTGCATATGAGAGATGTAGAGGTGAATGAGAGCTTAAGGATGTATTGGATACTATTTGAAGAATAGTAGTTGTGCACTAAGGCACAAGGTGGAGCTTTCTTGGCAGTGATTGAAGGCTAGAAGCAATTTTAGAATAGAATTATTCCAGACATGAAGTTGCAAGGTTTGGAGAACCTGAAGTTGGCTTTAACTCTCAAATCTCTTGATCAAGTTGATGTATTGTACACCCCTAATGGGCTGATTCATTTTAACATGGCTAGACTCCTAGAAGGGTCGATTCCTTAATTCGGATCACATTGTAAAAGACTCCTAATAGGGTCTGTCCTTTAACCAAGACCTGCCTACTGTAATACTCGACTCCTAACAGGGTCAGAACTCTTAATAGGGTTATTATATCTATAGTATAGATATTTGTGGGTACCATCCCCACCAGGGTTTTTACCTTAATAGGGTTTTCCTCAAACAAATATTGGTGTTCATATGTATGTGTGTTATTACTGCATTCACTTTTTCAGTTTAGTATTCTATTTTAAGAAACAAGTTTGAAGTTAAAGAATATTGGAATCAAATGATTCACCCCCCCTATAAATTGATTGGGACACTATTATTCTAACAATTGGTATCAGAGCTTTTGGTCCTTAGTCAAAAATCCTAACAGCTTGAGGTAAAGATCAGGATGGTCTTATTCAGAAAAGAGAGTCCTAAGTTTGATGCAAAAAATTTGGACACATGGAAGGAGAAGATGAAGAATCATCTAATGTGTATGGGATTGGAATATTGGCTCATTACCTGGAAAGATGTGCCTATCATAAATGAAGAAGACCTTGAGACACTTTATACTACTGAAGAAGAAAGAAAAATATTTGTATGAAATGTTGTTGCAAAGGAAGCCTTGGTTAATGCACTATCTGATGGAAAATTCACAGAGGTCAGAGATCTTACAAAGGCAAGTGAGATCTGGAAAAGACTAATTGTACTCTATGAAGGAGATGAATACACTAAGAGAGAAAAGTTTCAGAATTGGAGAACAAAGATGGAGACAATACTAATGAAGGATGATGAAGCAATAATGATATATGTTTAGAGAGTATCTAAATGTGTGATTGGAATCAGAAAAAATGGAGGTACTTATACATAAGATGAATTCATATAAAATATTGTGAGGTCTGTGACTCCTGCCTACAAACACAAAGTTTTGACTTTGGAAGAGACCATACCATAGTACAAATATTTCACCAGAGAGATATTAGTAGCCAAGCTAACTACATTTGAGACTGCAGAGCTAAAGGGTGCACTACCTAAGGTGGAGACATCATTTAAATCAACTATTCATAGAACTAGATCTACTGAAGCTGGATCTAGCAGAGTAAGAAAGCACAATGAAGATCTTGGAGAATATGCTGAAGAATGGGAAGATATTTAAAGGATAGACAATCAAGTGGATGAGAAGATCATGGCCTTCAAAGCTAGGAGAGAAATGAAATGCAAAGGTAAGTTTGAAGGAAAATTACTTTTGAAATGTTTTAATTGCAATAAGGTTGGTCATTTTGCATCTAGATGTCCAACTAGAGTACCTAAGCATAGGCCTAAATATGGTGAATACAAGAGTGATAAGGAATGCTACTATGCTAGTGATGGATCTGAGGATTTAGATGAAGAACTCAATGATGTATTGGGTTTTGTTGCTATCAAAGAAGAGGATCCTATCTATGAAGAAAAAGCCTTAGTTTCTCATGTTGATAGGAAAATTGATTGGATAATTGATAGTGGATGTTCACATCATATGACTGGTGACAAAGACATATTCATTCAGCTAAATTTTTTTGATGGTGGTGTTGTAAGATTTGGTGACAATACCCCTAGAATGATTGTTGGTAAAGGATCAATTACTTTGGATGGAAAAACTAATACTGATGATGTACTATCTGTGGATGGCTTAAAACATAACTTATTAAGTGCTGGACAACTTATGGATAAGGGCTATCATTTGGAATTCAAGGATGGTCATTGCTCTATTAGAGGAGCTAATGGAGAATTGATCACATCTGGTTCTAAGACCATAGGTAATATATTTTAGTAAAACTCTACTGAGGTCAGTTGTTTTGTTGGAAAGACTGATGGTAGTTGGTTATGACATAGAAGGTTTTTTCATATCAAATTTGACATGGTAAAAGCATCTAACAATAATGCTATCAGAGATCTACCTAAGATTGTGAAACCAACCAACACTACATGCTGAGAGTGTGTCTTGGGAAAGCAGACAAGAAGCAATTTTACAAGAAAAGGATACTCAGCAAATGGAAAGTTTGAATTGATTCATATAGATCTTTGTGGACCTACTCAGACTAGATCATACTTCATAGACATGTACTTTGATACATTCACTGATGACTACTCTAGAATGATGTGGATAGGATTTCTTAGAGAAAAATTAGAAGCATTTGAAACTTTCAAGTTCTATAAGGAAAAATTTGAGAATGAGACAAGTTTGAAGATAAAATGTTTGAGATCAAATAGAGGTGGATAATTCACTTCACATGAATTCAATACCTTTTGTGAAGAACATGGTATTGTGAGGCAGACTTTGACACCTAGGAAACCACAACAAAATGGAGTTGCTGTTGAAAGAAGAAACAAAATAGTTCTTGATGCTGCAAGAACCATGTTGATAGAAGGAAATGTCCCACATGAATTAGAGAGAAATAGTCAATACAACTATATATACAATGAATAGAGTACAAATTAGAGAAGGTACATGCAAGACACCATTTGAGCTATGGTATGGTAAGACACCTACTGTTAGTTATTTCAAAAATTTTGGAAGTAAATGCTACATTAAGAGAGATGAATGCGTAGGAAAATTTGATGCTAGAAGTGATGAAGGATTATTCCTTGGATACTCTACTAGAAGTAAAGCCTATAGATGTTACAATCTGAGAACTAGGAAGCTGATTGAAAGTGCTAATGTGAGAGTAGATGAAAAGTTTCAAGCTAGAGAAAAATACTATGGACCTAACCCTTATGAGACTTGTTTTGAAAACATGAGTACAAATCAGAACAATATGCAGAATGAAGCATCACAAGAGGTTTTGGAAATTGACAATGGCATAAGTGATGCAGGAGCATCCTAGGGTAGTTGAAAATCCTACATGTTGATGTTGGTATGTGGGAGTGTTTCTGTGTTACTTGGTTGCAGCTTTGACCGAGGGGCTCGGTCATTGAGGGGCTCAATCATTGAAGGGATTGGTCACTGAAGGAACTCAATAAAATTTTTGGTGCTTGGAAGAACCTGTGCTCGGTGATGCTTGTGGTTCTTGGTCGACATGCTTTCTTGGTGATGCCTAGCTAGCTTAGTTGTTATTACTGGCACTCGGTAGTTTGGCTTACTAACTAGAGTTCTTGGAGATTTGGTGGGCTGACATGATTTATTTAATGTTGGTAGCTTATGTTGTATTCTCCTAAGTGGATCTAGAGGCCGACATGGAGAATTAATTGTTTGTAAGGCTATTTGAGAGCCGACTTGTATTGCATTTAATAATTTTTTGTTTTTGGAGCCTACTTGGGCTTAGGAATTATTTCTTTCTTCCATCTAACTTGTCATTGAAGAAGTGTATTTAAGAAAGGTTTTGGTAGTTGTTTGAGAGGCAGTCAGAAAATAGTGATTAGATCTTGCGAGATCTTGAAAATCAAATTATTTGTCTGATATTTGTAATAGCAGAGCTAGTGGTTTGCATACTTGGAGATAAGGAGATTTCTTGGTGGCTTGCAAGCTCAAGTTTAGATCTTCCTTAGTGTTTCTACCAGTTGCTAATGTGTTACAGAGTTGGACTAGATAGAGGATAATTGAATTTTGTTTATATTTGGCCCTAACCCAGAAGGCCTTGCAGCCGGGCATGTTGAATGAAAATACTAATTGAGAATCTCTTGTTGTGTTTCCGCTATATTTTTGTTGCTAGTGTAGATTTGGACTATCCATTCTTGGATTTTCCACCTTGCACTGCATCATGTGGTATCAGAGCTTGAAGTTCTTGAGTGTGTGGATAGATTGCTGAAGTTGAGGCAGTTTGCACCAGGACCTTGGGTTTTTGATTTGTTGCCTTGGGTTTACGAAGATCTTGAAGGATGCCTCCGAGATGATTGGACCCTAGGGTGATTGCAAATCTCTATGATTCTGTAGAGTCGAAGATTATAGAGAAGGTTAAAGTAGATTTTAGACCTGAGATAGAATTGATGAAGAATGACATGATCACTGAGATCATGAGGGCTATTGCTGGTATGCCGAGGAATCTTGGTACTGAAGATGGCTATGAGGAAGCTGCTGGATCTAGTGGAGATAATAGAACTGATCATAGGGATAGATATGGTGAAGACATAGTTGATCGGTTGCACAGATCTAGAGCTTGGTTAAGTACTAGTTACCAAATGGAAGTTTCTAACTTCTCTGGTACTTTGAGACGTGAGAACTTGATTGATTGGATTGGTGATTTAGAAGATTTATTTGAGCTTGAAGAAATTGAAGATCCTCTTAGAGTGAGGTTGGCACAAACTAAGTTGAAAGGACATGTTGCTATTTGGTGGAAAGAATTAAAGAGGGAAAGAGAAGATGAAGGTGAAATGAAGATCAATCAGTGGAGGTTGATGGTGGAAAAGTTGAAAACTAAGTTCATACCTACCGACTATGAACTTGAGTTGTTTAAGAAATTATAGAATTTGAAGAAGAAAGAGATGACTGTGGAAGACTATACCGAGTAGTTCTATAAGTTGACTATTTGGTCTGGACACAGAGAACTCGATAAGGAAAAGGTAGCTTGGTATGTGAATGGTTTGAGATTCAATATTCAGGATGAGATTGGTATGTTGAAGATTGATTTGGTTGAGGATGCTTATCAATATGCCCTGAAGGCAGAAGATAATTTGAAGATGAGACAACATGGTAATTCCTGAGGGAGGGAGAAATATGATCACTCGGTGAAGGATAAATCAACTGCTGAAGAAGAACCAAAATATGTTGAACTGAGGAAGAGGACAAGTAAGATTTTTAAGGGTACTTGTTTTTGTTGTGGTGAAGAAGGACATCAATCATTTGAATTTTCCCAAAAGTTTGGTGATCGAAGAGCTGTTATGGTAAATGAGAACATACTGAATGAACCTGAGGTAGAGTTAGAAGACTTGTTGGTTTGAAGAACATTGCTTGGTACTAGGGTGGAACCTTATCAGAGGACTAACTTGTTCAGAACTTGGTGCAAGTCAGGAGGTAAAATTTGTAATCTGATTGTGGATAGTGGTAGTACTGATAACCTTGTATTTGAGGAGATGCTTCAGAAACTTGGTTTGAAGAGAGTGAGACACCCTTGTTCTTATAGGATTGCTTATTTGCAAGATGTTCATGCTTTGGAAGTGTGGGAGCAATGTCTTGTTGATTTTTAGATTGGCCAATATAAGGATCAGTTGTTGTGTGATATTGTGGATATGAGTAGTTGTCACATATTTCTCCGTAGACCTTGGCAGTATGATTGCAGGGTTGTGCATGATTGTGTCAAGAATGTGTTTTCTGTTGAGAAGAGTGGTAGGAAGTTTTTCCTGATGCCTTTGCTAGATATAACACTTGGTAGGAGGAATGTAAGATTTGGGAGATAAGTTGAGTTGAAGGATTCTGAAAGGATTGGAGATCAGTATGGAGAACATACCCGTGGATTGTCGAGGAAAGAATTAAAAAGGCATAGAAATCAGAAGTGGAAGAGTGTGCAAGTTGAAGACTTGGAGGACATGTATATGAAGAACCAGTTCATGGTTTATGTGTTGAATCTTTGAAGATGTGCTTCTAGTCTCTAAGAACATCTTTTCACACCTAGGGTGTCTAATGCAGGAGCATTCTAGGGTAGTTGACAATCTTTCATGTTGATGTTGGTATGTGGGAGTGTTTGTGTGTTACTCGATTGCAGCTTTGACCAAGGGGCTCGGTCATTGAAGGGCTCGGTCACTAAAGGAACTTGGTAAAACTTTTGGTGCTTGACAAAACCTATGCTCAGCAATGCTTGTGGTGCTTGGTCGATGTGCTTTCTCATTGATGCCTATCTAGCTCAGTTATTTTTACTGGCACTCGGTAGTTTGGCTTACTGATTGGAGTTCTTGGAGATTTGGTGGGATGACTTGATGTATTTATTGTTAGTAGCTTATGTTTTATTTTCCCATGTGGATCTAGAGGCCGACATGGAGAATTAATTATTTGTAAGGCTATTTGAGAGCCGACTTGTATTACATTTAATAATTGTTTGCTTTTGGAGCCAACTTGGGCTTAGGAATTATTTCTTTTTTCCAGCCAACTTGTGGGTGAAGAAGTGTATTTAAGAAAGGTTTTGGTAGTTGTTTGAGAGGCAGTTAGGAAATAGTGATTAGATCCTATGAGATCTTGCATATCAAATTATTTGTCTGATATTTGTAATAGCAGAGCTAGTGGTTTGTATACTTGGAGACAAGGAGATTTCTTGGTGGCTTGCCAGCTCAAGTTTAGATCTTCCTTAGTGTTTCTACCACTTGTTGATGTGTTATAGAGTTGGAATAGCTAGAGGATAATTGAATTATGTTTGTATTTGGTCCTAACCCAAAAGGCCTTACAATCGGGCATGTTGAATGAAAATACTAATTGAGAATCTCTTGTTGTGTTTCCGTTGTATTGTTGTTGCTAGTGTAGATTTGGACTATCCATTCTTGGATTTTCCACCTTGTACTGTGTCAATAAGTGTGGAGTTAAGGGAAAAAAGCACACCCAAATATGTTCTAAGAAATCATCCTAAGGATCATATCATTGGTGATAATAGCAAAGGAAATAGAACTAGATTGCAAAACAGAGAAGAAAGCTCACAATCTACAAATGCCATATGCTTGATCTCTCAAGTAGAACCACACTCCACAAAAGAGGCATGCATAGATGAATCATGGATCAAAGCCATGAAGGAAGAACTATAGAAGATTTAGAAAAATAGCACTCTGGAATTAGTTCCAAGGCCTAAAGACAAAAATGTAATTGGCACCAAGTGGGTATATAGAAACAAGATGAATGAAGAAGGCACTGTTGTTAGAAATAAAGCAAGATTGGTATGTAAAGGGTATTCACAACAAGAAGGAATTGATTTTGAAGAAACCTTCACACCTATTGCTATAATTGAGGTAGTCATATTATTCATAAATTTCAAAGTATATCAGATGGATGTGAAATCAAATTTTCTTAATGGAGACTTGGAAGAGGAAGTATACATTGAGAAACTTGATGGATTTCCTTTATCAGGGAATGAAGATCTAGTTTTCAGATTAAAGAAGGCTCTGTATGGATTAAAATAAGCACCAAGAGCTTAGTCTACAAGATTGGATAAGTATATAATTCAGCTGGGATACAAGAAAGGCAATGCTAACAATAATTTATACGTAAGAATCACTGAAGAGGGTATCTTGATTGTTGAAGTCTTTGTTGATTATATTATCTTTGGAGGAAATGATGAAATGAGCAACAAGTTTGCAGATGAGCTGAAAAGTAAATCTGAAATGTCTATGATTGGGGAGATGAAATTATTCCTTGGATTGTAGATCAGTCAAAGTAAAGAAGGGATATTCATATCTTAGACCAAATATCTCAAATAACTGTTGAAATTTTTTGGCATGGATGATAGTAAACTTGTTGGAAACCCTATGGTAGCTGGAAAAAAGTTGTCTTTGGAAGATGAAGCAAAGAATGTATCTCAGACAAGGTATAAATCAATGATTGGAGGTCTTCAGTATCTGACACATAATAGACCTGATATTGCCAATGCTGTTGGAATTGTTACAAGATTTCAAGAAGATCCTAAAGAATCTCACCTTATGGCAGTAAAAAGGATATTCAGATATCTAAAGGGCACAATTGAGTTTGGTTTATGGTATGATAGATCACAAGACTTTACATTTCATGCCTTCATTGATGCTAATTGGGTAGGGAATGTAGATGAAAAAAAAAGTACTAGTGGAAGAGCGTTCTTCCTTGGTAAAAGATTGATTTCTTGGCTTAGCAAGAAGTAGGACTACATTACTCAGTCTACTGTAGAATCAAAATATGTTGTAGCAGCAATAAATTGTATATAGATCAGATGGATGAGACACATGTTGAAGTATATTGGAGTATGTCTAGAAGATTTAGTCACTATCCATTGCGACAATACTAGCATGGTAAATATGTCAAAGAACCCTATTATGCATTCAAAGACAAAACATATAGCAATAAATTATCATTTCTTGAGAGATAAAGTAGTAGAGAAGGAAGTAAGAAGCATGGGGGAGTATATGTATTTGAGCTCAGTTACTGAAAACTCTTGGAGACACAATAACACCTTTGACATTGATGTCAATGGGGGATATAATGCCATATGAAAAAAGTAATGAGAGGATCATCCTTTGGAAGATTTGGTTATTGATGAAGAGGATTTAAAAAGATAATTGATGCAGATGCATGTTTTGGTATTTATGGAACTTAGATGTTTTTCATCTATGTTTCCATCAATGCCAAAGGAGGAGATTGTTAGCATGAATGTCGATGGTATTCCTATGGGGGAGTATCATAGTAATGATAGAGGCATGCTACATTGGTTGTGTGTTGTATTTATGATAGAGTTTGTCATTGATGACAACATATGCTATTGACTGGATTGTTCAGGACCCTGCAAAAGAAGTTATAGAGAATTGTACGAACATAGTACATAGAATCAACACATGCACACTTAAAGGGAGACTTGTAATGATGTATTGGGTCACCATCCCTAATCACACATAATTATGAGTTGATCTGATAGAGTTATGATTGAATTATTGATGACTAGTTTTCAGGAGAAAGTAACTATGTTTTCACAAAGTTGATTGCAAAACTTTGTGGATAGAACTCATGTTTGTTTGAGTTATGACATGCGAACATAGGTTCATGTTGGAAACTGGCTTAAGATCTTATTGTGATCATATGGCCTCATGATCATACAATTGATGTCAGCTATGACGTGTGCATTGGTGAAGACCTATTTGAAGGCCGACTTGGAACACGTTTCAAGTAATATGATATGCAAGATTAATCAATGGATCTAAATGATTAATTGATGTAACTACTATGTTGTAACATTGTAAGAGATGTAGAGAAGTAGAGATCTTATCCATTTTTTGGTTTTCTCTGCTACTTTCTTAGTGCTTGTGAAATATGGATCTCCTAGTCCCTTCTTCAAGTCCTTGAGAGGTCTTAGAGAAGGGGATCCTTTATCTCCAATCTTGTTCATTATTATGGCAGAGTGTTTGGGTAGATATATTGGTAGGTTGGTTAACAAAGGTGAGTTTAAAGGACTGAAACCTTCTTCAAAGGAACTGATTTGTTCTCATCAACAGTTTGTAGATGACTCCATTATTATGGGAGAAGCCTCTATAAAGAATGGAAAACTTGTCAAAAAAGCCCTTGATATCTATGCTGCTACTACAAATCATATTATAAATTGGAAGAAGAGCTCTATTTTTTTCATTAATGTGCCTGAAAGAAGACAAGAAAGGATAAAAATAGTGTTGGGATGTGAGGTGGATAGTCTCCTAGGATCCTACTTAGGCTTACCTTTGTGTCTAGATCCTCTAGAATCTTTTTGGAGAGATATGATTGATAAATTTCATAGGAGTTTAGCTGGTTGGAAGGGTGCTCTTCTTACCTAGGCTGGTAATATTTTGGTGCTTAAAGATACCCTCCAAAATATTCCTCTCTATGCTTTAAGTATCTTCAAAATCCCTAGGAAGATTGCTGATAGTATAGAGAAAATCCAAAAGAATTTCCTTTGGTCAGGAGTGGAACATAAAAAGAGAATGGCTCTCATAGCTTGGGAAAAGGTTTGTAAATCTGTTAGGAAAGGGGGCCTTGGTCTCTGTAATATAAGAAGTATGAATGATTTTCTTATGGCCAAACTTCTATGGAGACTGTTCAAGACCTCGGGAGAATGGAGTACCATATGGTAGAATAAATATAACAGGGACATGAGTGATTTAAAAAAAATTTTGAGTCAAGAAATTGTTCAAGGAGGGTCTAGCATTTGGAATAATTCTTTGAGAAGGAATGATCTAATCAAGAAGGGCACAAAATGGAAGGTAGGAAATGGAAAAACTATACTTTTTTGGGAAGATATCTGGATTCTTGATCACCCTCTCAATGAAGTTTCAAATTGGAAAGAAAAGATGATGCAATGCAAATAGATTTTGGGAACACATGTGGCTGACTACTGTGAGGGGGATAAGTGGATTGATTTGGCTAGGGTGGATCCTTCTCTTAGAAGCCTAAACAAAATTTTGAATGATGTCTTTCATGTTGATGAAGAGGATACTCTAATTTGGAAATATAATGCTAATGACTCTTTCTTGGTCTCTTCTTTGTATATGTAGAATTTTGAAGATAGCCCTGAACCATGTTGGGCCAAGGCTTGGTACAAGGGGTTAACACCTAAAATTAATATCTTTTTCTGGATCTTATTGCAGGATAAAATCTTAACTATTGATAATCTAAGGAAAACAGTTCTATATTTAACCAATAGATGTTGTCTCTACAAGAGTGAGGAGGAGAACATCAATCATATGGATATCCATTGTTCCTTTGCTAGGAAAATATGAGAGAAATTTCTTGATTTGATGAATATGGATTGGGTTTTTCCACAGGATATTCAGGAGCTTTTCACTTCTTGGAAGCCGTCTACTAATAATAAACTCTTATTATCTTTATGGAGCTTCTTTCTTCCCTACATGTGTTGGGGGGTTTGGAAAGAGAGGAATGATAGGATTTTTAGAAACAAGGAGTCTAGTTGGGATATAATCTTCCACAAGATTAAGAGAACTCTGTTGGAGAACATTGGGCTGATTAAAAATGATTAGGATTCGAAAGATGATTGGGAGGTTAAAGTCTAAAAAAATTGGAAGCTTGAAGGGAGGAAGATTCAGGATACCAAGAGAAGTCTGAGAAATGAGGCCAAGTGGGACTGTCCCCCTAATGGTTGGATGAAAGTCAACTTCGATGGTGCCTCTAAGGGAAACCCGAGAATAGATGGTTGTGGTATAGTTATCCATGATGAATATGGGAACTGTAAAGGGGCCAAGGCCATTCCTATAGGTTTCAATACTAACCATGTTGCTGAGCCTAACACTACTCTTTATGGTCTATTGTTAGCCAAGAGGAAAAACTATATGAAATTTTGGGTTGAAGGGGATTCCCTAAATATTATTAAATGTTTGAATAATACTTTGGCCCCTTCATGGAAAATAGCCAATGTTATTAGTAAGTCTAAAAACATTATTGATTCTTTTGATAAGTGTATTATTACTCATAATTTTAGGGAGGCCAATTTGGTGGCTGACTGGGCTGCGAATGTGGCTTGCCAAAGCCAGGTGGATATCAAGTGGGATGATGGTTTTGTCCTCCCTTTTGAAGGGATATCATTAATTGATAAGGTTTAGGTTAATAGCAGGCAACATGTTGTAAATGAAGATCATATTAATGAGTAATGAATGCAGAACTTGGAGTGAAGATGACGAAGGATAGTGGGGTGATTCTAAGATGATTATTGCTTGCATTTGGCATGATTTATGGGTCATTTGTAGTGTTAGAGGGCTTTATTACAAATTTAAGCCTAATCTGTAGAGTTTTGTGAAAAAAATTGAGAAGGGTTTTCCTAACTGTTGTAGAGATATGGGAGGTAGAAAGAAAAGATGTGAACCAGGGAACTGTAATGAATGGAACTAGAACTAGGAGGTGTGGAAGATTGTCAAAGATGGGGACCTGGTAGTTTATTTGGAGAAGCTGCATGGAGGGAAAGTTGTAGTGACCAAGAACTTCATTAAAACCTGGAAGAAGGGGAAAGCCATGGTGGGAATGCAAAGCATGGAGGTGAAAGAGGAGATAATTGTAGAGGCGACGAGTCTAAAGATTGAAGGTATTAACTTCTACAGGGATAGGAAGATCTCAGATAAAGCTTTAGAGGCTTTTACGCCAACATAGCAAGAGAGGAAGCGTATGGTAAAGGTGGATAACTCCTACTTTAATCCTAAAAGTATTTCTAGGCCATGGAGACTGGTTCTCTTTGTGATTATTAGCTACATTACTCTTGATGGTCATTATACCAAAATTTACAATCATCATTTGATTTTACTGAACCATTTTAGGCATGGGGTTAAAATCAATTTCCCCTTTTATCTGTTGAGTTCTTTAAATACCTCTATCCTCAATTAGCAGAGGGATCCAGATGGTGACCATGCCTATCACGATGGGTTAATGGTCCTCATTTATGAGGTGTTGAAATCGAAGAAGGTGGAGAGGCCTCAGCTAAATAGGAAGGCCCTAGAAGACTATGACATAGATGGTAAGGAATCAGAGGAACCCTTCATGGAGGAAACTGAAGATGAAGAGGGTGACTTTGAGGAGTATCAAGAGTCAGTTCCCAAAAGAAATAAGAAGAAAATTAAGGTGGAGGACTCGGTCACGGATATGGATATGGAGGAAGAGGAGAGCAGGGAGGACAGTATCAAGAAGAAGGGTAAAAAAAAAATGGAGCCCATTGGGAAGCGTACCAGAGCCATGAAAGGGAATAAGAAAATTGCTAAGAGGGTTTTCATCTCCTCTAATGAGGGCTCTTCTTCTCAAGAGAATAGCCAAGATAAACAGGAAGAGCGGGTGGAGAATGACCCCATTGTGGAGAGTATGGGGTTGGACCAAAATGTTCTGGTCGAGGATAATATTCTACAAGATGTGGCCTGGGATGTGATAAATATTGAGAAAGATGGGCAGGAGAAGGACATGGCCAACACTGGGAAGGGTAAGGTGGAGAGCTCCAAGGAGGAGACGAGGGAGTGAACAAGGATTTAGAGAATCTGGGTTGTCTTGCTTTCCTGATAAACATTAGTAATATGAAAAGTGACATCACAGCTATGAAGTCCCATATTCATTAGCTTCAAAAAGAGACTAGGATCCTTAAAAAGATGAATCTGGGGGAGAAAACCATGGGCCAAAGTATTGATGAGCTCATGGAGACATTCGGTAGGGCTGAGGGGCTCATTGTCTTTAATGACAGAATCACTGCTACGGAAGAGAAAATTTAAAATGGAGAGGGGATGGAAAAAAGAATTTAGATTATGGAAAATAGAGTCGACAAGCTGGAGAAAATGGTTGGAAACATTGCGGAGCAGAGCTTTTCTATTCTTAAGGCTTCGACAGAGCATGTTAAGATTCTGGTGGACAAACTGGACCAGGGGAAAGGGGAGCAGGTGATCACCGAGGTCAAAGAGGATCATGGTCCTGGTAGGAGAACTAGATCTAGGTTCAGGAAGCTAGAGGATAATAAGAATAATGACATTGAAGAACTCAAAGTTTCCTTAGCTAACATGCAGATGCTGGCCGATCAAGCGGTAGACCTAATGAAATGTATTTAGCCAAAAAGTTGTTGTCCTGCTGTCTTTTTGTTGTCCTTTGTCTATTTCTCTATTTTTTCTATTTAAGGACTTGGTTGTGTGTCTTTTTTTGGTGTTGTTGCACAAGTACTGTTGGAGCTTCAATGCATATCATGTAACTTTGATGTAAAAGGTTTCGGGTCCTTTCAAAACCTACTTTTATGTAATCAAAACATTGTAAGAGATGTCGTGTGCAACTTCTCATGGGTCCATTTGTATTTTGCAAATAGGATTTATCCTACTAAGGCTGACTTGGATATAATTGTTGTAACTTGTATTTAAGGATTGAAATCCTTGGAAAATAAGTGTGGGACTACATATGAGAGATGCATAGGTGAATGAAAGATTAAGGCTGCATTGGATACTATTTGAAGAATAGTAGTTGTTCACTAATGAACAAGGTGGAGATTGCTTGGTTGTGATTGAAGGGTGGAAGCAGTTTCAAAATAGGATTATCCTAGACTTGAAGTTGCAAGGTTTAGAGAACCTGAGGGTGGTTTTAACTATCAAATCTATTGATGATGTTGATCTATTATTTCCCCCTAACAGGGTGGTTGCCTTTAACAGGGTTGGACTCCTAGCAGGGTCGATTCCTTAATTGGGATCACATTGTAAAAGACTCCTAACAGGGTCTATCCTTTAACCAGGACCTACCTATTGTAATACTTGGCTCCTAACAGGGTCAAAAATATTAACATGGTTATTATATCTATAGTGTAGATATTTTTGGGTACTATCCCCACCGGGGTTTTTCCCTTAACAAGGTTTTCCTCGAGAACAAATATTGGTGTTCATATGTATGTGTGTTATTACTACATTCACTTTTTCAGTTCAGTATTCTATTTTAAGAAACAAGTTTGAAGTTAAAGAATATTGGCATCAAATGATTCAACCCCCCATCTTAGTTGATTGGGACACTGTTATTCTAACAGAAGCATCATTCATGAAATTTGGTATAGATACATCTTTGATAAACCCAAGTGGTACTTGATTTCTTTTGTCCAGGGGGAGTATGGTGCAGGAGCACCTAGTTTGTGAAGGCTCAATCCCTAATGTTTTGGCTTTTACTTGACCTTAGCCAAGTCAATAAAGTAAGACTCCAAGATATGCTAGTAGTTAGGAAGATAGACTAAATTTTGTACTTGGCACTAAGTTGCCACTAGTGGATCTTAGGTTGCCAAGTTGGCCAAATACGGCCTAGGGTGTGGAAATGCCTAGAAATACATTAGTGAAGTTGTTTTTAAGTTCTTTTGAGTTTTAGATAGGTTTGAGATCAATTTGGATCACTTTTAGGATCTCTAGCAAAAGTCACTAAGACAAAATGCAAAAGTTGTAATAGTTGCTCGAGCAACTTTGACAACTTTTTCAATTTTTAGGCAAGAAATGTCAAAATGCCCTAAATGTTAGTTAGGGATTGGACCTAGGGTCTTATGAAGGATAGAGGTAGTATTTAAGGTTTGAAATGAAAGAGTACGAGGTTAGAAAATTTGGAGACATAGTTCCCAAGGTTGATTTTGTTGTTTACATTCTTTGAGTTTTATGACAGTCTAATGAAGTTTGGAAGCTTATCACTGTAAATGTGATTGGAAGGCTTGTGTTTTCTTATTTAATTTCCTTAGAGTAAATTTGTGTTTTTTAAATAGTTTTTAGAGTGTTTTTTTTTACTTTGTTTTGTTTTGTAAGCCTAAACCCTCACTGGATTGTGTCTTGCCAGTTTGAGAGGTTACAATGAAAACATGGTTCCACCATGAATTCCCTCCATGAAAACTTGATGGCTCATGGAGGAAGTAAAGTAGAACAATTGTACACAATGTACCAACTTGTACAGGTGCCAGAAGTGAAGGGAGATCAATTTGAAGGCTTTCCCTAGGCGAGACGGGGTGTCTCGATTAAGAGCAAAGCCAATGACAGTGAATTAAAAAATGCAGGATTGGATTGGAGAATAGTATGTAGGGATTGGAAAGTTACATTAGAGATTGAATGAAGCCCTATAACTAGTGGTTGGTGTTTTTGGAGTTGATCTTGACAACCTAGCTAAGTAACCTAGTCAATTATGCCTATTTTCTAGGAAAGAAACTCAACAATTAAAAGGTACTGTACAGACACTTGTGAAACCCTAGACCTCAAAAACATTTGATAATTCCCAAAAGAGTATCCAGATCTTGAATCACTTTTGGGGCCCATTTGTGAAGTTTCATAATTATTGGGCTAAATCAGTGTTCAAAGACTTAGTTTGGGGCTAATAGGGCTACAAGCCTAAAATCTAGGAATCCTTGAGATCGGTAAGGAAGTTCCACCTAGTTTATGATATTTTGCATCAGAAGAATGGAAAATCACTTGATTACAATGGATTCAACCCTACAAAAAGCTAGTGTTAGACATGGTGAGTGTGCGGTAAAATTACCCTATTGAGTTCAAGGAGGAGAAGTGGTAACTCAATTGATAGGAAGATCCCAAGGTAGTGGGAAGGATTGGTAATTATTACTAGGTGAAATGGTGATAACAAGATACCCCTAAGTGGTCTAAGAGTGACCTTAGTGATTGAGCTTGCTTGGCTCAAGGAGTGTTTGAGGTCTCCCTATCATCATCATATGGCATCTTCACAATCTATGTTTTCTTCATTTGAGCCTAGTCATATGCCGCCAATTTTAATGGGAAATCTCACTTAAATGAATGTGGTTGGTAAAGGAAATATTGATAAGGGGGAGGTAACCTTCAAATATGTGTTGTGTGTACCTCACCTAACTCATAATATCCTTTCCATCTATCAAATCAATAATGGGGAAACAAGGAGGACTGTGGAATTCACTCCCAATTTAGTTATTATCAGAGACTTGGAGAGTAGAGATATCATTTCTACAGGGGTGGTTGATCATGCATCTTGGTTATACTACTTTTTAGACTTTGATCATGATGATGAAAATCATTCTTCAACAGATTTTGAGCACACTTCCAGTGTTGATTCAAACTTTGATGAGAACTTTGGCTACTTGAAATTTGGTATTCTCACATTGGATCAAGTTCTTGAGCCATCCATTTATTCTCCTCCTATTGATATTGCATCTACTATTGTTCCTAATGATTCTTGCATTCATATAACCATGGGTTCAGGTGACTCAATGCAACATGATATTCATTGTCTTCCAACCTCAATTCCATGGGATGACTACTCAATAGATATCACAAGTTTGTTTGTGGAATCATACATTTCACATTTGGGATACACTATTGATGGAATTCATCTTCTCTTTGGTGAAGATTATCCTTATTCATTTGTTGTGAGGGAACATGCTGAGCCTCATCTTTATTCTCTACTTGATCATTCTTTTGAGGTTGACATGATAGTGGATACTTTGATACAACATTTGGAGGAGGTCACTTTAACTTTAGAGGAGACACTTGAGACTTTGACACATTTTCTACATTCATTCTCAATAGATCCTGACTTATCTTTTTCAACAAAGTGGCATAGTACATATGATTTGGAGGAGGAACCTTTCAGCTTTGACATGGGGACACTTGAGCAAGTTTCAGAGATTCCATACATTTTGAGGTTTCTTCCTATAGATTGGGGAAGCTCCATTGATGCACCTTTATTTTGTTCTTCCTAAGAGGAGGAACGTTGTTCTACACTCATGGAGTAGTTTCTACATCAATACTAGAGCATATACCACTGGTTTACATTCTACATTGAGGAGGGGAAAGTTTATCTAGCTCTTCCATTTCTTCTCTCCTAGGGGGATTCTTGATTGTATATACATGATGTATGTCATAATGGGGGGGGGCTCTTGATTACTCCATCCATCCATGCATCTTGTTTTTTTTTCATCTCTCTTTTTGGGGGAGGGTTTTTCCCATGAGGTTTTCCCTCTTTCTCCGCTTTATGAGAGATTGCATTGCTTTTCATATTGTACATGGGTACCTAACATGGCCTAGTAACTAGAACCCATCATGCATTTTTATCTAGCATTGTGAGCTTAAGTGCTTCCTCCTAAGTTTCACTTAAGGGGGGGAGTTGGTGTAATTAAATATTCTTGATTACACTTTACTTAAGTTTACTTAGGATAATGAATTTGCATATTATTTTTCATGTAGACACCTAGGAGTTTGCATTTTATTTTAGCACATGGTGTAGTAGATCTCCTCTTTAGGTGGAGTTAGTTGTTATCTCATTCCACTTTCTGTGTAAGATCCACCTTTAGTGCTCTTATCACATTATCATCCTCTCATTTTTGGATATGTTTGCACATACTTCATTGTACAATGGAGGATGATCCACCTTTGGTGGACATGTGATTACACCTTGTGTAGGTGATATGTTATCATTTACATATCTCCTATTTATCATGCATTTCCTATATATTCAAGCACATCTACTTTGTATTTATCAATTTGGCATTATCAATTGTATCCATTATTATTTGATCATTATTGAATCAATCAATTGATCATATAATTTTTCCCATCTCTCTTGTGCTATCAATTGAGCTTCTAGATCTTGGCATTTCATTCTTTGCCTTAGGAAAATTCCTACAACATGATTCCATGACACTCCATGAGGTGCTGAAAGAAACTCAACGATTGACAAACTAAAGAACAGGAAAATAAAATATTTTTTGTTGATGCAAGATTGCCAAGAACCCAAGATGATCTTGCATCAAATAATTAGTTTGAATGATTAATTATGAATTAATTAATTGAATTAGTTGGAGGACGTGTGTGTAAGGTTTATAAATAATCAAATAAATGTAAATTTATTTAATCAAAGGTGAGGGATAAAGGTGAATTCTAAATTTAATTAAATAGATATTAAATTATTTAACCAAGGGTGAGGGATAAAGGTAAAGGTTTAATTAAATAATTATTAATCATTTATTCAATTTTCAAAAATGTGATATGATAAAGTATGCTCATGTATGGATGATTTTAGGTGTCTACATTTTGGACTTCTTTGATATAGCATCATGATATGATGTAATATCAAAGAAGAAGAAAACATAGTGGATACAAAGGGATAAAAACTAGTTGGATGATGCTCTAGTCATTGGTAGGATGAAAAAGGATGAGGAGGAGGTGGTAGTATGCCCCCTCAAGAGTTCATGTAGTTTCCAAGAACATGGGTGTGCTCTCAAAATGGATTGGATGACTATAGGATGAGAAATAAAAGGGAAAATGATAAGGATGATGAAGGGATAGATGAGAGGAAGAGTGGAGGAGAATCATTCTACAATGGTATAAGCAACCTAGATTTTTTATTATACTTTTCGTTATGCACCAAGGAATGAGATACCAAGATGAGAATGTACCAAGTACATGATCAAAAAGGTCAATGACAAACCTCTATACATTATGACACCATGATGCCTTTTGTGGAAATAAGATGAAAATACCATGTGATAAATGAAAACAATGATAACACACACAAGAAATAAGCAAGCCATGTACAACAAACCAAAAGATAACCAAAATTTTGCCCCTAGTCAAGTTGAAAACCAATTGATCGATTGATTGACAAGGATAGAAAAGTTAACAATAAGAAAAATTCTATCCAAAAGATCGAGAATGATACATCCCATGATGATAATTGGATTAAAGGTTGATCAATGAAATTATAAACTAATTTGGATCAAGATGATGGACTGATTAATGATGGCAGTCTGATTACAAGATTGGATTGTGGGGATTATGATTAATTGCACTTGGACATGGACATATTTGGGATTTTTGGATTAGAGGGATGAAATGAGGATAAATGGATTTTATAGTTTGAAGGATGATAAATTATTGGATATGATGGGTTGGATTGGATGGAAGAATAATGATAAATAGATTGAGACCAATGACAAGGGAGAACCAAAGCTTTGGTAAAAGGATGGAATGATGCACACATTTTATAGATCATAGATAGAGGAATTGACATGTAAATTGACACTTCAAGAACATGAAAGAAGAATCATAGAATAAAGATAGAAAAATGAGAAGAAGCAATGATATGCACAGGGAAAATCCTTTTGGGTAAAAAAAACTTCACACAACTAAGCATCAAACCAATACATTAATCTGGAACAAACTATTATAATATACTACTTGTGATGAAAGAGCATCCTCAAGGTTTTTTTGGCATCTTGCATCAACCAAAAATGTTTCCTTTTTAGTTTGTTTCTATTTTTGTGTTTGTTGTGGCATTTCTTTGAGTTGTCTAAGTTTCTCTTGTGAACCTCGTGGCATGTTCCTAGCATTGTGTTTGATCCAGGTCAAGGTTCACATCTTGATCTATTTCTTGTTGGTTGAGATCTCTTTGATTTTGGTTCAGACCTATTTGTTCTCGATGTTTCATGGCCTGATGGAGTTTTCTAATCTTGCAAACCATTTCCTCAGTTTGTGAATCTATCTCGAGCATCGTGCAATGTTCTTAATATCTTGGCCGACCTCCCTATGGGCTCGCACTTCATTTCAAATATTTTTGGATGTATTCTTATGATTTTTATCCTGACCTATATCTACACAATACATTTTCCTTACCTTGGAGAATATGATCTTCTATGGTTGACTTGTTGCTTGTGAATGTTGTATATATTTATGTAATTATTCTTTTAGTTGGTGTCTCTTAGTAGAATACCCTCATGAAGGTTATCCTTGAGGACAAATTTGGAATTTGATCTGTAATCAGGTATGTATGCTTGGAATGTAAGCCTGCATGTTGCTGGAAAATTGTATGTAACTTCATGAATTTGTGTTAATGCAAAGATCTAATATTGCATGTTCTCTATTCATTATTGATGTTATTGTTCATTGTTTCCGTTGTGTGACTCAGGCTACACGATTTGGACTGATCTCTTTGAGGTCCCTCCATCCATGACTGCATAATGTTGGCTCCAAGACTTTACATGGAGTCTATAATCTTTATCTTCTAGAGGAAATATGATAGCATAAACTTGCAAGAAAATATTTACCTCACTCTTCTTTTAGATCTACATAGAAGACATACAATATATAGAGAAGTATAAGTTTGAAGTGGCTTCTAGACAAAGTCAACATAGATGGTTTTCCAAATCCATGTGGCACATTTTTCAACCAAATATAAGCATGCGAATGATATTGCACATCATTTTCTAACCCCTTTCACATACCTCCAAATTTGGGCACTTCATTTTTTCTAAAAATAAGTATGATTGATGCTCTTATGCACCTTACACTGTCATAAAATAAGTCATAAGAATTTGTCATACAATAATTACTTATTCAAGTTTCTAAGATGTTGACACATTGAAAATATCTCTACCAAAGTGGGACTCCTACTTTTCCAAGTAGGAACAAAATACATTCTTGTCATATTCCATGTCACCTCTCAAATTGAAGACAAATAATTGTGCCATGTCACATTAGATAGCTTAATATGATGAGCAATAAATTACAATTAAAGCATTAAATAAATAAATATAATTCTAGGAATGGCTAAAGTTGAGACTCCTTAATTCCCAACATAATATTGTTGAAAAGTGGGATACATAATTGTTCTTGCATTCTACTCGAAAAAGAATCGTGCACACAATCTACTCTTCTAGTTTAAAATTTAAAATCCTCAAATTTATTTGGTTAACTTTTTAGGAACATGACCATTACTTGTTGGATAATGTATCAATGATCTTGTGTTGTGTGTCTAGGATGTTTATTTAAGAACGTCATCTTGGGTCATTAAATCATAGATTGTTGTGCCAAAGCATTCATATTCACACTAGATCATAGTTAAACATTAATCTTAACTAGTTTCAATTAGATTAACATTCTTAATTTGACATATTTTTAATCTTTTATATTGACAACGTTGACCATAAAAATTAATTGCTATTATTAAAGTCAATAATTTTCTATATATTTATTTAAGATATCACTATTTACTTTGATATTTAAGTATAAAAATGATCATGTTTTGTAAAATTTGAAAGTGAGATTTAAAAATAAATCAAACCACTTAAAATTAAAGTATATAAGCCAAGTTTAAAATTACACATCTTACACTGTACTTTTGAAATAGTTTGGAAAAATATATTCTTTATTGTTATGACCATATTAGTAACTAAGTGAATTTGATTTTTTATTATTAATTAAAAATAAAATAAAATAATTTAAATTTATTAAATATTATCTTATTATAATTAAATTATTCTTTTAAATTTACTTAATAATTATTAATTAAATTTTATTTTTTTTTAATCATCTTAAAATAATCTAATTTTAAGAATTAAATGTTAAAATATATTTATTAAAATTGATAATTAGAAAGCAATGATATTTTAAGATAAAATTGAAATGTCAATCATAATGAAAATGAATGCATGTGACATTGAAAGCACAACTACATGAAAACCTTTACAGGATAAATATAAGTAATCATTTATTCTTATTCTTAATTATGCAATTGTAACATAGAAATATCAATGTTAAAAGGGTAAGTTAACTGGCATTATTTCACTAACTATTGTAGTGTTCAAAAATTCACCATTTTAAAAGATGATTACAATAATGAGAAATATATTGAGCTCTCCTCATTCTTGTGATCGAGAATGTAGACGAATTGGATATCCCTTTGACATGCTAGGAAGAGGGAAGAATATGGTACTAGAATCTTCTAGCGACTCCCACCTATTCATTTTAGTCATACATTTAAATATAAAATAATTAGAAAAATTATATTCAAAAGAGTTAAATGTGCATAAAAAATAAAATCTATACACAAATCTAACCTGAACTTAGTGACTAAGTTGTGAAGGAAGAGAGCAATTTCAAAGCGGGCCAAATGATATCCGGGGCAAAGTCTAGCACCTCTACCAAATGGCATATACCAAGGATTTTGAGAAATCTCCTGCAATTAATAAGCAACAAATATTAATTAGATACATTAAAATCCATCCATTAACTTGTTTGAAACAAATTAGCATTTCTTTCCCATTACATACATGGCCCTCATTTTCCCAACGCCATGGATTGAACTTGTGAGCTTCAAAATGATACTTCTCATCCAAATGTTGGCCACTCAAGAATACAAACACTGTCCATCCTTTCGGAATAAGAAAATCTGCATTAACATAAAATCATTAAATTATATCTAAACACATCCATAGAAAATATGTATATACAACCTAGTATTAAGATTTAAATCATCACTTTTAAGAGTATATACAACCTAGTATTAAGAGTATGTAAAACTCTTCATAGACATTTCTCATTTTGATGTTTTTTTTCGGTTTATTTTAATAGAAGTTTATGGAGCTTCAACCCCTTATTAAGCACAAAAAAAAGAATTAAATCATCACAAACCACCCATCCAAAATACAAAAAATATTTGATTAACTATCATTACCCATTAAATATATAATTATTGAAATAAAATTAATTACTATTTAGATCACATAAAAGAAGATTAATCCAATGAATTACAAAATTGCTAATATTCATATAATCTGATTGCAACACTAATTTGAAAGTAATTAAAAAAAACTCTCATTCAAACCTTTGTATTCAAGGTCCTCTTTTGGTTCTCTAAAAACACACGGAGCAGCACTAACTATACGAAGTGTTTCCTTTATAACCTACAATAACAGTTGACAATAATAAGAATTGTAGAAACTTGATATTATTAATATTCAAAATTAGCGACAAAGTCAAAATAAAGAAATAAATGAGAATATAATGTACACTCACACATTGAGTGAACTTCATTGACATATAATCGTTCCAAGTTAGTTTTTGGTCTTCGCCTTTAGACTTTAAGATTGTGTCATGTTCTTCCTGTCCATTGTCAATTCAAAAGATCATTTCAATATTATTAATGTTGTTCTTCTAAATTAGATTAGATTAGATTAGATTAGTATGTGAGAATATGTCTATATCAACATTTCAAATCACACCGACTAATTAAAAAATCAACATTAACATTGAAACATCGAGAGTATGAATTGTCAAAATACTGTTAAAATACTGTCTACTTTATTTTTTTATTTCGACTAAAGTGAAAAGTGGACTGACCCTGATCTCCTTCAATGCCCGAGGATTCTCAGTGAGGAACTTCACAGCAAATGCCATGGCAGTCGACGAAGTTTCGAACCCCGCAAAGAGCAAAAACAATATAAGATCTGCAATGATCTCGTCAGAATAGATGCCTTCTTTCAAAAGCTTGGTTAAGAGATCGTTATGCTTCACTTCTGGATGTTGTCTTCTGTCCTCTATACACTCATAAATCTTCTTTATCAAAGTTTTCCTTGCCTGCAATGCAACATGCAATCCATTATCAGTATAATTTTGCAGCAAAATATGAAGCGTTCAGATTCTGAGCCGGGAAGGCAGAAAAACAGATAAAAGTTAAAGAGTTTTCCATTGGGTCCAATTTAGGAAGGCAGAAAAAGGGGTAAAAGATCTAATTCAGGAACGCTGAAAAATATATAAAAGAAAGTTTTATATTGGGTCCAATTCAGAAAGCAGAAGAAAGAGTTTTAAATTGGGTTTAATTTAGGGAGGTGAAAAAGTAGATACATTGGGTTCAATTCAGAAAGATGGGAAAATAGAAAAGAGTTTTACATTATGTCTAATTTAGAAAAGCGAAAAAATAAATAAAACAAAAGAGTTTTACAATAGGTCTAATTTAAGAAGGTAAGATAGTTAGATAGATAGATAGATAGATAAAATTTTAATGTCTACTGACACTAAACATAAGAAGAGTTTTGCACTCAAAATTCAAGAAGGCAAAAAACACAAATAAAAGAAAGAGTTTTACATTATATCTAAGTTAGAGGTGGAAAATAGATAAAAGACAGAGTTTACAGTAGGTCTTAGTCATGAAGGTGGAAAAACAAGATAAAAGACAGAGTTTTCCATTGTGTCTAAGTCAGGAAGACGGAAAAAAAGATAAAAGACAGATTTTACATTGGTCTAAGTCAAGAAGGTAGGAAAATAGATAAAAGAAATCCGGAAGGTAGTAAAATAGATAAAAGAAATTGTTTCATTTGGCTCTAACATCGGAAGACCCGAAAAATATATAAAAGCTAAGTTAAGAAAGTGGGAAAATAGATAAAAGAGAGAGTTTTACATTGGCTCTAAGTCAGGAAGAGAAAAATAGATAAAAGGCACAGAAAGGTAGTCTAAGAATGTGGGAAAAATAGATATAAAAAAGAATTTTACATTGTGTAAAGAAAAAAAAAAATATCAAAGAGGTTTTACATTAGATCTAAATCAGGAAGGCTGAAAAATAGATAAAAGAGATCAGTGAAATTATTTTTTACTTGACTCCAACCCAAGAAGGCAGGAAAACAGATAAAAGAGAGTGTTACACTGGGTCTCAATCAGAAAGACAGAAAAATAGGTAAATGGGAGAGTTTTACATTGGCAAATGAAAAGAGAAGGCTGAATTCACTTACCTTAAATCCCCTGGCAAAAGCAGTCCCAGGAATATTAATGGGCAAGCAGAGGACAGCTCCAATGTATTCGTCAAAAGCTTTATATATATCTTCCAACTCCTCAGCAGGGGGTAAATCCAGCAATTTTTTCCCCATTAAGTTCAGAACAAGCTGAAAGACAAAATGATTCAAATGAAAACAAAAAATCAAATAATTAAAAGAAGTAAATAGCCATTTTAGCATTTCAGAGTTGCATTTTGCTTGCCTGATGGCACTTGTCCTGAAGAGGGATCTCTCTCTGTTTTTCCCATTTTTTCATGCCAGTGATAAACACATGCTGTATGTCTTCCATGAAGTCAGACTCCAGATTGTCATGTTTCAACAGATTCACAGCAGTTCCATGGAGCTTTCTCTGTAGCTCTCCATGAACATCCAGCAGACCATATTTGCCTATAATTTTTACCGTAGAGCTTGGGTATTTGGCCTTGAACAGCCTTCCCTCATTTTGCAGAACGTATTTACTGAACTCTGGATCAACCGATACAATTGTTTTTGGTCTTCCAAACAAACTGCATCTGAAGATCGGCCCATACCTGTATGTATTTCAATTTCACTAATTAGATCTGAAAATAATTTTGCTGTATCTCCTATTTGAGGAATCATTATGGAACCTCCAGAGCCACCTATATTGAAATGTTCATAATCATAATCATAAGATTAATAGAATAGAATTGCAATTATTAAAAATTGAAATATATTTAACGAGACAAAGTAGATTTCCACAATTTATAAAATTATCTGAAACTATTTTTGAATTCGATTGTATAGATTGTTTATGAAGAGTGCACATCATAATTTGAAACAATTTCAGATATGATACATTTAATGATGAAATATAATCTGAAATGTTGATAATATATTATAAAATATTATGCTCACACAATTTAATAGAGACAATAACAAAATAGTAGATAAAACTATATTCTTATTTAATGTAAACTGATCCAATAGTCAATAGGTCTTCCTTGAAAATCTAAAAGTTTGTTTGTATGTATTTGTTGGGAATCTAAAGGTAAGTTTGTTTGTATTTATGAGCAGTTAAACAACTATCTTTAATAGCAATTAATTTTAGAGTTAGAAAGTCAAAATATAATTTTTTTATAATGACTTATGCTCTTAGCCTGTAGATATAAACTCGTGTTTGTTTGGTTTTGGAAATGCTGAGAGAGTGGATTAGAAGCTTTGTATAAATTGTTTTTTGTTTTCAGAAAATAAAAGACAATTTGTTGTAAATGTATTATATTTTATTTATAATTTTTATGTTATGTTTTGAGCTGTGTTTTGTATGGAAGATTATAGTGTTCCAAGATAATTAATGATGAGAAGATGAAAAGCTAATTTAAAGATATTTAAGAATTAGTAGAAGGTGGTGTTAGCTGTGTGAGTAAAGTTTCTCTTCCAAGACAAAACATACAAAATGTAGAATTAGATCAAGAAAAAAATAAGGACACTTAAAAAATATTTGTTTCTTATATCTTTCACAGATCATCATTGAAAAACATAAAAAAGTGTGCGATAAAAGAAGAGAATGCAAAGATAATAATGGAATATATCCTCATAAAAGAGAATAAAACTGAAGAAAAAGGATGACAGTGGCAGAAGACAAGAAAAAGCCGCTCTAAGTCTACAATAAGTTCAAAATATAGAACACCAAATTGAAAGCAAGGTCGATAAATAGCTCAGCAAGTAGTTAGAAATAAACACAAAGAAATGTGAAAAATAGGGACATGAAAGAAATTTTGGATCACAAAGCATGATCTGAAACATTAATACAAAAAATTCTTATAACATCAACATCTAAAAAGTACAATATTATGAAACTATGAATCGTAGAAATTTGATATCATTAAGAGAAAAACTCAATAAGAAAAATAGACGAAGTTCCCAACACAGTCTAATCTAAATAATTTCTAAAAAATTTCATTATCATCTATTTAATTTATCTATACAAAGTAACTATCAGTAGATGAAATCATTATGTACCTTAGCTCATGTTCATTAATGAAATTTCGACGGTGTTCTTGATGTTGGGAATTGATAGATTTGAAGAAACTGATACTCTCACCAATTATGGGCCATCCAGATGATCCTGGTGGTATCCTTTTCTTCTTCTCATTCTTCTTCCTCCATATTAGTTGTTTTCCTAATACAAGCAAAACTGTCACTGATAAAATGCAAGTGACAATCACTGCAAACACCATCTGCTGCTCCATTTCTTTGTGCTTGGCATTCCCTCTCTGCTGCTCCATATTTAAGAGTGAATAATGAGCAAAAATGAGAAAGATTCCTAAATTTTGTTCTCTGTGGTATACTGTTGTCTAGTGACTCTAGAAACGTCTTTTATGTGGTTACGAGTGATTCCTCTTTACAATTATGAAGGGGTTAATTTATTTATATAATGTTAGGTGAGAACTTTTTGCAATTTCAATCTATTTTACAGATACGGGGTATGATTTTTTTGGCGTGTTTTACGTTAAATAAATTATATAAAAACATGGCAAGATTTGTAGGCTTTCTGTGGTTTATAAGCGATGATAGAATAGTGTAATTTGGTTAAATTATATAATGTATACATAAAAGACAAGAAGGAATCAAATATTTAAAAAGTAATGTAAAAGAATTGATCTAAGAAAAAGCGTAATAAAAAAATTAAAGGTCTATATAAATCTTGAATGAGTAATTCGTTGTTTTGTGAAGTCTCGCCTCTTTAAAAAGTTCATTGAGACTGTCCACTTTTAAATCGTTTCTAAACTAATTGCTAATATGTTCATACGTTGCATATTCTTTGATGAAATGTCATTCCATTTTCACCACTCCCTTGTTGTAGTAGATGCAAGTCCTTTCTTCCCATTCTTCTTTGGGGGCCTTCAATCTACCAATTTCACATCTCAAGTGATGAGAGCTAGTCTTCTTTGGGGGCCTTCAATCTACCAATTTCACATCTCAAGTGATGAGAGCTAGTCCTCATCTACGCGATTAAAATTTTAGCCTTTCCCTTAATTCTAGATCTCAAATAAATTTTTTCAGCATGCTGCCATGTGGGGTTAATTTTTTTGACATATTATGATTTTTTCCTACCCGGCTATTTTGTCCACATGATGTTCCTGAATTTTTCTCTTTACATCTTTTTTTATCTCCTCATTGGTGTTAGGACAATCGTGCAGATTTATTTCCCACTTGTTATTTTGTTTCTTCTAAGTCTTTTTCTTACGACTTAGCCCCTCTTTGACAATCATTTTTGGGCTAACGACACTTATCCATGTTTTCAACCTTTTTAAAGTAGCATAACAATCAAATGATCACTATAGCTTCAATTGGGAACAACTGAATGACTGTTGAAGCCTCGATTGGGAACATACCTGCATAAGCTAAAAGAATTTCATTGTTAGATAACTGAGAGGGGGGGTGAATTAGTTAAGTCCAATTATCCTATAGTCCCAAATTCCTCCACAGATGTATAAAATAATTTCAACAAATAAACTTTAAATAGCTTAGTAAACACTTGATCGTGTCTTTTTGATTCATTAACTGACTGTTAGATAAATTATCTAGTATATATACTGATCAAACCAATTATTGTAATGTGTAAAGTAAAATATCAAAACATATCACATGCATACACATTTAACACTTGATTTTTAACGTGAAAACCATGTTAAGGAAAAAAACCACTTGGGACCGGTACTAGAAATATTTCCACGCTTCTGAAGTGAGCTTGGTTAAGAGCCAACCCTGTTAAAAGTTACAAAACACATTGTAAGGTGTGACCTTGTTAGAGGATTTATCACTAACAATTCTTTGTGACCATACATTCACTTGGGTCAACAAGAAAATAAACAACATTCATTGAATGTCATAGAGAAATAACAAAGACGATTTAGTCTCACTCGCTTAAGAGATTTTGTCTATAGCAATGGTTAGAAAGTAACAGTATATGACCTGATTCAAATGCAACTTCCTTTTCCAATATTTAGATCTATGCTAAGCTCAATATAACTCTGGTCATTATAATCTCTTCAATCTTCCTTCTTTATCCAATTCTATTCTACTCGGTTTACTCTCCTTCTAAGGCTCGGTGTTTTCTACAGAATTACTTGGTTCTCACTTCAACCTGTCTGACCAACTTTGCATGTATGCAGTCTTCTTCCTCACACGATTCCTTCCTTTTAATTTCTTGTCTTCTTAAATAGACATGATAAATCATTTTCTTTTCAGCCTTAGATTTTGCCTCTTAATTTCCATTGTTGATTTTGCCTCTTTAACCTTCCTCGGAACTTGTGCCTTAAAATGTTTTCAATCTTGATCATCTGATCAACCTTGAATCTTGTCAGCCATAGATATTCATAACAAATTTTATCTTTATCCTCAAAATCTTCCAGATTCATCCAGCTCATCATCTCATGTCATTAATCACATGTTCCTCCTTATTTCTCCCACTCACTCAATACCGTGATGTATCATTTTCTTCTTGCTCAGTTAATATTGCACTCAGTGTACCCTACACCTACTTGGTGTATACTACATCTACTCAGTGTACACTAAGTTTTTCATAGACTGATCACATTAAATTGTACATTCTCGATCTTCAATACTTAACAGAATCATGTAATTCAATCAAATCACTATCATACTGTCATAGACTCATCAATAAGTTACCCATTGAATACCTTAATCATATCTTACCCTTACATCTCATCTTCATGCTAATATCTCTTTCCTTCACCAATATTATATTCTTCAGATGTTTGCAACTATCATGATAAGTACAGTCAAAACTAGTTGACATCAATGACAATATAATAATTGATCTAATGTCTCACATATACCTTAGTAGCTTGGTGATCATCTTCACATTATGTTCTCCAAGTAGTTAATCAAATGTAGTCTAACAATCTCTCCCTTTGGAATTGATGGAAACATAATATGAAATATGTCATAGAATACCAAACATCTTAAGTATCTACAACTCAATCTTTATGTTGTGACTCAGTAAGCTCTCCCTTAGCTTATGATTTTAATATGTTTAATCACTACACAACATCTCTCTCTCTTGTAGTATGATCTTTGTTAAGTGCATATTCTCTCCCTTTCAGTTAGCTTCATTCCTAACTTATATTCATCATTTATCCCATATTATCATCTCTCTCTTTAACAAAAATGCCAAGAGTAATCAGCTCTTCAGCAACTAAATAAGTATCTTTGTTGTTCCTTTCAGATTCTTGTACTTTGTGTGTACAAATATTCTTGATTTCATCTTTTCTTTTATCTTTTTCACAACCTTAGGAATCCCAAAGTGTGAACATCATGCATCAACATCATTAGATCTTCTGATAGGAATAGGTTGATGCAATCCCATATCACCTTAGTGACTGCTAGATAGGGTATGGACCCCTAGTCTACTTCTCAAGTATTCAAATATATCCTTCAGTAAGAATTTTGTGAATATATCAACAAGTTGCTCTTGTGACTTCACATATTCCAATGTGACCCGTTTCTCCTGAACTTTCTCCCCCAAGTAATAATATTTGATAGATATGTGCTTAGTCTTTGCATGCATCACTAGATTCTTTGAAATATTTATAGTACTTGTTTTGTCACAATATATTGTCACTAGATCAGTGACCTCCTCATTCATACCTTCCAACAACTATTTTATCCATACAAAATTTGAACAATTAGCAACAACAACAACATATTCAGCTTCAACAGTGGAGTGAGAAATGCATCCTTGTTTCTTGCTTATCCATGATACTAGTCTTTCTCCCAAAAAGAATGCTCCACCACTAGTATTTTTTCTATCATCAATATTTCTAGCCCAATCAGCATCTATATACACTTTAAGTTCAAAACTTTCTTCTTTCTTATACCACAAACCATAGTTCTCAGTGTTCTCCAGATATCTCAAATTTTTTTTTACAACGATCATGTGTGTTTCGTAGGATTAGTATAAAATCTAGCTACTATGCCAATAAAGTGTGCAATATTTGGTCTACTATGCACAACATACACCAATTTGCCAATCATAGATTTGTATAAGGTTTGATTTACCTATGTTGACTTGTCATCCTTGGTTAGCTTGCATCCAGTTACCATAGGTGTACCAATTGGTTTTGAGTTTTCCATACCGAATATCTTCAAGATTTATTTAATGTATTTAGACTGTGTTATATATATGCCTTCCTTCTGTTGTTGTATTTGCAAACTAAGAAAGAATTTGTTCTCTCCAAACATCGACATTTCAAACTCTTTTCTCATTTTAGCAACAAAACATTTACACAAAGTATCACGACCTCCAATATGATATCATCAACACAAATTTCAGCAATAAGAATCTTATCATCAGTTTCACATTTCAAATATAGATTATTGTTATCACTTATTCTAAAAAATCCAATTCTTATAAGATAAGATTGCAATCTTTCATACCATGCTCTTAGTACTTTCTTTAGTCTATAAAGTGCCTTATGCAGATTACAAACCATGTTCTTCTGATTAGGATCAACAAAACCTTCAGGTTGTTCAATGTATACCTCTTCTTCAAGTATCCCATTTAGAAATGTAGATTTCACATCTATTTGATTTACCTTAAATCCTTTGTAAGCACTATATGCAAGTAGTATTCTCACTCCTTCAAGTGTAGCAATAAATGCAAAAGTTTCTCCATAATCAATTCCTTCTTCTTGTGCATAACCTTTACAAACTAATCTTGCTTTATTTCTTGTAACATCTCTATTTTCATTCAAATTGTTTCTAAAAATCCATTTGGTGTCAATCACATTTTTGTCTTTAGGACTCGATACCAATGTCTATGTCTTGTTTTTATGTATTTTCTTAATTTCTTCATTCATTTCTTTAATCCAATCATAATTTGCCAATGCATCCTTATTGTTTTTGGTTCAAATTCACAAATCAAACATGTATTGTTCCTTAAATTACTTCTTTTCATCATTCCTACTCCTTTGTCTCCAATTATCTGATCTTATGGATGGTGTCTTCTCACATATTTAGCTAGTACAAGTTTAGATCTTTGTTCATCAATGTTTTCTCTACTCAGTGCATGATCATCATTTTCCTTGGTAGCTCTTTGTTGTTTCTCGATTTGTAAAGATTGTTGTTCACTAGCATTATTCTGTAACTCAGTGACTGCAGACTATTTCTCGGGTAGAGTGTCAAGATCTTCAATGTAAACAAATCTACCATAGTCTTCTAGTTCCTTCTCGCTTTCTTCATCATTCTTCTCAGCAAACTCATCAAATCTCACATTTGCACTTTCAATCATCTTGTTAGTAGTCTTGTTCAAACATTTATAAGCCTTACTTCTAGTGGTGTAACCTAGAAATATACCTTCACCACATTTACAATCAAATTTTTTCATTTCTAGCATCTTTCAGAATGTAACATCTACTTCCAAATATTCTGAAATAACTCACATTAGGTGTATAACCATACCATAGCTCATAAGGTGTCTTATTTGTCTCTTTCTTTAGCTGTACTCGATTCAGTGTAAAAACAATAGTACTAACTACCTCCCTCAAGTAAATTTGTGCAACATCTTTTTCAATCATCAATGTTCTAGCACAATCAATAATTGATCTATTTCTTCTTTTAGCAATCCCATTCCGTTCAGGTGTTCTCCGTGCAGATACTTGTCTCTTTATTCCATGCTCATTATAAAAGTTAGTAAACTCATTAGAAATGAATTCACCACCTCTATCTAACCTCAAGCATTGCAGTTGCTTACTAGTTTATTTCTCTACTTTTGCTTTGTACCATTTAAACATTTGAAAAACTTTTGATTTTTCTTTTAAGAACATGACAGACATCATTCTAGAGAAGTCATCAACAAACAAGATAAAATATGTATCTCCATAATAGCTCTGAGTTCTCATTGGACCGCATAAATAAGTATGAACTAAATACAAAATTGCATTAGATGAATATTGTTTTCTCTTAAAACTAGACTTTGTCATTTTACCCATTTGATATTGTTTGCACATCACTTGGTTAGGCTTAGACAAACTCAGTAAACCTATAACTTTCCTTTTTTTACTGATCTTTACCATGTTGTCAAAGTTCACATGACATAACCTTTTGTTCCATAACCAAACATCATCATTCATACCCAACAAACAACAAGTTTTAGCATTGTTTAGATAAAATAAACTTTACCTCTGGATTGTTCACTAGTATCGATCAGTCTTCCAACATCATCATAGATATTTACTTTTCTTTTCTCAAATGCAACTTGGTGACCTGTATTATTCAACTGTGCTATACTCAATAGATTATAGTTAAGTCCTTTCTTCCACTAAGCATTTCCTCATTTGATCTTGTTATTCAGCAATATAGATCCTTTACCTTTCACTTGACAGGGTGTATCATTTCCCATTTTCATAAATCCACCATTAAAATACTCAAGATATTCAAAATTTTCTTCATCACCAATCATATGATGTGTGCAGCCACTATCAATAATCCAAGTATCATTTTGCTTACTTTAGAAATAAGTTCCTTTTCTACATACCTTTCTTCTTCTTCAAAATATTCCTTCAATGCAACAAACACCACTTCTATATCTTCATTAGTTTCAGTCTCGGTATCACCATCTTCTTCCACTAGGTAGCATGCATTTTTTCCTTTATCTCTGTAGTCTCAATTTTATTTGTTTCCATGTTGTTGGTTGCCTTTGTGATCTCAGTACTCTCTTGTATCATTCTTTCTTTCACTTGTCTTCTCATTATCATTCATGTCGGGACATCTTGCAGCAATACGACCAATATCTTTACATTTAAAACATACCAAGGGTAATTTATCTCTATATTTTCCTTTTCCTATCAGTAGACTTCTAGCCATTAATGCTTCAAGTTCATCAAGCTCATCCTCTTCATCTTCAATATCACTTCCATTTCTTATCTGATGTCTATTGCTTGATCTTCTAGTTGTTAAAGATGAGACAAATGAAGATTCTTCCATAGGTAAAACACTGTTATCAAAGTGGTTAAGCTCAAAAGTAGTCAATCTACCGATCAAACTATCAAGGGAAATATTATTACCAGGAGCTTCTCTCATTTCATGTATTGCAAAGACTCTAATAGCATATGTAGGCAATAGTGTTCGTAGAATTTTACTTACCATAGTTTCCTCTTCAATAATTCCACCTGCACCTCGGATATCATTCACCACTTCCTTGAATCAGTTGTTGTACTGAGTAATGTTTTCACCTTCTTTCATCTTCATATCATCAAATTTTCCTCTTAAGCTTTTTACCTTTTCTCTAAGCACATTTTGATCTCCACCATGGACAAGTGTCAGTTTATCCCACATTTCTTTTATAGTTGTACAATTCTTAATGTCTTCAAATTCAACATTTGATAAAAAGGAAGCAATCTCAATCATCATTGCATTATGCTCTTGTCTTTCTTTCATCTGGTTGATAGTCAGAGGACCAATAGGAGTTATAAAATCATTTTCCAAATGTATAGTGTAGAATCTCCAATTCCTAATAGATACAACTCCATCCTGCTTTACCATGTTGAGAAATTATCTTTGTTCAGCTTCAGTACCTCTCTCCTATACATCTTTAGATCTTTAACTTAAGTCCTTTAAACTTCTTCCTTTAAGCACTTGCACTCTGATACCAATTGTTAGATAACTGAGAGGGGGTGTGAATTAGTTAAGTCTAGTTATCCTACAATCCCAAATTCCTCTATTGATGTATAAAATAATTTCAAAAAATAAACTTTAAATAGCTCAATAAACACTTGAGCACGTGTCTTTCTGATTCATTAACCGAATGTTACATAAATTATCTAGTATATAAACCAATCAAACTAATTATTGTAATGTGTAAAGTAAAATATCAAAACATCACATGCATACACATTTAACACTTGATTTTTAACATGGAAACCTTGTTAAGGGGAAAAACCTCCTGGGATTAGTACCCAAAATATTTTCACTCTTCTGAAGTGAGCTCAGTTAAGAGCTAACCTTGTTAAAGGTTACAAAACACACTATAAGGTGTGACCTTGTTAGAAGATTTATCACTAACAGTTATTTGTGACCATACATTCACTTGGGTCAACAAGAAAATAAGCAACATTCATTGAATGTAATAAAGAAATAATAAATACGGTTAAGTCTTACTCGGTTAAGAGATTTTATCTGTAGAAATGGTTAGAAAGCAACATTATATGATCTGATTCAAATGCAACTTCATTTTCCAATATTCAAATCTATGTTAAGCTCAATATAACTTTGGTAATCATAATCTCTTTAATCTTCCTTCTTCCTCCAATTCTGTTCTTCTTGGTTAACTCTCCTTCTGACGCTCAGTGTTGTCTGCAGAATTACTTGGTTCTTACTTCAACCTGTCTGACCAGCTTTTCATGTATGCAGTCTTCTTCCTCACGTGATTCCTTCCTTTTAATTTCTTTTCTCCTTAAATAGACATGATAAACCATTTTGTTTTTGGCCCTACATTTTTCCTCTTAATTTCCATCATTGATTTTGCCTCTTTAACCTTCCTCAGAACTTGTGGCTTAATTTCATTCTATATCCTTTTTCCCTACAAGTTTCCCAACTAAGTTTATAGTGGAAGTCAATCCCAAGATATTTGTATTCTTTCATTAATTTTAATAGGTTGCCTTCAAAAAGGAAGGTAATTTGTTTTTCTTTCCTCTTTAAAGTGAAAATCATGATTTTTGGTTTTGGTAATGTTCACTTGCATACCTACTTCCTAAAAAAAGTTTTCTAAGGCCCTTAAATGACCTCTTAATCTATGAGATATTTTTGATATTAGGATAAGATCGTTAGTGTATAAAAGTAGCTTCAAAGCTATTATCTTGACTCTTAATTTTTGCCCTTAATTTATTTTATTTTAGTAAATTGAAATTGAGATTATTTTACTGTGTCGGGGCCCCGTAGACATTCTTTCCTCTTTAAAGCTTTGCGTCAAGTCTTGGCTTAATGGAAAATTGGGAATATTGAACCTTGAACTTGAACCTCTTCAATAAGTTCAAAAAGGTCAATATGTTCAATAGGTTCAATAAGTTCAGTGTTCATGAGTCATACCCAAATCTCTAATTTTTGGCATATAAGTTAGTAAAAAGTAAAGTGTTGAACTAATTAAAATTGAACCTTTCAGGAGTTCAATGGGTTCAATGGGTTCAAGGTTCAATCGATGTCGATCTTGTCAAGTCATAGCATTAGTCTTTGTCCTCTCCTTTCCTCATTCTTGCTTGATTTTGAGCTTCTAAAGGATTTAACAAGTATCCAGATTGAACTTTGAACCTCTCATACAAGTTCATTTGGTTCAAATGGTCCAAAGGTTCACTAATCATTTAAAGGCGGGAGATGAAGCAAAATTTTTTTGGAAGGAAAGCAGCCAAAAAAGGGGAATATTTTGGAGCATATCCGAAAATATGGTTTTTTTAGATTTCCAAGAGGTGGATGTAATGATTATTTGATAAGCTTGAATGTCGAAATGAAAAACAATTAATTCTCACATTAGGGGAAGTGTCTTATACATTAATTTAACATGAATGAGAGAATTGTGCAATTATTATCCAATATTTATTCTTTTTAAGAAATGATTTAAGGCTCATTTGATGACTAATGGGACATGATTTAGTAGTTTGAAGAGGCGACACAAGAGGTAATAAAGGTTTTCTTAGATTTGGAATTACCAAACATTCAGATTAACAAGGGTGAGTTTCAATGGTTTTTCCCCATTTCTGGTACTATTTTATAAGTGTTTGTTTTGTTTGAAGAATTCCTGTTGTTGGTTCAAATTGGTTTGTAATTTCAACCATGAGAACTACTTTCCAAGTTTTTGAAAATAAGTTAAGTTTGGTTTGTTCGTCCTCTGCACGTGGAGATACGTTTCTGGTGCATTATGACCTAGAAGATTTTAAAGAAAGAGCTAGGAACCTTGCAAAATACTCTTTTATGGAAAAGATTGTTGAAAGTGGTATTGTCGAAGTCACTACTTTCCCTACAGTTGTATTGTGTCTAGAACTAGTTCGCAAATGCATAAACATAAACATATATGATTTCCATAGTAGGTGTATTAGGAAAGAAAATAGATTTTGGTATCTATTAATAGAGGAACTATCGCGATTGTTATGAAAATCCTTGAGAAGGAAACCTATTCAAACTATACCATTGCATTGTTTTCATCTTCCTTTAAAGAGAAGAAATCATAGTATAGAAGTGTTATAGCCAAAAATTTGTTGGTGAAATTCTAGAAAGGTGGTTCTAGGTTACCTAAACCTCTTACCAGGGAACACATGAAACCACATGTGAGAGATTTAGTTGTTCTATTACATCGGGTCAGAGGTTCAAATCAATCTTTCTTTTTCAAAGATTGGATGTATTTCTTTATTCAGATCATTCTCCAAGGCACTCAATTTTTTGATTGGGGAGAGATAACAGTATAAGAGCTTCATGACTAGTTGAACAATAGTCATGTGGGAAATCAAGGTTTCTATATGGCCTCATATCTCTTTGATTGTCTAGCCTATACTAGAGAGTGGGTGGGTTTGCACCATGAGCCATACATAGAAGGTATAAATTTCTATGAGTATTATCCCCACCTACAAGAAAGAATATGTTGTGACAAATATAGGAGAGTTAATGACATTTTCATAGGTCATCTAGTGCATGAATTGGCAGGGAACCTAGACAAGAGGATGTCTGAAGAAGACATGCAACTAGTAAGCATTTATGGAAGATTTTTCATTTGATTCCCATGTTTTACCTATATTAGAGTAGGAGGGTTTGGGGGTGAGCTAATGAATATTCCTAGATATGCCGTAGATTATTTTGTATTGGTTGAATTATGCAGATAACTTTCTCATGTGAGTAAGACATTTCTGCCAAAGAAAGAACTAGGGATCTCTTTTCCTATTGAGTTTAGACTATGTGAATGTAGATCAGTCTCAGATGCCCTAAATTTAGAGGTGGCTTTGGTGAAGTTTAATTTCAAATATTATAAAGTAAGATCCAATTTGATAATAGTGGATTTTCTAGAGAACAACTAGATTTAGGAGGACAGTTTCTACCAATGCCTCATATGGAAGATTACTGGGAAAATTGTCGAGATGAAATGGAGGTAAGAAGAAGACTTTGGAGTAGGTTCTCCTTGCAAAAAATTATTACCTTGGGTTTGAAAATGGATATCAGGGTTGTAAAATAAGATGAGAATACTCTAATGGATCCTCAATATGAACATATCAAACAACATGCACTCTGAGAGGTAGATTGGACTAGAACAAAGAAAGACCAGATTGAAATAAGAGTGTCCCCTGTGATAAGGAAAATACAAAATTGGCTAAGAGAGCAGAGATTAAAAAAATTCAAATTGATGAACAACCAAGATTAAAGTTGACCTGTAAATATTCATCGCATGTTTCTTGTTCTAATTAAAACTTGTGATGCAAGTACTATTAAAACTAAATCCAAGAGATCTATTACCAGTAGAAATTCCAAGAGTGCCACAGTGGTTAGCTCACTTGTTCAAACTACTAGGTAAAAAAACAAGGGCATGATAAAAAATGGATCTATTGAGAAGACAATCATAGAATTAGATATAGGTGAAGAGGTTGATAAAGGAATGCCTGATCAAAGTATTGATTCCCCTAAAGAAAATATAGAGTATCAAGCAGAGAAAACCATCGATCTTGGTGACATAATGAACCTTTCTAATTCAATGGTTGTAGTTCACTCAACTCCAAAATAGTCTCCCCCTAGCAAAGAGACTTGTGATGCTACTCCCAAATGGCTAGAACCCACAATCAACAAGAAAAAGAACATAGTCCTAGTCTCTCTACCACTAGATGATATGGTTTGAAAATGCTTAGGGAAAACCACCAAAGCTAAGAAATTGAAGGTTACCTTCAGGATGGATATTGATTTGAAAATAGGGAAATGGGTTAGTGAAGTGGCTAAGTCACTGATAGAAGATGAAATTCAAGATCCTATTGTTAAAGACTCTACAATAGAGAAAGTAGACTTACGAGTTGTATCCAGGGTAATAGACAATCATCACTTTGCAGTCTCTACCAAGAAAATGCTAAGTAATGTTAATATTGAGTAATACTGAGAGGGGGGGTGAATCAATATTACAACACTTATTAAACTTAAACCAATTCCTAATAAACCATATGATTCCAGAAATGAAAAGAACATAAGAAAATAATACACAACTCATAACACCATTATTTGGTTTCGAGGAAACCCTAGCCAAGGGAAAACCCCAGTGGGGATGGTACCCACAACTATGCACTAAAATATAATATCCCTATTAGGATATCTAGCCTTGTTAGGAGCTGAGTATTACATAGTACATTTCCTTTTTAGAGGAATATCAACCCTGTTAAAGGTATACAAAACCTTGTTAAAGGTATACAAAACCTTGTTAAAGGTATAGTGAGCTTACAACTCTTACAATCAGTACTTCAGTTACAAAGTGTCCTTCAAGAATGAACAATACAAGCATCTTCTATGCTTTGATAGTTCTAGTTGTAGTCCTTAATATCATCTGCCAACCTCTGATCTCACAACTGCCATCGCTATCACTATTTCACATTATCTCATCTTCGCTTTACAAAAAAAGCTCTTCATATAAATATGAATTATAACATTCAGTCGGCTCCCAAATACAATACAAAACTGAATAATTAATAATGCAAGGAACAAATACTAAGTTGGCAATCTTGTATTACCATAGTGTTGGCAATCCATAATCTTTATCTAACTCAGCACATTACCATTCCATCTTAAACTCCCTTAATCATCGCGACTGTTCATATGCTCTATTTCACCGCCCCTTTGTCTTCGCATGTCTTCACATCACTGTAACTTGCTGATAACAATACCAAAAAAGAAAGACCTTAACTGAAGGTCATATACATCCCATAATGTCTTCCTATGGGCTCACAAGCTATCATCTATCATATACTATCTTTGATGTCCAAAATAGTTTTGCAGTATTCTGTAAATCCTATTTCATACTTAGTCATTTTCAAGATTGTATCTTCAATACTCATACTTACTTTATGTGATCATCATATCATATGTGTTTCCATAAATGACAACCCTCAAGTGCTTCATAGTGCTCATAAAACATCACTTTCCAATAATCCTTCCCTTTGGCATTGATGGCAACACTTAGCGAAAAATAACTAAGTGTCCAAAACACTAATTATAGTCTTCCCTCTTCTTTTTCTTTTCTATATATATATATATATATATATATATATATATATATATATATATATATATATATATATATATATATATATATATATATATATATATATATATATATATATATATATTCTCTTCTTCCTTTTTTAATTTACTCTTTTCTTTTTTTAATTTTCCTCTTCTCTTCTTATCCCCCTTTGACATCAATGGCAAAGGTATACTCAAAATTGCAAAATTTTACAAAAATGTAGGACTTAGTGCTTGCTCACCAGTTTTAGAATATCTTGGAAGGAGTCTTCCAAGGTCTTCACTTCATCATTCCATGATTTAATCAATATATATCTAACATTTATTAGGCCATTCAATGCATAAGATGAAGTCTTTGCTGCCTTCAATTCTATGGGTATAGATTTGGTCATTGACTCCCCAATCTTCTCCATCTCAGTAAGATGTGCCTCAAGAATTGATAGCTTAGGAGTGATTAGAATATTTAGAAAACCAAATCTTGCCATTACTCTCCCTTTCTCTATATCCAATACATTCATCTTATCAACAATCTTTGATGCCTAATTTTCCATCTCTAATACAGTTTGTGAGGAGGTCTCACAACTGTCCATCATACTATCCAAAGTAGCATTGTCCTTATCCATTATATCTTCAATATTCTAGAGGTGTCTGATAGGGTTAATGCAATATCTATATAGCTTCCTTCCATGTGCAACACAAACTTTGGCCTTAGATGTAGTTGATTTCAGAATGCCCAAGTCCCATGAAATAGACTGGCATATTTCCTTCAACTTTTTCTCTAAGTATCTCTTCTCTGCCTTTTCTTCTGCGATCTTCACAAGGGATTCATAGTGACTGTCAAAGTTGTCTAGTGCCATGTTAAGGTTCTCTACATCATCTTTTCCTTGAAACACAATAGGTATAGGGAGTATTATATTCATTGTATCAATTGCCCTAACAATTACCTTAACCTTTTTGTCACCTTTTTTTTTTGACCTTTCTTTTGCCTTAGCAAATGTCATGAAGGATAATCTCATCAATTCATCCTCATCCATGTTCTCTACATCAGTTCTCATATGCTTGTCCATACTTGCCAACAATAAAGTAGTGGAAGTATTAGGTTCTTGCTTGACTTCTACTCTTATCTCTTTTTCTTCTCTTTGTTTGGTTTCTTCTTTCTATTCTTCCTCTTTCTTTCCTTCCTCTTTTTGTCCTCCCTCTTCCTATTTTCCTTCTTCTTTCTATCCTTCCTCTTCCCTAGTCACTACACTATCCATGTTTCCTTGAAATGGATCACTCTCATCAAGTGTAGTGTCAAGAGTTACAGGCACACAAGAAATAAAGAAGTCTAGTTTCTTGTCAATATTTACCTCGCTTCCTTTCATAATGTCCTCAGATGACTTAGAGATTTCTCCTATTCCTATAGGTGTGGGATTGGTAGCCTTAGGAGCTGAAGCTTTCTCAAGAATTTCACTCATCAGTATTTGATCTATTGCTTTCTATGTATCCTCAATGACTTCATCATATTTTCTGACCATTATTTTCACAATTCTGGCTTTTGTTCTCAATAAAAGTTTTAGTTCCTTAATTATCTTCTCTCTTTCCTGTACAAAGACTACAAGAAACATGTCCTCAATATCTTTGTTTCTTATTGCCTCATCTTCTGTTTGTGTAAGTTTTTTTTTTATTTCTAATTTCCCACACAAATCCTTAGGTATACTGCCCTCAATTTCTAATAGATTCTTCTTGTATACAAGTAGATGTTCAATCACCAAGTCTTCTATCACTGTTGATTACCAGAATCATACCTTTCATAATACATTTTCAATGTTTTTAAGTTTCCATATCTTATTATCCTTTTATGTAGTATTTTTATGTTTGGTTTCCAAAGGTTCTCTGCTTTCTTTTGTTCTACTTTCTCTTCTTTCTTCTCTGCTTTCTTTTGTTCTACTTTCTCTTCTTTCTTCTCTGCTTCCTTATCATCTTTCTTTTCATCATCTTTCTTCTTGGTTTCAACCTCAACCTTTTGTCTCTTAGGGATATTGGGTTTGGTTGTTCTTGTGGATCTCCTAGGTGTCCTCGAAGGTGCATCTTCTTGTGCTATCTTCTCTGGAGTGATAGATAGATCAATGATATCAGAAGTAGAATTTACTGTATTTTATGCTTTTGAAGGTGGAGTGGCTTCAAGTCTCATGCTTGCCAATCCAGAGGTTTCTTTAGTAATCTTGGTCCTTACTCTTTTTAGTTCTTCCTTTGTCATCCTGACCTTCATTTCCATATCATCAACCATTTTCTCTATCTTCCTTTTCCTTGTACCTCTATCATGCTCTTCTCTGACTTTTAATGAATTTTCTTCATAAGTTCCCCATCTCTCTTCATGGGGTAACACCACTTCTTTCTAGGCTCCACTACTTCAAAGAATACACAATCAATTTCAACCATGAAATAGATTGTATCCTTATATTTTTCAACCAATTCCTCAAGGAGTCTGTATCTCTCTTTCATTTGTCTTTGTAGGATTTTGATCATAGAAAATAACTCACCATCTACCCATGTACTATTTTGTCTTTGGTAGCTCTCTAATATGTAAATGCCAGTGGGTATGCTATCCTTCCATGCTCTAGGGTGCATTCCAGGAAAATTTTGCTCAATATATATATACATATGAACTAGTAGTGAGCCAAATCTAAATGCCTTAGACTTATCCTTCTTAACTATATTTACATTTTCCAAAAACTGTTGTGCTAGAATCTCACATAGATTGTATTTGGTGTTCTCTTTTACCATTCTATAGGCCATCATTAAAACTCCTGCTGAAACTGAATTAGGTCTGCTGTTGTAGTATAGCCTGTATCCTAGAAGCATTGCAACTAGTCTTACATCTTGTTGGAATATGTCATTGAATGTCATAGCTTGTTTGTCCCATTTTAAGTGGGTTAGGGCTTCAACTTTCTTTTTGATGTTCTTTTCTACCATAGGGATAGCTCTAGTGTTATCTAACCTAGTAATGTCATGAATTAACTGACTATAAATCTTCACAGGCTACTCTCCTATCCAAATAAAATGGTCATGAACTCTACTAAGTATTATCTTGAACCATTCTATTTCATTGAATTCATTCATGAGGGTTAGCTTCATGATGGTTAGGTCATCTAAGTGTTTAAACTCATCCTTCATTTTTCCATCAGATTCAATAATCTCATCTATTTCCCTATATATCTTTGCATCTCCTATTGTTTCATACTTGCAATGGATATATGCCCTAATATCTTCTACGTGCAGGATGCCGTGTGGTATTTGTGAAAAATCTCCTTTAGCCAGTAGAAACGTCGAGAAAGCCGGCCTGCCCCCTATATTTGAAGGGCCCCAGGGCCTTCACTGCTCCATTGGCCATCCGGAGGCTCCTCGACCATTAGGCCATCCCTCACTGAGTTCCGGTTGCCCTCCTTATTCTAGTTGAAAGTTAGGCCTTTAGGTTTCCCTACTATACTTAAGTAAGCGCCATGATAAGAATGCATGTTTATGTTACGCTAACGATGGGCCCCTTGGTGATATAGTTGCCATATCAAACTACAAAAATGCAGGGTCATCCTCATAGGACTTAAAGGGGTATCTTTTAAACTTATATCTTGGCCTATCCACAACATCATATATCATAGGTGCATCCATAGCTTCCTATTTGAGTAAACAATCTAAATACCTTTAACATTTTGAATTTAGGAATTTTGCTTCAATCGATCATGCAATGTAGTTGTCTAGTGGTTTGATATGCTTCTTAACTCTGCTCTCCTTGGTCATTGATCATCAAATGGTGAGGAAGTGAGATGCCTTGAGGTCTTTTATTCATCACCAAGTGATTAAATGCACTTAACTTAGTTATCTCAACTTTGCATACTATCCAGTCAATCAAAAATCTTGGGCTCATAGGATATGAATCTTTAAACATTTTGATCAAAGATATAGACTCCATAGTGTCTGTATATACCATATCTAAGCTCACATGAGCTCATTCCTCATAATTAGGGGTTGGATATAATCTGTTGTCTTCATCCAATGCTCCCCCTAAGGCCATGCTGGGTCTTCTAGGTTGATGTAGCAATGTTAACATCATGCGAAGATACAGTAGCATCTACTATCTCTCTTTGAACCAATGCCTTATTGAAGTCATTGACCTTCCATATCTTACCATCATCTTCATCTGTTGGTTTCCTAAAATGATTCTTGAATTCATCCATGTATTCACCAAGACATTTACTAGTGTCACCAATATTCTTCTTTATAACCATAGGAGGTGGTCCTCTTCTTGTGTCTATTCCATTATACCTGCAAAACTTAGCTATGTGTCCTAAGTTGTTGCATTTGTAACATGTAGGCAATCTTTTGTCCTAATTGATTTGTAATTTACAAAATCTTGCAGTGTGCCCAAATTTATTGCATTTGTAGCATGTGATCTTGGCTATTGATTCTTCTTTGATGTAATCTTGCCTTTTTCTCGATTGATCAGGTTTCCTACATTCTTCTTTCTTGTGTCCATATGCATAACAGGTATAACAATAACCAGTAAAGGGTCTGAAAGGGCCTTTACCTCTACAATCTATTTTCATGTGTCTGGGTTTATTGTATCCATAGCATCTACCTCTAAAAGGTTTTATCTGATCTCTAGGTTCTTCAAAAGTAGGTCTTTCTTCAATGTTTGCTTCATGTGGTTCTTCATGAGATTTGGAACATTCTCCTTCATTGTATCCAACTCCAGTCATATCTCCTTTAGGTTTATGTCTCTCTCTTTGTTCATCAATCTTATCACTACTCATATGTAATTTCTCAATGTGTAACTTGGCTTGAGTGAGTTCCCCTTTAATGATCTAATTATATTTCTCTAATTACAGGCATTTTTCCTATCTGTATGTTCACTTCTTTTAGAGTCTCTTCAACTTTGTATTTTGCATCCTTTTCATGTTGGATCTCTTTAATCATCAAAAGATTAATTTGTTCTTTTTCTTGCTCAAGCTTCTTTAACTGGTCTGATGTGTCATTGTCTGAATCTTCCTTGATCTTTTTCGTAAGGTCTTGTCTTTGATTCCTTGAAAGTTCAAGTTGTTCCTTTAGTTTATTGATAAAACCTTCTACTCTTCTCAGTTTGAATTTTAATTCACCATTCCCAATATTTTCTTTGTCCAGGTCATCAAGTGTTGCTTCAAAGTTTTCTTGCAAACTTTCTAAATCCATTCTCCCTTAAGCTGTTAGACTTTCTCTCCAAGGGCCAATAGCTCTAATACCAATTGTTAGGATTGAGTAATACTAAGAGGGGGGGGGTTGAATCAGTATTACAACACTTATTAAACTTAAACCAATTCCTAATAAACCATATGATTGCAGAAATGAAAAGAACATAAGGAAATAATACACAACTCATAACACCATTATTTATTTTTGAGGAAACCCTGGCCAAGGGAAAACCCTGGTGCAGATGGTACCCACAACTATGCAATTAAATATAATATCCCTATTAGGAGATCTAGCCCTGTTAGGAGCTGAGTATTACATAGTACATTTCCTTTTTAGAGGAATATCAACTCTGTTAAAGGTATACAAAACCCTATTAAAGGTATAATGAGCTTACAACTCTTACAATCAGTACTTCGGTTACAAAGTGTTCTTCAAGAATGAACAATACAAGCATCTGCTATGATTTGATAGTTCCAGTTGTAGTCCTCAATATCATATTCCAACCTCTAATCTCACAACTGCCATCGCTATCACTATTTCACATTATCTCATCTTCGCTTTACAAAAAAAGCTCTTCATATAAATATGAATTCTAACATTCAGTAGGCTCGCAAATATAATACAAAATAGAACAATTAATAATGAAAGGAATAAATAGGAAGTCAACGATCTTGTATGACCATAGTGTTGACAATCCATAATCTTTATCTAACTAAGCACGTTACTATTCCATCTTACACTCCCTTAATCATCATGATTGTTCATATGCTCTGTTCCACTGTTCCTTTGTCTTTGCATGTCTTCGTATCATTGTAACTTGTTGATAACAGTACCAAAATACAAGTGACCTTAACTAAAGGTCATATACATCCCACAATGTCTTCCTCTAGGCTCACAAGCTATCATTTATCATATACTTTCTTTGATGTCCAAAACAATTTTGCAGAATTCTGTAAATCCTATTTCATACTTAGTCATTTTCAAGACTGTATCTTCAATACTCATACTTACTTTATGCGATCATCATATCATATGTGTTTCCATAAATGACAACCCTCAAGTGCTTCATAGTGCTCATAAAACATCACTTGCCAACAAGTAGGTCCTAGAAAGATGAAAGGATAACCGAGCGCTAAAACAAATGCTAAAGACAATGGAAGAATAATAGATTCTATTCATAGTCCTAATCCACATCTAATTACTCAAGAACCCATGTCCTTCAAACCAATATTATTGGCCAATTAGGAATTCTTGAGCCAAATTTAATGGGGAAAAATGATACTGGATGTATTTGATGGATGGCTAGAAGGAGTAATTCAGGAAGGAAACAAGTACATTTCATATTCCAAAAAAGTCTATGAGAATGCCACTACAACCATCGGTGAGTTAGAAAAACAAGCCCTAGCCTAGGAAAGAGAAGAGACAAAATGGGTGACGGTAATGTCTCAAATGATTGAAATCCAAAAGTATGAGATTACTAAATTTTTGTCAAAGAAACCTATTAAGAATATTGATGATGGTATCCAGTACACTTAGAAAAAGCACATTGAATGAAGGAATTCAATAATGAAGTAGGGGAGGGAATAGTTTACTAAACTGAAGGATGATTTAAGGGATCTCACCCAATACCTACTAGATGACCTTTGGTGCATTAAAGTAGCATATGTGGGAGAAGAGGGCACCTTGGAGAAGGACATGGATGCTCTACTCAAGACTTTCAAAGAGGAAATCAAAGAAGTAAAGGAAATTAAAAATTTGGTGGTTGAGGTCTTTTCAAGGATGGCAAGAATTAAATTCTTGATTTATATATGCTCAGGTCACTTACCAAGATGTGCAACAAAGGTAATAGAAATCAAGAGAGAAAAAGTGGTACGAAAGAAATGAATCGTACACGTTACCATTCCTAATTTCTAGGCAATTCAAGAGTTCATTAGTGCTTACAAGGAATCAAAGGTGACACATACCCCTCTCATCCATCAAAGCCAATCAATGGGATCTGAAGCAGCTATTTAGCCTTAGACGTGCTACCACATTTTCTTAATTTTATAATTTAGTTTAGGGAAGTCATTTCTTTTTTGAGTTATTTAAGATAAATTGAAAAACTATATGATGTTATGTACTGGGGTTAATTTAACTCCAAGGGTTTATAGTAACTAGTTAGCATAGGCTATATATATCTGATTGCTAGAAAATAAAAAGGGTTTGAAGATTTTAACTCAGTAGACTATATGTTGCTTTTTGTGATATTTCCAAATGAAACTTTTTATCTTTGAATGAAAAGGAAGACAATTATCCTAGCAAATTTAGATTTGTGCATTTGAATTTTTTAGGACAAAATTTATGTGTGAATTTTTCTCTCTGAATAGGGTTAAAAAGGCATCACACCTATTCAAATGTTGTATGTGTTTAAATGTATGGGGGAAATATGAGATCCACTCCTAAATCCAAATTCCCAAAGGAGAGATCCAATTTGAACAACCAAAAGGCTAATGCACAATCAAATCAATCTATGAAGAATATGAAAGAGAGAGAGAAACCCTATATTTCCCTATGGTAGAATTGAAGTGTTTAGAATTTGAAACAATTGAAATGAAAGTACTAACCTCAAATTAGGGTAGATCTAGAAAATGTCAATTTTTGATGTCTGTGTGTACTTTTGAGCAAATCTGCAACCTATTTCAGACTGGAAATGCCGAGACTGAGAAAACCCAGAAATATTTTTCCAAAATGAGGTCAGGTTGACTTTGACCCTCATAAAAGGTCAAAGGCTAGATTCTTTATCTGAAGGTTGATTCTGACTTTGTTTGCAGGTCTCGGAAGTTCACCGAAAAGGGTATCCAAATCTGCTCTCAGATCCAAAATCCTACACCTGTACCTACAATAAAAAGAGGATTTTTCTTATTTGTTTGAGGGGTTTGCCTTGGTCAAACCCCGGTTTGGAATTAACCTTAATATTGAAATTGAAATAGGAATTCTAGAAAGTAGTAGAAATGGATCTAACAATGAAGCTATGCAATTCGATAGATATGTAATTGTATTTCGAATGTAAACAAGTATATTGATAGGAGAGCTTGAACACAAAAAGGATAAATGTAAATCAAAACCATGAAATTAAATACAAAACCTCCATACTTGTATGCTTGGAATCCCCCTTGATAGAAGAATGAATAAATCTTGAAGATGAACAAAAGGATCTTGAAGGAAGATCACACCATCATGATGGCTAGATCTAGGGTTTTGAATGATGAATCTTGAATACTTGAACCAAATCCCTTCAATGGCTTGAATGCTTGAATCCTTTATCTTCAATGGAGAACTTGGATGAAGAAGAGGACTTGAATTCTTGAATGGATGCTTTCTTGATCACCTTGAGAGCTTGAGAGGAATTGTTTAAGATGAGATGTGAATAATGGATGAGAAAATGAGAGAGGAATGCCTCCTTTTATAGTGAAGTAGGGCACAATCCTCTAGAGGGGCCACCTTGGAGAATTAAATCTCAATTAGGTGCTAACCTTTATAAAATATACCTAGATTAAATGAAATTAGAGGATTTACCAATTTGAAACCCGAAATGACCAACCTGGAGGCAGAAAAATAAATATCTCGAAAACCGGATACCTAGAAATTAAGGAATATTGAATTTTGAAAGAGGAGGGAAAAATTGAGGTTGGGACTAACCTACTCAAGTTTGAGTTTGATCCTTAACTAGTCAGGATCAAACTCGAATTTGACCCTGCGCCCAAATCTAGTCAGAACCAGGATAGGAGGTCTCGGGGATGCCCAGAGACCTAGAAATGATACCAGAATGGGACAGAATGCCAAGGATAGGCATAAAATCCTATGATGACTATGATGAAGGCTAGGAGAACCTATTTCTAAGTCCTACCTAAAAATAGAGCCATGGAAGAGGGAAATTAAGGAGAATCCTTAGGATCCTAACCCTAATTTCACCTAGAATGAAGAAGAAAAGAAGTAGAAAGCAGGGAGAAAGCCAAATCAAAGAAAAGATCAATTCAAGGCATCCAATATGACCCAAAACCACTTACTTAAAGGGATAAACACTCTTAACATGGAAGTACTTCCATTTTAAGATGATACATTGAGCCCCCACTTTAGCAAGAGTATGGACTTGATGCAAACTCTTGGTAAAGGAGAAGAAAGAGAAGATCCAAGTGGATTCAAAATGAGATAGAATGACACTTAGTTAGGGACACCAGCCCCTAGGCTAAGGATTCTAACTCAACATACATGCACGAGGGTGTCAAAAAAAAAAGGACACAAAAATGGGTTATTACTAACACAAACCCAAATCAACTAGCATAAGAAACCTCACTAAGAAATATCTCTCATACTAATATCATATTTGGAAAGTTATCATAAAAGCATAAATGTTTACATAAGAAAGACAAGAACAACACTATAAATAACATAGCCTCATGATCCCGTCCTACAAGCATGAAAGTGAAAAGAGATAGAGGAGAAAGTGATTACCTCACCTAGTAAGATGCCCACCTTACCGTGAATCACCCTGGAGGGAGAGCCCAATAGGTTCACCCATAAATTGTTCTTGCAATTGCAATGCATCTTTTGACGAATTTTGGAATATCCATAGATCCACCTTCTTGTATCACTATGAATATGAAATGAGTGTCTCCTTAGGATTTAGAAACTTATGTGCGTCACCTTCGGAAGATTTAGCATATAGGTGCGTGTCTTTTCAGGATTTAGCAACTTATGTGCGTTACCTTCCAAGATTTAGCATATTTGAAATTGGAAATGCATGTCTCTTTAGGACTTAGAAACTTATGTGCATTACCTTTAGAGTATATAGCATATTGAAAATTTTGAAAAATGCGTGTCTCCTCAAGATTTAGCAACTTATGTGCGTTACCATCGAAAGATTTAGCATATAGATACGTGTCTTTTCATGATTTAGCAACTTATGTGCGTTACCTTCCAAGATTTAGCATGTAAAAATAAAAAAATATAGTACAAGGGAGGCCCTATATATGCCCCCCTCCTTAATATGGCAAAAACATACTATTTTGACATGTTAAGGAAAGAAAAGAACAAGGATAAAGCCTTCTTCAGCATCAAGACAATATCCACAAACAACACCCAGTCCAAGCCAAGAAGGTCACAGCTCCTATGAGGCCATGGAAGGGATGAATGCGAAGAGATATCATGCAAGAAGTGAAAATAAAGTAACCCTTATGAGGGATAGCACACTATTCAGTTTCCAAGGTGAGAGATATATCAACCATGGAAACCCAATGTCAAACAGAAAAAGAGGTTTTTATCAAGGACATATATCCTTAATGCAAACCAAAATTTTCATGTATGATTAGATATCACATAATAGATAAATACTGCTTACCCAAGGAAAGAGGTGAATCCCACAAAGATATAAAAGAAGGAGAAAACCATCCTTGCCCCTCAAGTGTAGGAACAAAGATGTAAGAGGATACCAACTTCACAATGCAAGGAGATATCCTATTTAGCAACAATGTACACCATATCTTGAGCGAGGGATATTGACCCCTACATCCAAGAATATAGATAATTGTGAAAAGAATATGTCACTCATGGAAAATGATCCTCAAAGAAAGAGATCTTATCAACAAGACACCCCACCAAAGAGGAGTTCTTTAAAATGAAATATCATCTTTCAACAGCGGAAACAAAGATTCAATCATCAAGCCCCCTACGAAGAAGAAGAGGAATCTTTGGAATGAGGGAAAAAACTCTAACACCAAAGCAAGGGTGAGAGTTTATATAGAACATAATTTGTAAAATAGAGAAGTGATGACCTAGGACAACAACTTCTCATATAAGAAGGTTATCCATAGTCAGAACATCTATCAATATGTTGAAATAATATTTCAATATAAACAAATACCACTAAGCTAAGGAAAGCAATTCCCTAGACAAAGAGAAAGAAAGAGGTACCTTGCCCCCTAGAGATAAAGACAAGGGATACCTTTTCAAAACAAATGTCTTAGAAAAGATATCTTGAAAGATTCTATGGATGATTAAAAACATAATGCAAAACCATAGAAAAATAGGAGAGAAAGAATACCAATTAAGCCCCAATAAAAAGACCTAATGGATCCTAGGAGACTGGATGAAGATGCACCTCTTGCTCCCCAGTCATGGGACAAGAGGGGAAAAAAATTACATTATATATAAAGGATGAGAATCCCCTATATCAAAATTATGAAGGAATTATAAAACTGCACGAGAGTGAGATATAATTCCTAAAGCGGCTCTTTCTCTAACATATAACTTGAAATGTTTACAATCAGCAAGTAAATGTTTGTTACTATAATGAAACGGACATTTGTATTTGTATAAAGCATCGATTGGTATAGGTCTAAAGATTTCTTTCTTGGAATTAATTAGCTCAACATATACCTTCTTAGCCACTTCTTGATGATCATTAGGGTTATCTAAGATATGTGTGGGGAGAAGAATGTGAAGAGGAGGACAATGTTTAGCATCACCTACCTTAACTTGAGATTTTGAATACCCAACACCATACATATCCGGTTTAGGGGGTATATGAACTGGAAATCTAATACCATGCTCATTAACCCCAAGCCCTAAACCTTTATAACCTTGTTTAGTCACCATACTATATCCAATAGTGTATATATTATGTAAAGCTTCTACAGGAGGTGATTGTTTATCATGTTCATGAGTAAAGGTTGTATAAGGTGGGATAATAGGTTTGGAAGAAGTTTCTTTACCCTTTCCTTTAATATCATTATGAATCAGAGGAGAAGGTAAATCAAAGAAATCTTGCACATCCACATCCTGAACTATAGCTTGAATCCCATCATAAGTATGGGAAGAGCGAGGATGAACAGATGGATAATTAGGTATCGAATTAGAATTAGGAATATTAGGTTTGATAGGATTAGGATTAGGAAGAGTAGGAGATGGTGTATTATCTACCAAATTCTTCACATAATCCAAAAGATTAATAAGGCTACCACATAAATCTTTAATGAAGGTTTTAAATGTAGGCAGACTAGTGTCGGTAAACTTCACAAAAGCATAAGCAAGAGCAAAGTGAAGGGTCATCAACATAATGAAGTGAATGATACTCTCATAAACATCATAAGTATTATAAAGAGATGCTAAAAGAAGAGTAATGAAGAACATAACTACACACCAAAGCATCTTAACAATCACCATAGAAAATAAAATGCAAGAAATATTTGTTGGATTTTATTGATTATATAGATTTTTTTTTGTATTTTTGAATTGTAAAATGCAAGACCATAAACTAGATCTAATCTAAAAGGCAATCTAACACCAAAAAGAAAGAGAGCAAGCTTGTCGGGTTCACCAAAATGAATAGGGGTAAAATGGCATCACACTTATTCAAATGTTGTATGTGTGTAAATGTATGGGGGAAATATGAGATCCACTCCTAAATCCAAATTCCCAAAGGAGAGATCCAATTTGATCAACCAAAAGGCTAATGCACAATTGAATCAATCTATGAAGAATATGAAAGAGAGAGAGAAACCCTATATTCCCTATGGTATAATTGAAGTGTTTAGACTTTGAAACAATTGAAATGCAAGTACTAACCTCAAATTAGGGCAGATCTAGAAAATGCCAATTTTTTATGTCTATGTTTACTTTCGGGCAAATCTGTAACCTATTCCTGACTGGAAATGCCGAGACGGAGAAAACCCAGAAATATTTTTCCAAAATGAGGTCAGGTCGACTTTGACCCTCATAAAAGGTCAAAGGCTAGATTCTTTATCTGAAGGTCGATTCTCACTTTATTTGCAGGTCTCGAAAGTTCACCAAAAAGGGTATCCAAATCCACTCTCAGATCTGAAATCCTACACCTGTACCTTAATATTGAAATTGAAATAGGAATGCTAGCAAGTAGTAGAAATAGATCTAACAATGAAGCTATGCAATTTGATAGATATGTAATTGTATTTCGAATGTAAACAAGTATATTGATAGGAGAGCTTGAACACAACAATGATAAATGTAAATCATAACCATGAAAGTAAATACAAAACCTCCATGCTTGTATGCTTGGAATCCACCTTGATAGAAGAATGAATAAATCTTGAAGATGAACAAAAGGATCTTGAAGGAAGATCGCACCATCATGATGTCTAGATCTAGGGTTTTGAATGATGAATCTTGAATACTTGAACCAAATCCCTTCAATGGATTGAATTCTTGAATCCTTGATCTTCAATGGAGAACTTGTATGAAGAAGAGGACTTGAATGCTTGAATGGATGCTTTCTTGATCACCTTAAGAGCTCTAGAGGAATTGCTTAAGATGAGATGTGAATAATGGATGAGAAAATGAGAGGAAGGACTCCTTTTATAGTGAAGTAGGGCACAATCCTCTAGAGGGGCCACCATGGAGAATTAAATCCCAATTAGGTCCTAACCTTTAGAAAATATACCTAGATTAAATGCAATTAGAGGATTTACCAATTTGAAACCCGAAATGGCCAACCCAGAGGTGGGAAAACAAATATCCAAAAAACCCGATACTCAAAAATCAAGGAATATTGAATTTTGAAAGAGGGGGGCAAAATTGAGGTTGCGACTGACCTAGTCAGGTTCAAGATTGATCTTGACCTAGTCAGGATCAACCTCGAATTTGACCTTGGGCCTAGATCGAGTCAGAATCAGGACAGGAGGTCTCGGACCTGGAGACCTAGAAATGATAGTAGAATGGGACAAAATGCCAAGGATAGGCATAAAATCCTATGATGACTATGATGAAGGCTAGGAGGACCTATTTCTAAGTCCTACCAATAAAATAGAGCCATTGAAGAGGGAAATTAAGGAGAATCCTCAAGATCCTAACCCTAATTTCACCTAGAATGAAGCAGAAAAGAAATGGAAAGTGGGGAGAAAGCCAAATCAAAGCAAAGATCAATTCAAGGTGTCCAATATGACCCCAAACCACTTACTCAGAGGGCTAAATGCTCTTAACATGGAAGTGCTTCCATTTTAAGACAATACATTAAGCCCCCACTTTAACAAGAGTATGGACTCAATGCAAACTCTTGGTAAAGGAGAAGAAAGAGAAGATCCAAGTGGATTCAAAATGAGATAGAATGAAACTTAGTTAGGGACACTAGACCCCAAGCTAAGGATTCTAACTCAACATACATGTACGAGGGTGCAAAAAACAAATGGACACAAAAAGGGGTTAGCACTAAAACAAACCCAAATCAACTAGCACAAGAAAGCTCGCTAAGAAATATCTCTTATGCTAATATCATATTTGGAAAGTTATCATAAAAGCATAAATGTTTACATAAGAAAGACAAGAACAACACTATAAATAACATAGCCTCATGATCCCATCCTACTAGCATGAAAGTGAAAAGAGATAAAGGAGAAAGTGATTACCTCACCTAGTAAGATGCCCACCTTACCGTGAATCACCCTAGAGGGAGAGCCCAACAAGTTCATCCATAAACTGTGCTTGCAATTGCAATGTGTCTTTTGATGACTTTTGGACTATCCATAGATCCACCTTATTGTATCACTATGAATATGAAATGTGTGTATCCTTAGGATTTAGCAACTTATATGCATTACCTTCAGAAGATTTAGCATATAGGTGTGTGTCTTTTCAGGATTTAGCAACTTATGTGCGTTACCTTCCAAGATTTAGCATATTTGAAATTGGAAATGCGTGTCTCTTCAGGTTATAAAAACTTATGTGTGTTACCTTTAGAGGATTTAGCATATTAAAAATTTTGAAAAATGCATGTCTCCTTAGGATTTAGCAACTTATGTGCATTACCATTAGAAGATTTAGCATATAGATGTGTGTCTTTTCATGATTTAGCAACTTATGTGCGTTACCTTCCAAGATTTAGCATGTAAAAATAAAAAAATATAGTACAAGGGAGGCCCTATATATGCCCCCCTCCTTAATATGGTAAAAACATACTATTTTGACATGTTAAGGAAATAAAAGAACAAGGATAAAGCCTTCTTCAGCATCAAGACAATATCCACAAACAACACCCAGTCCAAGCCAAGAAGGTCACGGCTCCTATGAGGCCATGGAAGGGACAAATGCAAAGAGATATCATGCAAGAAGTGAAAAGAAAGTAACCCTTATGAGGGATAGCACACTATTCAGTTTCCAAGGTGAGAGATATATCAACCATGGAAACCCAATGTCAAATAGCAAAAGAGGATGTTATCAAGGACATATATCCTTAATGCAAACCAAAATTTTCATGTATGATTAGATATCACATAATAGATAAATACTGTTTACCCAAGGAAAGAGGTGAATCCCAGAAAGACAAAAAAGAAGGAGAAAAGCATTCTTGCCCCTCAAGTGTAGGAACAAAGATGTAAGATGATACCAACTTCACAATGCAAGGAGATATCCTATTTAGCAACAATGTACACCATATCCTGAGTGAGGGATATTGACCCCTACATCCAAGAATATAGATAATTGTGAAAAGAATATGTCACTCATGGAAAAGGATCCTCAAAGAAAGAGATCTTATCAACAAGACACCCCACCAAAGAGGAGTGCTTTAAAATAAAATATCATCTTTCAATAGCGGGAACAAGGATTCAATCATCAAGCCCCCTACAAAGAAGAAGAGGAATCTTTGGAATGAGGGAAACAACTCTAACACCAAAGCAAGGGTGAGAGTTTATATAGAACATAATTTGCAAAATAAAGAAGAAGTGACGACATAGGACAACAACTTCTCATATAAGAAGGTTATTCATAGTCAGAACATCTATCAATATGTTGAAATAATATTGCAATATAAACAAATACCACTAAGCTAAGGAAAGAAGTTCCCTAGACAAAGAGAAAGAAAGAGGTACCTTGCCCCCTAGAGATAAAGACAAGGGATACCTTTTCAAAACAAATGTCTTAGAAAAGATATCTTGAAAGATTCTATGGATGATTAAAAACGTAATGCAAAACCATAGAAAAAAAGGAGAGAAAGAATACCAATTAAGCCCCAATAAAAAGACCTAATGGATCCTAGGAGACTGGATGAAGATGCACCTCTTGCCCCCCAGTCATGGGACAAGAGGGGAAGAACATTTACATTATATCTAAAGGAGGGGAATCCCCTATATCAAAATTATGAAGGAATTATAAAACTACACGAGAGTGAGATATAATTCCGAAAGAAGCTCTTTCTCTAACATATAACTTGAAATGTTTACAATCAGCAAGTAAATATTTGTTACTATAATGAAAAGGACATTTGTATTTGTATAAAGCATCGATTGGCATAGGTCTAAAGATTTATTTCTTGGAATTCATTAGCTCAACATATACCTTCTTAGCCACTTCTTGACGGGCATTAGGGTTATCTAAGATAGGTGTGGGGAGAAGAATGTGAAGAGGAGGATGATGTTTAGCATCACCTACCTTAAATTGAGATTTTGAACACCCAACACCATACATATCTGGTTTAGGGGGTATATGAACTGGAAATATAATACCATGCTCACTAACCCCAAGCCCTAAACCTTTATAACCTTGTTTAGTCACCATACTATATCCAGTAGTGTATATATTATGTAAAGCTTCTACAGGAGGTGATTGTTTATCATGTTCATGAGTAAAGGTTGCATAAGGTGGGATAATAGGTTTGGAAGAATTTTCTTTACCCTTTCCTTTAATATCATTATGAATTAGAGGAGAAGGTAAATCAAAGAAATCTTGCACGTCCTCATCTTGAACTATAGCTTGAATCCCATCATAAGTATGGGAAGAGCAAGGATGGATAGATGGAAATTTAGGTATCGAAATAGGATTAGGAATATTAGGATTGATAGGATTAGGATTAGGAAGAGTAGGAGATGGTGTATTATCTACCAAATTCTTCACATAATCCAAAAGATTAATAAGGCTACCACATAAATCTTTAATGAAGGTTTTAAATGTAGGCAGACTAGTGTCAGTCAACTTCACAAAAGCATAAGCAAGAGAAAAGTGAAGGGTCATCAACATAATGAAGTGAATGATACTCTCATAAACATCATAAGTATTATAAAGAGATGCTAAAAGAAGAGTAATGAAGAACATAACTACACACCAAAGCATCTTAACAATTGCCATAGAAAATAAAATGCAAGAAATATTTGTTGGATTTTATTGATTATATAGATTTTTTTTTGTATTTTTGAATTGTAAAATGCAAGACCATAAACTAGACCTAATCTAAAAGGCAATCTAACACCATAAAGAAAGAGAGTAAGCTTGTCGGGTTCACCAAAATGAATAGGGGTAAAATGGCATTACACCTATTCAAATGTTGTATGTGTGTAAATGTATGGGGGAAATATGAGATCCACTCCTAAATCCAAATTCCCAAAGGAGAGATCCAATTTGATCAACCAAAAGGCTAATGCACAATCGAATCAATGTATGAAGAATATGAAATAGAGAGAGAAACCCTATATTTCCCTATGGTAGAATTGAAGTATTTAGAATTTGAAATAATTGAAATGCAAGTACTAACCTCAAATTAGGGCAGATCTAGAAAATGCCAATGTCTGATGTTTGTGTGTACTTTTGGGCAAATCTACAACTTGTTTTGGACTAGAAATGTTGAGACTGATAAAACCCAGAAATCTTTTTCCAAAATGAGGTCAGGTCGACTTTTATCCTCATAAAAGGTCAAAGGCTAGATTCTTTATCTAAAGGTCAATTATGACTTTGTCCGCAAGTCTCAAAAGTTCGCCACAAAGGGTATCCAAATCTGCTTTTAGATCTGAAATCCCGCACCTGTACCTGCAAGAAAAAGAAGATTTTTGTTGTTTGTTTGAGGGGTTTGCCTTAGTCAAACCCTGGTTTGGAATTAACCTTAATATTGAAATTGAAATAGGAATGCTAGAAAGTAGTAGAAATGGATCTAACAATGAAGCTATGCAATTAGATAGATATGTAATTGTATTTCAAATGTAAACAAGTATATTGATAGGAGAGCTTGAACAATACAATGATAAATGTAAATAAAAACCATGAAAGTAAATAAAAAACCTCCATGATTGTATGCTTGGAATCCACCTTGATAGAAGAATGAATAAATCTTGAAGATGAACAAAAGGATCTTGAAGGAAGATCACACCATCATGATGGCTAGATCTAGGGTTTTGAATGATGAATCTTGAATACTTGAACCAAATCCCTTCAATGACTTGAATGCTTGAATACTTGATCTTCAATGGAGAACTTAGATGAAGAAGAGGACTTGAATTCTTGAATGGATTCTTTCTTGATCACCTTGAGAGCTTGAGAGGAATTTCTTAAGATGAGATGTGAATAATGGATGAGAAAATGAGAGAGGAAGGCCTCCTTTTATAGTGAAGTAGGGCACAATCCTCTAGAGGGGCCACCTTGGAGAATTAAATCCCAATTAGGTCCTAACCTTTAGAAAATATACCTAGATTAAATGCAATTAGAGGATTTACCAATTTCAAACCCGAAATGGCCAACCTGGAGGTGGGAAAACAAATATCCCGGAAACCCGATACCCAAAAATTAAGGAATATTGAATTTTGAAAGAGGGGGGGAATATCAATGTTGGGAATGACCTAGTCAGGTTCAATCTTGATCCTGACCTAGTCAGGCTCAACCTCAAATTTGACCCTGGGCCCAGATCCAGTGAGAATCAGGATAGGAGGTCCTGGGGATGTCCAGAGACCTATAAATGATAGCAGAATGGGATAGAATGCAGGGATAGGCATAAAATCCTATGATGACTATGATGAAGGTTAGGAGGACCTATTTCTAATTCCTACCTAGAAAATAGAGCCATGGAAGAGGGAAATTAAGGAGAATCCTCGGGATCCTAACCCTAATTTCACCTAGAATGAAGCAGAAAAGAAGTGGAAAGTGGGGAGAAAGCCAAATCAAAGCAAAGATCAATTCAAGGCATCCAATATGACCCCAAACCACTTACTTGGAGGACCAAATGCTCTTAACATGGAAGTGCTTCCATTTTAAGATGATACACTCTCTAGTTGCTAAATCTACCTTTACTCTTGGAATACATTTCTATATGTTTCATGCTATATTGAAGTTAGAATGAGTATATTATTTTTAAGGTGAATGGAATCTGTGCATTCTAAAAGTAAGAAATTTGTAAAAAAGTGAGTTTCAAATTCATTTGATATTGATGGATGAATATTAGGAAAGCCTTATATACTTTCTAGTTAAAAGTATACTTGAATGTTAGTTTAGTTTTGATTCATTGAAAATATTATAAGGGAGCTATACCTTCAAAATTCAAAGGGAAATTATTTATAATTTAGCCAGTTATTTTTTTTAAAGGTAACAAAAGGTTTTGAAGGGGCCCAAAAAACCTTTAACAAAGATGAACTTAAGATAGAACAATGAAAGTACCCAAAATGATTCAGTCTAGCCAAAAGAAGGACTGGGACACAAGCAACAAAGACTGCATCAAAATAACCAATGTAAACCACAGTCCACTCAAGGTAGCAACAAGGCTATCCAGAAATCCCCTTTTTATGGGAACGATGGGTCATGTCAAACGATGAGGAGGATTTCTTAGATTGTTTCCCTTTAACATTAATCCACCCATCTTTGAATTTTTCTGGCTCCTTCTGCCAGCACACCGAATGCAAGGAACCCACACCTAGCAAAGGATCCAAAAAGATCCCAGCAATAGAGATAGAAGTACAATTATCCACAATAGTCAACCCCCCAGTAGGGTTGGGAGGAACAACAACTATAGAGCTGCCAACAGAGCCACCAACAGGGACACCAAGAACCTTAGTAGGAATCATACCAGTAAGGCTGGCAAGAACAACTACCACTGAAATAGGCCCAGAAGTTCTCCCAGCAAGAGAGACAGAAGCACAATTATCCATAATATTAAACCCCCCAGTAGGGTTGGGAGGAACAACATCCACAAAGCCACTAGGAGGACTGGAAGGAACAATAGTCACAGAGCCGCCAGCAGGAGACCTAGAATCCTTCTTCAAATCTTCAACAATAGGCTTCTGCGAGCTGGAAGCATTATCTGAATCCTTCAAAGACTCATGAGAGCTTTTAAGGACTGTGTAGTGTTTTGTGGAAGCATCCTTCCACCAAGTATGAAGGTCTTTCTTCTTTTTGAAGTCAGAGTAGCATTTTGAAGCATGATGACCTATTTTAAAGCATTTTCTACACCTAAAGGGTATACCCTCATAATCAAGTTGTTACAACCAAAAACCTTTAGATGTTTCAATTTTTATTTCAGCAGGAGGCCCCTATGAAATATCAATATCTACCAAGATGCGGGAAAAGGTAGAATGGAACATATTGGAAGAGTCATCATCAATAATCAGAAACTCCCCTAAGGCCTCCCCCACCTCCTCAAGGATAAATCCTTGCCAGAGATGAAGGGGAAGATTGGGTAGCCTCACCCAAAAAGGCATATTGTTAAAAACTTTAGCTGAGGGATTAAAATCCAGGTGCCATGGTTTTAACATAAGCAAGAATTTATCCTCCTCCCAGCTAAATAAATTTTCACATAAAATTTTCATTCTATCCTTATATCTATCAAATTTAGCTACAAAAAAACCTTTAGCTAAAGGGAAGATGTGAACATTATCTGAAAGTATTGGTTCCCATTTATGGGAGATCCAATCATGAAGTTGGGACAAAGTTAGCCAGAACTCCTAAAATCAGCAAATCAGAGCTTGGCCCATAAGGGTCTCAGAGCAACTATCCAGTTCTCCTTCAACAATAGTAGAGAGTTTGATGGAAAGAGAACTAAAGGCAAAAATCAGCACAGAAGAAGGCACCCCATGAGAAGAGCCCCCATCCCCATGCAAAGTCGAAGAAGCGGCTTTAGCATAAGAACCCACCACAAGCCGAAGCAACAGTCGCTGACCTAGAGGAAACATTAGCATTGGGGGAATTTGCTAAAGAATGGGGCAGAGAGCCAAGAGAACCCAGGGCAACACTCGAAGGACCAAGCCCCCTAGAAGATACAACATGACCCAGACCACCATTCACAACCTCTTTTTTAAATTTGTTTGGGCGGGAAGAAGGAGACCCCTTCAAACCCACACCCACACCTACATTCACAACCAAGGGCATGACCTCAAACCCAACTGAGCCATCTAGGGCAGGTGGAGTAGGAATCATGGCTACAAATGATGGCAAAGCAGGAAGCTTTCCCAAGATAGGGAAGATGACCCTAACAAGAGAGGCACCCGAACACACTGCAACGCATAGATCCCTGGGAATAGCGGAAGGATCACTTGAGTACACATCAGGGGAAGTCCTTGAAGCTGGTATAGAGAAGTACCTAGGTGCAACAACTCCTACAGGGCCAGAACGCACTGTAGGAGAGGCCAGAGGAGAAGTCACATAAGACATTGTCGTGTAATAGTTCATAATTTACCCAATTGTTGATGATGGATTTGTGCTTTAATAAAAGGGGCTAGAGTCAAAATTGTTATTTTCATTAAATGAAAAATTTGTTAGCCAACATATTTTGGTGACTCTACTGGGAAAACAAATAGGAAAGATATTACAAGATAGTCACCTTAACATCCAAGATATGATGGTTTCACCCCATTAGAACATTTTCCCTATTTTGCAACCCAATTTAGGCTTTAGGAGGATCAAGAAGATATTATTAGTTTATTAAATATTGTAGCTTGATGCACAAGGAGTCTAGAAGACTATGGGAGGCCAAGTTTGGTATTAGAAAGAGAGTAGGACTTAGCTGCAAGGTTCCTTCTATCAAGGAAAATGATAAGACATGAAAGAAATGAAAATAGAAACCAAGTAGTGAATCAAGCTCCTGAAGTTCCAAGAAAGGAAGAACAACCAAGGAACGATAAATAATTAAATCTTTATTCGATCAACATGATGGATTTTTTAAGATTCACAAGATCCCAATGGTCAACCCTATTTTTGAAGCACTACAAAATTTGAGTTTCTTACCTAGTCTTTCTCATACTAGATGGTCCAGAAGTAGAGCCCCACCTCCCCCAAAGACTTCTGCATATCCTAATTGCCAAGCCCTAACCTTGCATGACATTGTCTTGCCTATTGTTATAAATTTCACACCTTTAGTTAATCCAATAGATCAACCTTGGGGAACAACCATAGGAACTTTGAACCTGGGAGCCCAATTAAATGCCTTACCAAAGGGAGGAAGGGAGAATTTACCAAAGTTCAATTAATGCCTTACAATAGAATGAAATCATATCTTCAAGTATTACTATTAATGGAAAAGTCAAGATGTAATTAGATGATCATGTTGCACTTTAGTTTATATTAATGATATATACATGGAATCATATCTTCAAGCATAAATAAGAGTTGTGTTACATTTGAAATATAATATGCAATTGAAACATGTAAGTACAACCAATAGAAAAGGAAGAAGGAGAAATTTGAGTCTATTTGTAGGCCAACTACATAACCACTATGAGAACTAGGCTATCCTAAAAGCTTCCAGATCATCTAGTGATCAATTTCATAGTCTACATGCATTCAGACTACTAAAATGATGTCTTCCAATGTTAAGAACTCAAACTAGGGTAAAAACACAAAGTTTTGTCACGTTTCAGGCTAACTTATCAACACAGCTGAATTTGAGTATTTCTAACTAAAAATTAATTTTCATCAAACTTATGGTCTAGCTAGATTCGTTCTAGCTAAGTTAGATAAGTGCTTCAACTTTTCCAATTGGAAATGTCTATTAAATGCATGTTTAATACCAATTTGGGTCCAATTATCAAAGAAATAAAATTATTTCATAAAAGTGATGTTTCAATAACTCCTACTCTTTTTAATGATATTTTTTTAAAAATGCCCTTTTGTAGAGCTCAGAGTCAAGATTATTGTCATATAAGTTTTATAGTATTTTGATTAGATCTAATATATTATAATTTAAAAATACTACAAGTAGATATTTTAACATTCGAGAAGATGTTGCTTCAAATAAAGAAAAAAAAAAGTAAATCATATCAGAAAAATTTAAAATTTAATTTTAACACTAGAGGAGAGAGTCCTCTTCAAGAATATGTAATTTTCTTTCTAAATGGTGTAGATTTGATAGGGTAAATTTGGCGGGAGATGAAAATTATTGATTTAAGATAAGTTCAACTTTGAGTAGTTATAACAGATAAAATATACATAAAAAACCAATCTTTCTTCTTTTCGACACTAGCTATACATGTCATTTACAACATATTTTGAAATCAAAAGAAAAAAAGATTATTTGCATATACTTTTTTGGTGGGAACTAGACCCCAAATTTTCGACATTTTTTAGCAATTAAAAAATAGAGTTCAAATTTTTTTAAAATGAGTCAATTCTTGATCAATTTTTTAAAATATAATTATAGGCATAAACTTTATCCAATTTTACACATTTCATCAATTTACATCAACTTTAAATTCTAAACACAAATGTTACTTTTATGTTGTTAAAGTTGAATAGTTTGCGTGTTGTTGACCTTTCCCTTTATAAAAGTGTGACACAGACTTGTACTTTTACCCAAAAAGTACCCAACATAAGCACACCAAACTATAGTCATGAAGACTCAAGTTTCTCCATATTATCAGGGAGCCAAAAATAGATGCCCAACTTGAATATTGTACTTCACACAACCATAGAATGAATAAAAACTACCATGATGAGGGTTATAATATATTGTCAAACATGAGCTCCATATCAATATGAAATCAAATGTAACCACAAGATCAACCCTATAAAAATCTATCTTTGTATCCTTAAAAAATGCTTATTATATCTCGAAGACAAGATCAACTACAAAAATTCCACTTAGACAAGGGCTTGTTGGACTAAGAAATCACAATAGAGAAAATTCACATGCATTGACATATAAGCACATGCAGGAAACACACAAGTTTATTCAAGTACATGCAACACACATGCAAGTACATACAACTCACATTATTCAATCACATGTGCATATGCAAACACATGCAAACCATGAATCTAAGCTCTAATACTAGAAATAAAAGGGAAAGACAAACCTAGTAAGACCTTTGAGATCCGGTGTGCACCTATTGTCTCCTATGTTTTTCTTTTAAATCATATGTTGAACAACATGATACAAGAACATACTACTAATCCATTGAAGAAAAAATAGGTATAGCTAATTTCCCATCCATTAAACCTTAGAGGAAAGATATCCTAGTCAGTAGATTTGATAAAATTTTAGCAATGTACAACGACATGTAAATCGACACTTCAAGAACATGAACAAAGAACAATAAAATAAAGATAGACAATTGAGAAGAAGAAAAAATATACAAGGGAAAAACCCTTTTGGGTAAAAAAAAATTCTCACACCAAAACATTAATCTACAAAAAACTATTAGAATATACTTGTTGGCTCCAAGACTTTACATGGAGTCTACAATCTTGCTCTTCTAGAGGAAATCCAATAGCATAACCTTGTAAGGAAATATTTTCCTCACTCCTCTTTTAGATCCACATAGAAGACATATAATATATAGATAAATATAAGTTTGAAGTGGCTTCTAGAAAAAGCCAAAAGAGAGAGTCATCCAAATCCATGTGACACATTTTCCAACCAAATGTAAGCATGCAAATGACATTTCATATATTTTTCTAACCCCTCTCACATACCTCCAAATTTGGGCACTTTATTTTTGCTAAAAATAGGTATGATTGACGCTCTTACACATCTTACAACTATCATAAAATCAGTCCTAAGAAATTTTCATATGATAATGAGTTATATAGGTTTCTAGGATGCTGACACATGGAAATATATCTCTACCCAAGTGGGATTCCTAGTTTTGCATGTAGGAACAAAATACGTTCTTGTCATCTTCCATGCCACCTCTCAATTTGAAGACAACTAATTGTGCCATGTCACATTAGATGACTTCATATTGTGTGTGTGAATTTTTTACCTAGCTATAGACACAACACTTCAGTAAAACATTAGAGGTTAGCAAAAACTGAAATCTGCAAGTAATTGAAACTATGCTAACCAGGCAATTTACTGCCTTCTAGTAGGTGCGAGTATGATGTTCTCAAATTGGAATCAAGATCAGTGACAATGCAACACCTAAACGAAGGATTTGAATGCAAAGAATTGAAAAACTATATGAACGCAGATTTAATCTATATTTTTGTATTTTCTATGCAATATTATGAAATCTATATGAATCTTAAGCTATATGAATGAAATGGAATGCATATTTAATCTAAGAATGCTAGGAATGAATATAAAAATATATGATATGAAACTATGAATGCTCAAAACAATAAATGAAAATGTCACAATAGCCTTGATTCGCAAAAGATTGATTCTTCCGTCACAAATTCGCTAGAGTGAGGATGCAATTTTGAGATCTTTTTAGCTAGCCAGACCTTTGTGAAGCGCTGAGCCTTGTTTTTATAGAAATCCAAGGCTTTGAGGAAAGAGAAAAGCCTTAAATCACTCTTGATAAACTCAGGTTGATTTTTGAGTTATCAGGAAATTAAGAATAATTAACTCACAAAAATCATGCAAAAGTAGTGTTTAACTCAAAATAGAGTTTAGATCAAATTTCAACTCATCATCAGATGTTGAGTTTCAATTTTAAGATTGATTGTTAATTTCTAGTTGTTTGCTTTTCTGATTGTGCATAATTTAATTATAAATTATTTAAAAATAAAGTGATTTATTCTCAACTTAACTGATTTTTGAAATTAAAATAATTGATTTATGGGTTAATCAATTATTAAATCAAATTTTATTCAAAAACTATATTATTAAATATTGACAATTGACATGAATTAATTAAATAAGAATTTAATCAATTAGTCATGAGATTTTAGATTTATTGTCAAAATTAAATAATACAATTTAGGAATAAATATAATTAAATGTAATTAAATAATTAAGTGGTAGTATTAAATCTGATTAATTAAATATTCAGAATATTCAATTAATCAAACTTTAGGATAAATAGGATTTATCACCAAATAATTATTAAATTAAAGATAATTAGGATAAATAGGAATATTGCTAAGAATATTCCCCGATTTAGAATTTAGGATAAAATCAATTAAATTCAATAATGTGCAGATGTGCCTTAGGTTAGGACTTTCATGTCGATTTTGTTCAAATTGAAGATGTAGAAGGTTAATGAACCTGTAGCCCATTTTTGGGGTATTACATTTTGCCCGTCTTTGAATCACTGTGCAAAGCATAGTGGTTCAAAGAATAGTCTATATTTGATATATGTATGAAACTAATTTGAAAGATTTACCGATTCTGAGATAGAAACCGATTGAAAGATTGGAAAAAAAGAGACACCGACCCAAGCCTAGAATGACCAGGAATCAAGATGATGCTAGCTATATCAACAATGAACCAATGATTACGAAAAAGTGCCAAAATGCCTGATTCTGAACCTTATGATTGTGAAGAAGTGAGTGACTGATTCTAGACCTCAATGTCCTTGTATGAATCATATTGGTATCACATCCTGAACCCATTAGTTACGAAGAACCAAGGAAATAACACCAATGAACCGATGGTTATGAAAAGCTGATACAGTTTACAAGATAGATTTAGGATACCAGATTGATATGGATCTCAATGAATCTGATATGCCCTAAGTGATGATAGATTTTCCCCAAGTGACAAGGACTTTTGATGAGTCAGCAACTAGATGTGGTTGTTGTCTTGATTACTGAGGAAAGATTGATTGACAAAAATAGATTGACAAACTTTGAATGATGTGTAATACCATGCCCCCTTTGGGATTAAAATTGAAATCTGACAAGAAAAGTCAATGTTATAGTTTAGAAGCATGTTAATTGATTTGAGAAGTGGTTATACATGTTCAAGAATGCGTTCTGCATCATTTAGAGGTCCTAGAGACCAAGTTTGACTAGGTTTGACCATGAATTGACCATGGGTGACCAAGTTGAAATTTTGATAGTTTGATGTAAGATAATCAGTTAAGTTGAATTATGGATTCATTTGATGATTGAAGGTCGAATATGCAAGCATTTAATAATATGAATGATCTCAGATTTTGATTTTGATCCTAAAAAAGGATTCTACTTGCTGTTTTGTTGGAGGAACCTTCATACAACGCTCAGTCCTTGTGCCATGTTTAGCATTTTTGGTTTTGAAGAATTGTTTAAGTGTTCAAACAATTTGTGAGATCATGCAAAGTGCAAAATGAAATACAAACCTAGGACCTAGGACCTAGTCACTGATCATGTGTCGATTTGTTGTCATCATTGAACTTTTAGGTAACCGGATAAATCAATACAATGTCCACTAGTTATGAAACCATAGACATATGAATATCGATTTGTATGCGCAAGAATCAATACAACACCCACTGGTTAGGCAACCATGGACATATGAAAATTGATTTATTTTTGGAATGTCGAATTAGATATAAGCACCAAGGCACAAACGTTAGGATGACCTGAATATCATGTCCATTTTGATATAGCAATTTGTATAAGCATCAGAACATAGACATCATGATGACCTAAATATGCCTTGCATTCAAACACATCAAATAGTCAAGAGATCATTCTAAATCCAGTGTGAATTACCTGTAGTGACCCTTTATCGTTCACATCCTTAGGCAAGATCGCTTTTCACAGTAGGAGAAAGAAGTCACACAAAAAGACAATAGTTAGATCAAACTTCTTTGAATTTTCTAGGTATCAATGGTCAAGGTAGGCATGGCCATCCAATTCAAGATAGAGGCTCTTACAGACGGACACCATTTCAATCCAAAATTTTCAAAGTTGTTAGATTTTCACATACAAGCAAAAGACAAAGAAAAGATTATGCCCCCAGTCATCACTCTCTAATCCTGTAAAGGACATCATCGAAGAGCTCAAAGAGACACAATATGAAAAAATATCAATGCGAATCAGTAAGCATACAAGGAGATAAAAGCATGTAAAAGCATAGTTTGTTTTCAATTTGTGTTTGATTGCATTGTTGTAGATGCAAAATCCTTTCTGGAGAGGAGATTGACTGACTGACTCAGATGAAGCTTCAAAGGACTCTGACTAGATATGACTCGTCTAAATTATACTGGAGACCATAGGATATGACATTGATTGCCCCCAAGTGTTAAGCACTGATAGGATACAAACACTTTTTCCAATGGTGTACAAACTAACTTTATTGAAAATAGGGAAATACGAAAATAAACCAAGAGATATGTACAAACTAAAGTAGGACTTAAAGCTGGGAAAGACCAAGATTGCACTAATAGATGGAGCATTTTGAAACAAGTGGCACCCGTTTGCCGAGTTTTCACCCTCTTGGCAGAGATTCTATTTTTTCTACCAAGGTGCCTGTTTCTAGGTTTTCACCAAGGCACCTTTCTTTTTCTCATTTTTTTTGTATTTTTCATTTTTCCAATTTTTTTGATATTTTTGGTATTTTTAAATTTTTTTGTGAATCATCAAGGTGCCTATTTCTAGGTTTTCACCAAGATGTTCATTTTTTTAGAACTTTTTCCAATTTTTATGATTTTTTAGGACATTTTACCATAGACTAAATGCCTTAGGCATAGAATTTCTTCAGATGGAGAATGTTGATTGGTTCTCAGAGTTGTTCTCCTTCAGTCATTGAGAGTTGATAAGCACCAGAGCCAAAAGTAGCAGTGATAACAAAGGGACCCAGCTAGTTGAGTTCAAACTTCCCCTTGTGTTCTCGATGTGATTGATTTTTAAGATTCTCTCTCAAGACTAGATCGCCAACCTGAAATTCTTTGTGTCTGAATTTCTTGTTGTAGCCTCTAGACATTCTTTTCTGATACACTCTGAGATGATCATACACTGCTTGTTTGTGCTCATCTAGTAGTTCAAGTTCTTGCAACCTAGACACTCTCTAGTCATCATCAATTACTAGACCATGCATTCTGATTCTTAGTGATGGGATTTCAACCTCAATAGGCAGTACCAATCAGTATGTACAAAGGATGCCCCCAGATAGAATGGGCATCAAACTCCTAAGCAAGATCACATCGTGTAGTCCCAATGTCTAGCAAGGTGGAGAACAAGAGGGATTAGCAAGCTAGTGGAAGAGATGGAAGATAAGAGAATGAATGAGAATGAAGGGGAGAAATCCTCAAGGGCGAACTCCTCAAGGGTATCCAAGCTAGGGAAAGATTTTCATGTAAAGCACATTTGGACAAGCAATGAAAGGCCAGCATAGGATAAGTCAAAAAAGTGTAATGTCAAAGAAGGAAGGATGTAGTCCAAAGGAGTAGACATGTCAAGAGGCTTCACAGCATTGTGTTTTACTCTTTTTTTGTTAGATCAAGACCAAAGGGGAAAGGATAGAGAAAGGCTAGAATGAATGGAGGAAAATAAATATGAAGGCTAAATAGGAAGGGAATGAAAGAAAGATCATCGTAAAATAGCTCACAAAATAGCCAAATGTTTGTGTATAGATCAACATTGTCAAGATCAAAGACAAAAGATGGAATGGATGAAATATGTAGAAGAACTACACTTGATGCCTGATTGCCAGGTTTTCATCATGGTACTTATCTAAGGCACCACAAGGGAGTGGTTTTCACCATAGGATGAATTTATTTCTCTTTACTTTTGCTACCATGGCACCTGTTTCTAGGTTTTCACCAAGGCACATTTTCAATTTTTTTTATTTTTTTTGGAAGAAGGCAAGATTTTTAGATAATGCTCCTTGAAAGGATAAACCATGATATGCCAAGGATTCAAAATGATATGCTCAAAGATGATGATAAGGAAAGGAAGATGAAAGAGAAAAATAGAGGATAAGGTTTTATGTAAAGTGAGTGAGGTTGGAAGATAGGATGAATAGGCAAGTGAGGAAAAATGATAGAAGGTGGAAGGATAATGAATGGAAGGATTGTGAAAGGGTAGATGGAAAGGAAGGCAAGATCAACATCAACACACACCTTGAAGGGTGGTGAGAGGATGGAGGAAACGTGAATGAAGGAATACGTGAAGGAATATGGTGAATGGATAACAGAGGTTGTGGTTTTGGCACATGGAATGGAAGAATATTTTTGGAAGAAGATGAAGTGGAAGCCTTTGGAAGCTTGAATGTAAACTTCACTTGTTGCTCAACACCAGACTCTTTCAAGAGAGAATTTGGAATCCATATAGCCGTAGGCTTTTCATTTCTTTTTGATGATCTAGAGAGAATATCTTTAATGATGGATTTTGGAACCCATACTTGTCTTGTAATGTTTTTCTTAGATATCTCTTTTGACTTTAGGCCTCCATGTTGATTAGAGGAGACATGGTGATCTTCTTTTTTTGATGGATTCTTGTATTGCTTCTTTTTCTTGTATTGAACATTCAAGTTACTTCCAAAAGACTAGGGACTTGTAGAAGAAGAAGGAGGATATGACTGGTTTAGATGGGTGGGTGGATGAAAAAGATTCAAGGGTATGCATCTATGTTGATCTTGAGGAAAGATAGGAGATGGAGGGACGTAAGGACCCAAGATGGATGATGAATTAGGAGAGTTAGGAGGGGAAAGTGAAGGGACATAAGGACCCAAGATGGAAGGCAGACGTGAAGCCCTTAGTAGTGGTGGAAGAGGTCCAATGATGGAAGTGGAAGATGCAAAAGGATAATCAACAAGTTCATCAATATTTATATGACAACCAAGGACACCAGCATCTTTAGAGTGGGCATTAGGATTTTCAATAGAATCATGGACATCTTGAATATGAGCACCTGCTTTGATAGGATTGTTCAAAACTTGCAAAGACTTAGGAAGAGTAGAAAATGGAAACAAACATGGAGTGGTAGAATAAGAAGATGGAAGACTTTGATCTTTACAAGGATCTTTGGATAGCATAAGCACATAATTTTTCTCTTGATTTTCAATAGGCTTAACATTGGAAGTAACAACACCATTTTTACCAACCTTAATGGAAGTATCATCTTTGGAAATTGGAAGTGGGGTAAGGTAATTCTGATTGTCAATAAGCTCAACGGTGTAAGTAGTAACTTGATCTTGCTTAGGATAAGACTTAAGACAAGGTGGAATGAATGAGAAAGGGCGTACAAGATCAAAAGAACCATGGAACGGATAAGAGACATCATGAAAAAGATTGGATGACATTTTATGCTCTAACAATGCTAGAATACTCCCCCATAGGACATATTCAGCATTCATTCTTAACACTAACAAGGTATCAATCACTCTTCACAGGTTGAGTCACCTAGAAAGTGATAAATTGTAAGCTCCTAACTAGGCACTCTTTTATATTCCAGTGGAAGGAGAGGATTCTTGATATTGATCTTTCTTTATGTTCTTTTCTTTATCATTTTTAGAGTCCTCTTGACATGGAGCCATTTCTAAGGACAAGGAAGCATGTTGAAATTTTATGGAAGACTTTGGAAGAGATGGTGAAGGACTAGATGAAGTAGGCATTATAGCGTATAAAGGCTTAGGCTCTTTAGGTTTAGCATTATTGAAAGTATTTGTAGCCAAGTGAAGGTTAGCTTGAGTTTCTTTAAGAGGTAGCCCTTGAGGATAACTATAGGGAACCACACGAAAAGTATTAGTATTTTTGTCCGATGAAGGATTTGTGAAAGATTTGATAGGCTTGGAAGCTTTAGGAAATGTATGGGTATTGGAGGAAGTAGGGGATAGAAGGGAACCATCATTAGACAAAGGTTTAGCATTAACATGATCTTTCTTGAGAGTGTAATCTTTATTTTAAGCATGAGAGTTCTTAGAGGAGAGATCCTTGTAGTATTGACATTTATAATTAGTGTGGAAAGCTTTCTCTTCTTCAAGTGAAATAGATGGATCATTTAGGTATTGTGCACAGAAATTGTCAAAATCTCTTTCAAAATCAAAATCATATGGATCACCATCACGATCTTTCCAATGTGACGTCCCATTTCTAGTAAGCATGAGCACACGACAAGGAGGACTCTTAGGAATAGAGGTGTCATAGGTATCATTATATTGTCCATCATCATAGTCATCATAGTCTTCAAAGATGGGTGTGTCACTCTCCATGGAAGAGGTATCATAAGGGTTATCACGTTGCTCATTATGGTATGTCTTGAGAAGAGAAGTAAGACTCTTGGGAGAAGTAGAAGATGAATGAGATCATGGAGAAGAGGAAGGTGAAGACCTAACAGAGGAAGAAGACTTGGAAGATGAGGAAGAATGAAAAGACTTAGAAGATGAAAGATTTTTGGAAGAAGGAGGTCATGATAGGATCCTACATATGATCCTAGCAAAGGCATCTGATTCAATCAATTTTTCCTTTATTTTTATCATAAATTTATCACTCATGGGTTTTTTGGAATAATACTCTTCGAATTGAGCAATGAGTTTGAGATCATCCATTTTCGAGAGAGGTTCCATAACAAGATAGTTGAAATTCATGGTTCTAGAAGAGGAGGAATCAAGCATGGAAGTGACAAAAGAGATGAATAGAAGAAAGTAGAGTAGATAATAAGAGGAAAAGAATTGAAAATATGTGAAGAGTTTTAGGAAGAAGAGGAAGAAGCGTGAAGGAATAGGAGAAAGGATGGAAATGGGAGACTAGGAAGACATGAGAGATGTGGAAGAAAGAAGACCAAGAGTCATTTTGTGCAACTTGATACCATTTAAGTTCATTTGGATGTTGAGCAACATGTCATAGCACCTGAGATTTGACCCAGACTGACCAAGGATGACTAGAAATGACAAGAATTAGTTCACTATTTTGATAGAATTTGGGATTTGTTGCAAATTGGATTTCTAACAAAATAAAGAGACAAATTGGTTTTAAGCAGTAATTGCATGGTTCTTAGCTCTAGACATCTAGTTTCAGGTAGTGTGCAATAGGAAAATAGGCATACAAACCCCAAACAAAAATTAGATCTGACGGAAAGTTGACCAACTCGCAATAATAAGCTCTTTGTTTTGAAAATTTCAAGACAGGCTCATGCGAGAATGATGTGTCGTGCGAGGAAGTACCAGGCTACGCATGAGAATGTGTTGTTTCGCACGAAGGAATGCTCAGAAAGTGAAATCTCATGCGATAAAAGGACACAGTTTGATAGTTTTGCATAATTTTTGAGGCACAAATTTCAAGACATAGATTTTGAGACACAGCACTGGCTGTTCTCTAACAGAATATTTAGTTCTCACTCTAGAAAAGGATTTTTGCTCAGATTTTGCAATTTTTTAGTGTTTCAGTATTAGATTGTTTGCAAATTTTGAAGATCCATGTAACAGTTCATTTCAAGCAACCAAGAAGATATCAAGCACACAAAATAGCAAGCAATCATCTGAAAATAATGAACAAGGGCAAAAGCAACCTTGCGCATGAACAAGCAATAGTGATTTATTGTGCTAATCCCTAAAAATGCTACTTGTGTATGTTCTAAATTTTTTTTCAATAACGCACATATTCCTAGAAAATAAAAAATTTGGCTTTACTAGGGTTTGTAGTAATGGTCTGACTCTGCAACTTTTGTGATCTCAAGAGGGCGAACTCCAATCCAGGTGCACCGGGGTTTTGACATAGTCTAAGAAATTAATCAATCAGGAGCTACTAGGGAGATTTGACGGCCCAACAAGAGACCACACCTATGAAGATTTCCTCCACAAGGACATTTATATAGTAGCTACTACTACCACGATGAAAATGGCTATTACTGCTTGAGGTTCCGTCCATGTGGTTGACCCAATTAAGGGAATGTCCACTATGTTTAAACCTCTCTAAAGGTGACTCACAAAAGATACCACATGGGGACTGGTTTCAGATTCAAGGATCTGAGTTTTTGATACTACCCAAAAAGGGAGTAGAGCATAGTCCTCTAGCCTTTTCACTTTTAACCAAAACAAAGTAGAAAGATTAATCCGACACGCTAAGACCAAGATTATCTCACAAAGATCTATGATGTCAACCGCTTATGATCTATCAACCTCTCCAGAGAGAGAATGTATCAATCAAAAGTTGAAGATGCACAAATCTAGTAGAACGTGAGACTCTCTCAGTAACCTTCCCTACCTACAAGGGGATCCTTCATCAAGAAGAGCTTTGCATGAATAAACAAGTGAAAGAAGCTCAATCTCTCAAGATCATCTGCAAATAGTGTTCATAGGGCCTATTTACTATGTGTAACAGATATGCAGAAAACAAATCTATGTTCGTTTTATAGCTCAAAATGAAGTCTGTGATATGAAAGCAGAAAAAGTCACACACGCTTGACACATGAGAGTTTATTTTATTCCAAATCAAAATATTATTAGCTTGAGAAGAATATCTTAGGTCCAACACTCTGCAATCCAAAATTTAGCACACATCCAAAAGTACAAAATCAAGAAAAATTAACAACAAATAGTGAGCGTTAGAAATCAATAATCTGAAAGTACGAATCTACAAATTCTGTGTCTGTAGCAAAATCTTGCACAAGTCAGGATGTGGTCCTGCATGAGGAAGTACGGTCTCACGCAATGAAAGATGAAGTCTTGCACAAGGAAGTGCTGAAACTAGCAAAACTTCACATGGTGAGATGAAAAATCTCATGCGAGAATCCATACAGAGATGTACAGAAGTACGGATAGAAAATTAAAAATCACAATTTTGATAGAAAAAGTGCTAAAAAAAAAAATTTCTTTTTTGCAAGAAAAAAAGAAAAAAAAATAACGTCCTACAGAGAATACCAGATCTGAAAAAACAAAACTTGAAACCCTTAACCTCAAAAATTGCTTCAAAAACACCAGAACAGGTAGCAACAGGGGAGTTTTGATAGAGAAATGATAGAAGATTGATAGAATAGAAGGGAAACCCATTTCAAGGCCCCACAGTGGGTGCCAGAGATGTGTGTGTGAATTTTGTACCTAGCTGCAGACACAACACTTCAGTAAAACATTAGAGGTTAGCAAAAACCAAAATCTGCAAGTAATTGAAACTATGCTAACCGGGCAATTTATTTCTTTCTAGTAGGTGAGAGTATGATGTTCTCAGATTGGAATCGAGATCAGTGACAATGCAACACCTAAACGAAGGATTTGAATGCAAAGAATTGAAAAACTATATGAATGCAGATTTAATCTATATTTTTGTATTTTCTATGCAATATTATGAAATCTGTATGAATCTAAGCTATATGAATGAAATGGAATGTAGATTTAATCTAAGAATGCTATGAATGAATATAAAAATCTATGATATGAAACTATGAATGCTCAAAACAATAAATGAAAATCTCACAATAGCCTTGATTCGCAAAAGATTGATTCTTCAGTCACAAATTCTCCAGAGTGAGGATGCAATTTCGAGATCTTTTTAGCCAGCCAGACCTTTGTGAAGAATTGAGCCTTGTTTTTATAGAAATCCAAGGCTTTGAGGATGCAAGAGAAAAGCCATAAATCACTCTTGATAAACTCAGGTTGATTTTTGAGTTATCAGGAAATTAAGAATAATTAACTCACAAAAATCATGCAAAAGTAGTGTTTAACTCAAAATAGAGTTTAGATCAAATTTCAACTCATCATTAGATGTTTAGTTTCAATTTTAAGATTGATTGTTAATTTCTAGTTGTCCGCTTTTCTGATTGTGCATGATTTAATTATAAATTAATTAAAAATAAAGTGATTTATTCTCAACTTAACTGATTTTTGAAATTAAAACAATTGATTTATGGGTTAATCAATTATTAAATCAAACTTTATTCAAAAACTATATTATTAAATATTGACAATTGACATGAATTAATTAAATAAGAATTTAATCAATTAGTCATTAGATTTTAGATTTATTGTCAAAATTAAATAATACAATTTAGGAATAGATATAATTAAATGTAATTAAATAATTAAGTGGCAGTATTAAATTTGATTAATTAAATATTCAGAATATTCAATTAATCAAACTTTAGGATAAATAGGATTTATCGCCAAATAATTATTAAATTAAAGATAATTAGGATAAATAGGAATATTGCTAGGAATATTCCTCGATGCAGAATTTAGGATAAAATCAATTAAATTCAATAATATGCAGATGTGCCTTAGGTTAGGACTTTGATGTCGATTTCATTCGAATTGAAGATGTAGAAGGTTAATGAACCTGTAGCCCATTTTTGGGGTATTACATATATGATGAGCAATAAATTATAATTAAGATATTAAATAAATAAATACAATGTTAGGAATGGCTAAGGTTGAGACACCTTAATTCAATATCACTTTTTTCAATGGCTCTTTTCAATGCCATATTTTTAGAACATGAGAGTTTTTGGATGCTTTCATACTTCACTATTGATTGTTGTAAAACCACCTTTACAGAAGAGGGGACACATTTCATCTTGTTTATTTTTGTTGTTGCCGTCCATTTTTTTGTTGCTAGTAAAGATTGCCAGATTTTTGTGTTAGGTGTTTTTTTCATCGTCGTCTTACTTTCTCTACTCTAACCATTCATGATGAGTCTAGAAGACTATGGGAGGGAAAGTTTGGTATTAGAAAGATAGGAGGATTTAGCTGCTAACTTAAGGTTCCTTCTATCGAGGAAAATGATAAGACATCTAGGTAGTGAATCAAGCTCCTAAAGTTCCAAGAAAGGAAGAATAACTAGGGAACAATAAATAATTGAATCTTTATTGGATCAACAGGCTAGATTTTTGAAGATTCACAAGATCCCAATGGAGAGAAGGACTAGTCAACCTTGTTTTCGAAGCACTAAAAAATTTGAGATTCTTACCTAGTCTTTCTCATACTAGATAGTCCAGAAGTACAGCCCCACCTCCCCCAAAGACTTTTGCATCTCCTAATTGCCAAGCCCTAACCTTTCACAACACTGTCTTGCCTATTGTTATAAATTTCACAGCTTTAGTTAATCCAATGGATCAACCTTGGGGAGTAACCATAGGAACTCTGAACCTGGGAGCCCAATTAAATGCCTTACCAAAGGGAGCAAGGGAGAATTTACCGAAGTTCAATTAATGCCTTACAGTAGAATGAAATCATATCTTCAAGTATTACTATTAATGGAAAAGTCAAGATGTAAGATGATCATGTTGCACTTTAGTTTAAACATTAATGATATATACATGGAATCATACCTTCAAGCATTAATAAGAGTTTTGTTACATTTGAAATATAATATGTATATAATATGTTATTGAAACATGTAAGTACAACCAATAGAAAAGGAAGAAGGATAAATTTGAGTCTATTTGTAGGCCAACTACATAACCACTATGGGAACTAGGCTATCCTAAAAGCTTCCAGATCATCCAATGATCAATTTCATAGTCTACATGCATTCAGACTACAGAAATGATGCCTTCCAATGTTAAGAACTCAAACTAGGATAAAAACATAAAGTTTTGTCACATTTCAAGCTAACTTATCAACACAACTGAATTTGAGTATTTCTAACTAAAAATTATTTTTTATCAAACTTATGGTCTAGCTAGATTCATTCTAGATAAGTTAGATAAGTGCTTCAACTTTTCCATTTGTAATTATCTATTAAATGCATGTTTTATACCAATTTGGGTCCAATTACCAAAGAAATAAAATTATTTCAAAAAATTGATATTTCAATAACTCCTACTCTTTTTAATGATATTTTTTTTAAAAATACCCTTTTGAAGAGCTCAGAGTCAAGATTATTGTCATATAAGTTTTATAATATTTTGATTAGATCTAATATATTATAATTTAAAAATACTACAAGTAGGTATTTTAACATTCGAGAAGATGTTGCGTCAAATAAAGAAAAAAAAAAGTAAATCATATCATAAAAAATTAAAATTTAATTTTAACACTAGAGGAGAGAGTCCTCTTCAAGAATATATAATTGTCTTTCTAAATGGTGTAGATTTGATAGGGTAAATTTGGTGGGAGATGAAAATTGTTGATTTCAGATATGTTCGACTTTGAGTAGTTATAACAGATAAAATATACATCGGAAACCAATCTTTCTTCTTTTCGGCACTAGCTATACATGTCATCTACAACATATTTTGAAATCAGAAGAATTTTTTTTTATTTTCATATACTTGTTTGGTGGGAACTAGACCCCAGATTTTCAACATTTTTCAGCAATTAAAAAATAGAGTTAAAAAATTAAAAAAATGTGTCAATTGTTGTTAAAAAAAATTAAGAAAATTATAGGCATAAACTTTATCCAGTTTTACACATTTCAGCAATTTACATCAACTTCAAATTCTAAACACAAATATTACTTTTATGTTGTTAAAGTTGAATAGTTTGTGTGTTGTTGACCTCTCCCTTTATAAAAGTGTGACACGGGTTTGTACTTTTATCCAACAAGCACCCAACATAAGCACGCCAAACTATAGTCATGAAGACTCAAGCTTCTCCATATTATCAAGGAGCCAAAAATAGATTCCCAACTTGAATATTATACTTCACACAACCATAGAATGAATAAAAACCACCATGCATGAGGGTTATAATATATTGTCAAACATGAGCTCCATATCAATATGAAATCAATTATAACCACATGATCAACCCTATAAAACTCTATCTTTGTATCCTTAAAAAATACTTATTATATCTTGAAGACAAGATCAACTACAAAAATTCCACTTAGACAAGGATTATTAGTTAAGTGATTCCATCAAAACAGATCTCCTTTGGCTTGTTGGACTAAGAAATCACAATAGAGAAAATTCACATGCATTGACATGTAAGCACATGCATGAAACACACAAGCTTATTCAAGTACATGCAACACACATGCACGTACATACAACTCACATTATTCAATCACATGTGCATATGCAAACACATGCAAACCATGAATCTAAGCTCTAATACTAGAAATAAAAGGGAAAGACAAACCTAGTACCACCTTTGAGATCTAGTGTGCACCTATTGTATCCTATGTTTTTCTTTTAAATCATATGTTCAACAACATGATACAAGCACATACTACTAAGCCATTGAAGAAAAAATAGGTATAGCTAATTTCCCATCCATTAACCCTTAGAGGAAAGATATCTTAGTAAGTAGATTTGATAAAATTTCAACAATGTACAACGACATGTAAATCGAAACTTCAAGAACATGAACAAAGAACAATAGAATAAAGATAGACAATTGAGAAGAAGCAAAAATATACAAGGGAAAAACCCTTTTGGGTAAAAACAACTTCACACACAAAAACATCAAACCAATGCATTAATCTACAAAAAAATATTAGAATATACTTGTTGGCTCCAAGACTTTACATGGAGTCTACAATCTTGCTCTTCAAGAGGAAATCTAATAGCATAACCTTGTAAGGAAATATTTTCCTCACTCCTCTTTTAGATCCACATAGAAGACATACAATATATAGAGAAATATAAGTTTGAAGTGGCTTCTAGAAAAAGCCAAAAGAAAGAGTCATCCAAATCCATGTGACACATTTTCCAACCACATGTAAGCATGCAAATGACATTTCACATCTTTTTTCTAACCCCTCTCACATACATCCAAATTTGGGCACTTTATTTTTGCTAAAAATAGGTATGACTGATGCTCTTACACATCTTACAACTGTCATCAAATCGGTCATAATAAATTTTCATATGATAATGACTTATATAAGTTTCTAGGATGCCCACACATGGAAAAATATCTCTACTCAAATGGGATTCCTACTTTTGCATGTAGGAACAAAATACATTCGTGTCATCTTCCATATCACCTCTCAATTTGAAGACAACTAATTGTACAATGTCACATTAGATGACTAAATATGATAAACAATAAATTATAATTAAGACATTAAATAAATAAATACAATGCTAGGAATAACTAAGGTTGAGACACCTTAATTCAATATCACTTTTTTCAATGGCTTTTTTCAATGCCATATTTTCAGGACATGAGAGTTTTTGGATGCTTTCATATTTCGCTGTCGATTGTTGTAAAACCACAAAGATTGCTAGATTTTTGTGTCAGGTGTTTTTTTCATCGTCGTCTTACTTTCTCTGCTCTAAACCACTCACGATGTGTTAAAACTTTTAAGAAAATACAATTGACAGGTTCAAAGCCAAATCCCACAATTGCTTCCGACGTCCTCCTAGGAAGGGGAGATTTTTTCAGATCTAATGACGAGAATGCCTTGAGAATGGCACGAACAAGGCATTGACTGATAAAATTGCCTCAAAAGGGTATCATTTCATAGAATACGATAATTGGTAGAGTTGCAGATTAATTGAAAAGGCTTTAGAAATTTTCCAGCAAATGCATACAACAGTTGTTAAGTCGAATCCCACAAATCCTGCCAGCATCCTTGTTGTGTGTGCTGAGATGGGAGCTTCGAAACAAGGATTTGAATGATTTGGTAGATATGTTTGCAAATGATGGAAAAAAGAAATGTCTGCCAACTGTTTGACAAAATGTAACAGATATTGATACAAGCAATGCGGTCAAATACAATATTGTGAATTATTTGACAGAACGCCTGAAATAGAAATGTCATCGTAGGAGTATAAAGGTTGTGGGCTTTTTTTTTTTAAATGGATTTACTGAGGAGGTTTTTAGAAACCTTCAAATGAGCATGGTACACAGCTTTCGAATAGGGTACATAAGTCATTTGACATATGTAATATCAAGTACCTCCTCAAACCTATGATTGGTTATTGTGTAATATGTTTGGTTAGCTTATCCATTCTATTCAGTTATACCCAGGTTTTAAAATCTGACATAACGTTGTCTTTGGATTGGGAAAATTTTCAAAGGAGAAGCATTCTGGGTAGTAAGGTTTTAGTAGTTATGTATTGACTGCTAATTTCTTTAATGAAATAGGTTTGGTTATAAAAAAATAGGAAAAATATAAATATATAAGGAAATTTTAAATATTCATATGAAAACATCGATAAAACATGCTTATATAAATTATAAAATCTTAACATATAATGTTTGTGTTAAATAATTTAAGTTTAGAGTTCACATGAGAGTGGAAGTCAAACAAATTATGAAAACTGAAACATTAATTTTATGGGACAGCCAAGGGACAGGTTTCAGAAAGTTTCCCAGTTTCGGGGACGTCCCCGTTTCCGGGACGGATCAATTTTTGCCGGAAATGCGTTCCCAGGTAACACTGGTTATTTGTTACTAATTTGAATGTGAGTGGCAACATATCAAGTTATTTAGCTGTTGGCTAATTTCTCTAATGAAATAGTTCTGATTTCTGGTTCTTTATTTACTCAGTGATTAGCCACATTAAGAACTATTTAACTGACTGCGAATTTTTTCAATGAAAGATTTCCAGTTCTTAATTTTTTGAGTGATTAGTCACCTGAGGAGCTATTTAGCCAATTGCTAATTTCTTAAATGAAAGAGGTCTGGTTCTCTTTTTCTGAGTAATTTTCCTCATTATGAGCTATTTAGTCACATCAAGAGTTAATTTATTTATTGGAATATTAAGGATTCTGTGTTTTGCAAGTCAAAATTCATTTCCTGAATATGAGTTTTGTTAATAAAACAAAAAGCCACTCAGATTGTGTCTTATTATCAATATTCTGACTGTGCCCTGCACCATTACTATTAGGAAAGGACAATTATCTTGTAACATTCTACATGTAGTGTTTCTTGAAAAATGTGAAAGAGATTTTTATTTTGGAATAGGATTACGAACTGCAATCCCTAAGACTGATGAGAAGATTTTGCATATCCTTGTATCTTGATGATATAATATGAATTATATCTGATTTTATAGGTGTATGAAAAGATGTTTCATAACTTGATGTCTACATTTGTTAGTGTTTATAGAGTGATGTGAGGTGCAAGAATAATCATGGGTACCACAAAATGTGCTTATAAATGTGCAATGTTTGTTGTAAATTGTGTGATTGTGTTCTGAGTGGGCAGTCTGATAATAAGAATGAATGTCCATGTTACAGAGACGTAAAGAACCCCAAAGGAAAATCCAAGTGTCTATGAATGAATGAAGCTTGGTGTTGTTTCTTTCTTTTGGTTTAGTGTTAGTCATGGATGGAGGTGAAATAAATGTGGGTCTATTGTCTGTAAGAAATTTTTGAGCGATTTCATGTGCATTATCTACCACCAAACAGACACAAAAAAGACCGATTTGATATTTATTTATTTTGTTTCCACCCTGTGTTCTTTGTTGGGGGCATCTTAATGGAATTTACCAATAGAGAAATACAACATTTTTATATTTTTTATAATAATAAATAAGATTAATTACCAACTTTCTTGGTTACAAGTGAGTTTGATAGATTCTAGCGTGTTTAAACATAATAAAACTATGTTAGAATATTTAATTTTATATATATATATATATATATATATATATATATATATATATATATATATATATATATATATATATATATATATATATATATATATATATATATATATATATATATATTTGTTAGGTGGAGGAAATGTGTTTAATCATGCTTTGACACATGGAAATCTAGATATTTATTGGTCTAGGGTGATATTAATGGAGGTGATCTTTTTTAAATTTGTGGTGTGAAAATCAACTATCATAGGAACATATGTAGGGCAATATGTGATGCAGGTAAAATGTTAAAAATATTTTCAAAATTCTCAAATTTCCATAAGCCCCCCAAAAAACCCCAATTTGTAAATACTAACCACATTTGATTTTTTTTGCATGGATATCATATTTAGAGAACCAATTTAAAGTGATAATTATTTATATGGATGATTTGATAATTTCAAAAGTGCCCAAAATATTTTCAGGATCCTAATCAAATTTCTACAAGCCCCAGAAACCCCATTTGAACATTTTTTGTTTGAAAATTTTTCATAGGGATTTTTAAACCTCAAAATAAAAATATGGATACATAATCTTATAACATGGTGCATTGCAATAGTGTCAAGCGTACCGGTGTCCATCATTTATGGATCTTCCAGTGCTAGAAAGATAATTATCATTGCCTGCGTATGTACTCACTATTTATTTGGTAAATTTACACAAGTAGATTTTGGTGTTCCTTACTAAATTAGCTCACTCTCTCCATATACTTGTTCATGCAGATGATAATGTGAAAAGGGTTTGAACAAACACTGAACTTTGGAAAAGGGAACCTCAAATTAGGCATCTAAAATTTAATGTGCAATCTAGAGGTTCGATGATTTCATTGTCAAACTAAAAATGTATATTGTAGAAATGTTGAAGTGTCGAAGAAAAATATTCTTGAGGCTCTAACCATGTGGACCATAGGTATACTTTGAAGATCTCATGTTTGGTACCCATATTTATTTATTTTGTAAGACTTGGTGCAATAATAGAAATTTATGTTGGGGAAGTTTGTCCATGTCAATTTCTACAAGGCCTGGTAAAGTAAAGGTATTGACATGCTAGAGTATCTATCATGTATGATGTCAGTCGTATAGAGGATTTAAATGCTTGACACATGTATAAATAAATAGTCATTTATTTAATCTTATGTACCATAATTACCACTTGAAAGGTCTGAACAACACCAAGTGCAGAGCTACTAAATTTAGTGAGAATGGTGTTTTTGAGGAAATGATCTTTAAACATTAAAGTGCCTTTATAACTCAAGCACTCTTTTGATTTGGTTTTGTATAGTTTTCCTATAATAGTACCCCTAATTTTGACCTCATATACAAGAACTTAGGTGGAACAAATAAGTGAAAGAAGCAATCTTAATTTGGATGTCATGAAATCAATCTTTTTAGAATATGTATTTATAATTGATTTATTTATGGAATGAGATGGGTATAAGGAAATAACACTTAGTTTTTAGACACATTATATTTGAAGATTTGATTTATTTGTTTGGAATCAAGTTAATTAAGATTTTATGATATAATTAATAAGATTTGTCAAATCTACACTTTTTATTTTATGTATTTTATATTAAGTAGATAATATTTTTAACGTTTCATTTAATCAAATCATACCCAAAATTTCTTTTTATTACTTTTTGTTTTTACTTTATATTAGCCCTCCAATAGATTACCCATAACATATCTTACTATCGACGTAGCCATTGCACCTCATTGAGGTGCAATTGCTAGTAAATATCAAGAGGGTACGATTCTTTTTAGTGCATTTTACATTAAATAAATTATATAAAAATATGGGAAAATTTGTGGGCTTTTTCTATGGTTTATAAGTGATGATAAAATAGTGTAATTTAATTTAATTATATAAATATATAATGTATACATAAAAGATGATAATAGAATCTAATCTTTAAAAATTAATGTAAAATAATTGATTCAAGAAAAAGAATAATAAAAAAAATAAAGGTCTGGATAAATCTTAAATAAGTAACTCATTGTTTGGTCATTCATACATTGCACATTCTGTGATGAAATGTCATTCCATTTTCACCACTCCCTTGTTGTAGTAGATGCAAGTCCTTTCTTCCCATTCTTCTTTAGGGACCTTCTATCTACAAGTTTCACATCTCACGTGATGAGATCTAGTCCTCATCTATGCGATTAAAATTATAGCCTTTCCCTTAATTGTAGATCTCAAATAAAAATTTTCATCATGTTGCCATGTGGGGTTAATTTTTTTGACACAGTATGATTTTTTCCCTACATGTCTATTTTGTCCACATGATGTTCCTTAATTTTTCTCTCACCCTCTTTTTTTTATCTCCTAATTGGTGTTGGGACAATCCTACAGATTTATTTCCCACTTTTTCATCCACATGTTATTTTGTTTCTTCTAAGTCTTCTTCTTACGAATTAGCCCCTCTTTGACAATCATTTTGGGCTAACAACACTTATCCATCTTTTCAACCTTTTTATATAGAATAACAATCAAATGATCACTAAAGCCTCAATTGGAAATAATTGAATTATCATTGAAGCCTCAATTGGGTACATACCTGCCTAAGCTAAAATAATTTCATATCATATTATTGATTTTATGTAATCTCTTACTATGAATCTTGACTAGAAAGCTAGCAGTTTGGTTGATCTTATCTTGATCTTATCTTATCTTCAACCTTCAAGGTATTTTAGTACTGAGCACATATATCCTAATAAGTTGTGGATTCTCTAAAAAAGAATCGTTCTATCTCCAGTACATCTATATTATAGAATATGCAAGTTCTCTCTTCCCAAAATTCTTTGGGCCTCTTCTACCTACCTATCTCATGCCTAAGAGGATGTGAACCTATCCTCAATTGCATAATTAACAACCTTTCTTTCCTTTAATAATTGTCCCTAGATATTATTTTTCACCATGCTCACATGTTGGGCTGAACTCTTTGATGTAAAATCTCTTTTTCAAGCAATGTGATTAGTCCGCATAGTAGTCCTAAATTTTTCTGTAACAATTTTTTAATTTCCTTATTAGTATTAAGACATTCATGCATCTTGATGTCTCACTTGCTCAACCATTTTTTTGCTTCATCCAAGTTTTCTTCCTACAATCAAGATCCTCTTTCATCACTATTTTGTTAGGATTAACAAGACATAAATAGCAATTACATGAAAATATAACCAATATTAGAAAATAATAAACCACATAGAAGATAACACAAGACACAAAGATTTAACGTGGTTCACCCAATCCCTGGGCTACATCCACCAAATAGAGAGTCCTATCTTATTATTTAGTAATTTCAGCCTATTACAATCTGCAATCTCCTGCAACTCAATATTGCTGCAAGAATCTATGAAATCCTGATATATTGAGAAAAAACCCTAACACTAAGCCATTATAACAAGACTTATATCGGTTAACAAGTTAACCCTAAAATACTTGATGAGTCAACCTAGGGAAATGTTTGAGGTGTCAACTAAAAAATGCTTGACGAGTTAACCCCACGATGAATGTAAAGTGTATAGTACTCCCCTGATCAGTCACCACAAGCCAAAAATCTCCCACTTGGGGATTGATCAAGATCCACACTAAGAAACCTCCCACTTGGAGACTGATCCTGTAGCAACACCGCTACCCCCCAAAACCTCCCACTAGAATGGCGCACCTTGGACTCTGTTCTTCTTTTTATTGGTTTCAGTCATGAAGACCAATCGAATCTGAAGAGGAGTTCAACTTCTCCCTTGTCACTGCCTTTGTAAACATATCTTCTAGATTTTCATTTGTATGTATCTTGTCCAACTTTAACTATCCATTATCCAATACTGACCGAATGAAGTGATATACCTCAACTGTATATGTTTGGTCTTTGAATGCAAGGCATAATTCTTGGCAAGATGAATGGCACTCTGGCTATCTATAAATAGATAATTGTCAAGTTGTGTTTTTCCCAACTCTTCCATGAAGAATTATAGCCATATCATCTCCTTAGCTTCCTCTGTAGAAGCAACATACTCTACCTCTGTAATGGATAAAACAACCACCTTTTTTAGTTGAGAAACCCAACTCACTATTTTCCCACCAATAGTAAATACATATCTTGTAGTACTCCTCATGCTATCTATATCTCCTACCAAATCTGAGTCAACATAGCCTTGTACAGTAGTAGTATTAGATCCCCCAAAGTGTAAACACTTCCTGGATGTACCTCTCAAATATCTAAGAATCCATTTTACTGCATTCCAATGCTCAATCCTAGGGTGACTCATATACCTTCTAATGACTCCCACTGCATGTGAAATATCTGGCCTAGTACATACCATAGCATACATTAAGCTACCTACTCCTGAAGCATAAGGTACCTTGGACATTTTTTCCTCCTCTTATGGTGTCTTCGAAAACATCACCTTAGTCAATTTCAAATGACCAGGCAAAGGTGTGCTAACAACTTTGGCATTCTCCATAGAAAAACGTTGCAACACCTTCACAATATAATGGCCTAAGATAAAGTCAATTTCCTATTTATCCTATCTCTACAAATTTTCATACCAAGCATTTGTTTTGCAGCCCCCAAATCCTTCATAGCAAGTGAATGTGCTAACTGTTGTTTCAACCCCTTAATGTGATCCATGTTAGACCCTGCTATAAGCATATCATCAATATATAAACATAAAATAATGTACTTGTCATCATCTATCCTCTTAAAATAAACACAATGATCTGAATTACACCAATTGAAGCCATGCTTAGCCATAAAGCTATTAAATTTAATATACCATTTTCAAGGTGCTTGTTTCAAGCCATATAAACTTTTATGCAATCTACACACTAAATTCTCCTTACCCTTGACCTCAAAACCTTGTGGTTGTTCTGATTAAGAGGAAATAAGGATTTGAAAGGTCCTGAACCTTTTACAAAAAGAGAAAGGAAATATACATTAAGCACTAGAGACATCAAAATCCTATCAAACCATAAGGGACAACCAAAAGATGGACAACCAGAAAGGACCACAAAAAAAGAGCCAAAAGAGCACAAAAAGGGCCAGCAACCTACACTAGGGACCCGACATGACCAAAGGACCAAAGAAGGTCACTGATTATTTTTCAGAAGGTTCGCCGCTTCTGAAGCCAAGAGCTCCATATTCTGAGCTGTCTCTTTGAGAGAAATAGCATCCTAATTAACACGGTTCCCAGAGTCACGGGGTGCCAGATCCTTTTCTTTTTACTTTGTCCCTTCCCACGTGTTTAGAAGGGTGTTGATGTGTCTCATAGCTATCTGAAGAGTACTGCAACTCTTATCACCAAACCTTATGATAGCTGCTTCAAATTGGGAAATTTTTTCCTCAAAATTGAGGACCTTCATCTGCATAGCCATCAAATCTGCATCACAGTTGGAAACCTGAGCACTCACAGCTTCCATCTTGGAGTTGAATGAACTAGAAATTCCCTCAGCTTTTTTGATAGCCTCAGTCAGCTCACTCAAGATATCAAGGAAGGGCTTGTCACCAAGACCCATAGCCTCAAGAATGTTAATTCTCGCTATGAGTCTTTCATTAGTCCTCCTTAGATAAAAGAGCTGCATAATGACCCGGTCAAAATCCCCCTTGGTCATCACTGCCTCAGCAAGAAGGGAAGAAGGAAGGGAATTTGACTTGTCCTTCCTAGCAGAAGTGTCAAGAGTGGGCATAGGGCTCCCCTTCAAGGAAGGAAAGGGAACATGGGTGATGCAGGAGCATCTTGGGTGTAAGAGCAATCTTGCATCACCCAAAAATATTTCTATTTTTGTATTCAATAAGGGCTATTTTGTGCAGAGCTGCTATTTATGGAAAGTTACTATTTTTGGTAATTTTCATATGTGCTCAGAATGATCTGATTTCTTTTTTGGAGGTTCATTTTGGTCATTTAAGTCTGCCAGTAAAGTTTCATTGCCAGATCAAGTGCATATTGGAAGATATTGAAGATTTTCGGTATTGGCAGCAGGGTACAGAAACTTTGAACTCAGTTTTGAAGGCTTTAGAGGCCCCGGATGAGGTCAAAAATTTGAGTGATGGGTGCTTGCACTGGTAAAGCCTGTAGAGCGCTTCGTGGCATTTTTGAAATGGAGTTATAATAGCCGATCGGGTCAACTGGTGATGACTTATGGTCTTCGGAAGTTGGGCCACCTGAAATGGCAGAAAATAATTTTCTTCAAAATTTTTGTTCCGGTTTCAAAGGTTATCTTGAGCCGACTATGATGTAATAAAATATAAAATAAAATAATTCTAAGTTTGGTTGGCCTTATTGGCTAAAATTTTGTAACCTTCCCGGGTGGTGGAAAGTTGCCTATATAAGGAAGGCTGTATTATTGTCTTAGGCAGTTCAGAATAGTTCTGGGTAGTAGATCTACGTAATAGTTCGAGGCTTTGTCCTACAGAATATTGTAAGGGAATGCCCATGTGGCTTTGCATATTGTAATTCTAAAAGTTTGTAATTCCACATTTGTGGAGATAATAAGAAGCCAATTTTCTGTTCTTGCATATTACCGTTGTTGTTTCTCTATTTCTGTCTGTCCATCAGTCTGTGGATGATGTGATGAACTGAACTTCAAATCTGTCTTCAACTTCTTCCACAATGTACGCCAGAAATATCCAACAAACTTAGTATATCGATCTGAAACTATGGTCTTTGGCAAACCATGAAGTCTCACTACTTCTCTGAAAAACAATTCTGCTACATGAACAGCATCATTAGTCTTCTTGCAGGGAATGAAATGTGCCATCTTTGAAAATCGGTCAACTACTACAAAAATTGAATCATGTCCCCGCTGTGTCCTCAGTAAACCAAGAACAAAGTCCATACTGATATCCTCCCAAGGCTTCTCTGGTATAGGTAATGGCTGATACAACCCTGTATTCTGCTTCACTCCTTTCGCCATCTGACATACTCTGCAACTCTGTACAAACTTCTTCACATCTTGCTGCAATTGTGGCCAATAATAATTCTCACCAACCAAAGCAAGGGTTTTATCACGACCAAAATGTCCAGCCAATCCTCCACTATGCTTCTCCTTGATGAGATTCTCCCTCATAGAACTTCGTGGAATGCACAACTGACTCCCTCTGAATAGCATATCATCTTGGATGATAAAATCCAGCCATTTCGTCCTGTCTAGAGTAACAGGTTCTGTACAAGCTTTCCAAGCTTCACCAAAATCAGGATCCTCTGGATACAAATTCTTGAGTTCTTTGAACCCAACCACTGCAATCTGCATCTCTGTCAGCAATAGTTGCCTTCTGCTAAGAGCATCTGCAACCCTATTAGACTTTCCACTCCTGTGTTTCAAAACAAATGTATAACTCTGCAAAAACTCAACCCATTTCAAATGCCTTTGATTCAATTTTTCTTGACTATTCAAATATTGCAAAGCTTGATGATCAGTATACAAAACAAACTCCTTAGGAAGCAGATAATGTCTCCACTTCTTTAATGCCTGAACTATAGCATAAAATTCCTGACCATAAATAGAATATTTCCTCTTGGCATCATTTAACTTCTCACTGAAATAAGCAACAGGTTTACCTTCTTGGCTCATAACAGCTCCTATTGTAGTACCACTAGCATCACAATCTACTTGAAACACCTTATTAAAATCTAGAAGTGCTAAAACAGGTTGTTTTGTAACTTTTTGTTTCAATAATTGAAAACTTTTTTCTGCTCCTTTAGTCCACTTAAACTCTTTTCTATCCCCTCTCATTGTTTCAGTCAAGGGTCCACAAATACTACTAAAATTTTTGATAAACTTTCTGTAAAAGCTAGCTAGACCATGAAAAGATCTTACCTCAGTAGCACTCCTTGGAGTAGGCCATTCAAGGATAGCCTGTACCTTCTCTGGGTCCATTTTTAGACCTTCTGCTGAAACTACAAATCCCAAATACACTAACTCTTTCTTCACAAAACTGCACTTCTTCAAATTAATCAACAATTTCTCTTCTCTCAACTTCTCAAATACCATACGAATATGCATCATATGCTCATCCAATGTCTTACTAAAGATCAAAATATCATCTAGGTAAACAATGACAAACTTACCCAGAAATTCTTTCAGAACCTCATTCATGAGCCGCATGAAAGTGCTCGGTGCATTGGTTAGCCCAAAAGGCATGACTAACCACTCATATAGTCCTTCCTTTGTCTTGAAGACAGTCTTCCATTCATCTCCTTGTCTGATCCGAATCTGATGATATCCACTTTTCAGATCTATCTTTGAGAAATACACAGCTCCACTCAAACAGTCCATAATATCATCCATTCGTGGCAATGGAAACCTGTACTTGATTGTGATCTTGTTTATTGCCCTAGAATCTGTACACATCCTCCATTCTCCATTCTTCTTTGGTGCTAATACTGCTGGTACAGCACAGGGACTCAGACTCTCACAGATCAATCATTTCTGTAACAGTTCATGTACTTGTCTGTTCAACTCCTCACTTTCTGCAGGCGTCATTCTGTGTGCTTCCTTATTTGGCAAACTCACTCCTGGGATCAAGTCCATCTGATGACTGATCTTCCTGACTGGTGGTAATCCATCAGGCACGTTATCGGATACAATATCCTGAAACTCATTCAACAAATCTGCAACTTCTACAGGAACATCTTCTACTTCTTCTTTACCAGCTTTTGGAATTAAAGAAAAACATACATGCTCATGCCTCATACCATCTAGGAAATTTCTTCCATCAACAAAAGTTATCCTTGCATTACCACATACCTTTTCTTCAGTCTCCTTCAATGGTTTTAGCTTATGTCGCACTCCATCCTTTGTCAGGGAATAGGTATTCACACGACCATCATGTACAGCACATCTGTCAAACTGTCATGGTCTACCCAACAACATATGACATGCATCCATAGATATGATATCACACAATACCTCATCTTGGTATCCGCCAATCTTGAACTTCACCAGGCATTGTTCATTGACCATGACCTTGTGGTCATCCTGTACCCAGGCAATCCGATATGGATGTGGGTGTTTCTGTCTCTTGAGCTTCAACTTTGTCACCATCTCTTCTGACACCAAATTGTCAGTGCTTCCACTATCAATAATCACATCACAACATTTACCTTCGCACTTGCACCTGGTGTGAAACAGGCTCCTTCTTTGCTCAGGTTCATTCTCACCACTCAACAGGACTCTTCTATTAATCAACGTTTCTCCTCTTTCAGCATCTTCAAAATTTGATGATCTGGCATCTTCATCTACATGTGCAACTCTGGCCTGGCCTTCATTTCTCCTGTATGTTCTTCCTTGGCGTTGAAGACATTCAAATGACCTATGACCTTCTTCTCCACAGTGAAAACATGTTCCACGGAAGCCACCTCTTCCAAATCCTTATCCTCTTCCTCTTCCTCTCTGATCTCTATTATTCTGATCCTGGAAACGATTGGAATTATTTCCTTGCTGATTCTGACTGCTACTGGCCTCATCCTTCTTTTTCGGATCTTCATTTCGGCCACCATATGACCATCCACCAGATCGTCCACCGTGACCTCTTCCATTTTGTCTGCTCTCAAACTTCTTATTCAACTTTTCCTCTACTTTTAGGGCAAACTGGTATGCCTCTTCAATACTGTTCATTCGAACCAGATTCAGCTCCTCCTGAATGCTTGGCCTTAACCCATTAAGGTATTGGGCAACTTTCTCTTTATCAGCTTCTGCATGGCCTGTTCTGATGAGAAGTCGATAGAACTCCTCTGTATACTCCTGAACAGATCTTCCTGCTTGCTTCAAACTCTGCATTTTCTTCAGTAGGTCAAGCTCATAATCAACAGGGACAAACTGTCGCTTCAATTTATCCACCATCTGATCCCATCTCATGATTTTCTCCTTTCCCCTTCTATTTCGCTCCAACTGAATCTCTTGCCACCATATCTTCGCATGACCTTTCAGTCTGGCCTTCGCAAATTTGACCCTATCAGGATCCTCAACATCTTCATACTCAAAATATTCTTCACATTCATTGATCCAGTTGATCAATTCCTCTGGGTTAAGATTTCCAGAAAATGTAGGAACCTCAATCTTAGGTCTTTTCCCAATCTTGGAAATCACCCGAAAAAGTCTTTCTTCCTCCTGGTTCACAATTTTAGCTTCTCCTTCTTGATATTCTTCTTCGGCTTCATCCTCACTTTCATCTCTGACATTAAGATTCATTCTTCTGCGAATCTCTTCTTGCAATGCTCGCACTTGTCTCTGCAGCTCTCTAACCTCAGGTGTTACAACACCAGCTCTTCGGCCACGTTCCCTTCGTGGAGGCATTTTCACGATGCACACTGAAACCCTAGCCATGGTCCTGGTGCAAATTGCCTCACAGTTGGCGATCTGTTTACACACTCAAGAAAACCTGCTCTGATACCACTTGATGAAGGGTGCTCCCCTTAATACCACAAACACATAACAGAAATAGAGAAACAACAACGGTAATATGCAAGAACAGAAAATTGGCTTCTTATTATCTCCACAAATGTGGAATTACAAACTTTTAGAATTACAATATGCAAAGCCACATGGGCATTCCCTTACAATATTCTGTAGGACAAAGCCTCGAACTATTACGCGGATCTACTACCCAGAACTATTCTGAACTGCCTAAGACAATAATACAGCCTTCCTTATATAAGCAACTTTCCACCGCCCGGGAAGGTTCTGAAATTTTAGCCAATAAGGCCGACCAAACTTAGAATTATTTTATTTTATATTTTATTACATCATAGTCGGCTCAAGATAACCTTTGAAACTGGAACAGAAATTTTGAAGAAAATTATTTTCCGCCATTTCAGGTGGCCCAACTTCCGAAGACCATAAGTCATCACCAGTTGACCCGATCGGCTATTATAACCCCATTTCAGAAATGCCACAAAGCGCTCTACAGACTTTACCAACGCAAGCGGTTGTCACTCAAATTTTTGACCTCATCCGGGGCCTCTAAAGCCTTCAAAACTGAGTTCAAAGTTTCTGTACCCTGCTGCCAATACCGAAAATCTTCAATATCTTCCAATATGCACTTGATCTGGCAATGAAACTTTATTGGCAGACTTAAATGACCAAAATGAACCTCCAAGAAAGAAATCAGATCATTCTAAGCACATACAAAAATTACCAAAAATAGTAACTTTCCATAAATAGCAGCTCTGCACAAAATAGCCCTTATTGAATACAAAAATAGAAATATTTTTGGGTGATGCAAGATTGCTCTTACACCCAGGATGCTCCTGCATCAATGGGAAGAGTCCATGAGGGCAGAGGTGCTCCTGATTTTCTTGCCTTTCTTACCCTTTCCAAGGTCATTTTCCATAGAGAAATCCTTTTCATCCATGAACTAGTACATTTGAGGTCAAATTTCGATGGCCATTTGTCAAATTTGCAATGGTCATTTGTCGGCATTTCGACACATGTGTCCATCGTAGTTTTGCGTTGGAAATTGCAACGAAAGAGATATCCATTAGTTTATCAACACCCCATTACGTCAGAAACTTGCACATGATAATAGCTTTGTTATGGCATTTCCTACGGTCCATCTATCGAAATTCTGACACAAAGACCTATCAGAAATACACAATCTCTGTCAGAACTAACTGTTGAAAAGATATCATTTCTAACATTAGAACTATTGGTATAGTGACAGATCTGCAACCAATTTCTGACAGATAAACCTGTCGGTGACATAGCATTAGTGTCAGAACTGTCTGTCAAAAATTGCATATCTATGACATTTTAACTATCAGAAGAGAAAAGGTAGTGCAGCATATCTCCGATAGGTTTCCCTATCGGATGTATAGCATTACTGTCGCAATAATTATCATAATGTATTTTCTCCAACATTTTATTTGTTGAATAGGCGACATGTTGGCCTATATTCTGACAGGAAATGATGTCGATGTATAGCACTGTCGTCAGAATTAATTATAAAGTGTCAAAAAATTGACGGATATGCACATTAAAGATAACACAACTCAAGAGACATCATAGGTTGTCTCTTTCTTTGGTCTATATTATTGACAGAATGTTTTACCTTTTATTAGCTCATCAAATCTGGGGATTTGAAAGAATTTAATAGAATATTTTCATGACAACATATATTATTTAAGTTGACATTGGATGAATTTATCTACTTCGCACACTTGTAGACTATGAGGATGGCGATAAAGAAGCATGGCCATGGGAGGAGATGCTTCTTTATCACCGTCCTAATAGTCTACAAGTGCACGAAGTAGATAAATTCGTGCAACATCAACTTAAATAATATATTTTGTCATAAAAATATTCTATTAAATTCTTTCAAATCCACAGATTTGATGAGCTAATGAAAGGTAAAACATTCTATCAATAATATAGACCAAAGAAAGAGACAACCTATGATGGTCTCTTGAGCTGTGTTATCTTTAGTCCTAGCTATTGGGTAAGGCCTGGAAGACTTATACCAGTCGATCGTCAAGAATAATCACTGCCTTGCATTTATGTACACTGCACAAATTGATCCCAATCTCATAAAAACATTTTACACTTGTACATCTCATCAATACTGGAGGCCTAAAGTAATTTTATACGATCACTAGCACATTTCGTGCATGGATGAGAAACAGTATCCAAAGTTTCTAGATAACCATTTTTTAGAAGAGGAATGAGTGGAGGAAAAAGAAGGGATAATTGTGAAGGTTTTATAGATGTAGGTTACTGAATCATCATCTCTGCACTGGTACTCAATCTGACCTCCACTCCATATAGGTGTTCTCAGAATCTAAAAACTCTCCATCATTGATTCCCGTCATTTTTTTAGCATCTCCGTGGACTGAGACGTTAAATTATTGAGTTTCTCTTTGTTTCGAGAATAGTTTAACATTCTCTACTTAACAGGGCCAACCACGTGAAGGTGGAAGCTCACCTGGCCCCTCCTAGGAGCCTCTTATGACCCTTTATGACATTTTAAGACCTCTAAGATGTATTCTTAGGGATCGTAAAGGGTCATAAGGGGTCCTGGGACACAACAACTGAGAAACATAAATGTAGACATCATCATCACAACTTTTTGGAGACACAACATAATTGAGTGGTTTTCCCAGATGATGCAAAGTAGTGGCTTCTTTGCATTGTCTGGGAACAACACTCAATTATGTTGTGTCTCCAAAAAATTGTGACCATGATGCCTACATTTATGTTTCTCAGCTGTTGTGATATCTACATTGCAGTCTGTCATTGTTGTAGCAGCAGAGCCTATATTCCACAACAAAAAGGAAGACATCTTTTTAGCTTGGGTTTGGATCCTACCCCAATTGTCGAAGGATCCAAGGCTAGGCTAGAAAGATGTCTTCCCATTCTGTTTGCAACATTGTGTCCATCCATGATCTCAGGAACATCATCATCTTTCCACTCTTCATTTGCCAAAATATACCACTTCTTCAAGCTTGCAGAGTAATCTTATTAATAAAAGAACTCTTGCCAACATTAGGGTACCCACAGATCAAAATAGTTGATGTTATTGGTGCTTGTGCTCAAGGATATCAATTCACTATTTTAAAACGGCCAAATCATTTTTATTTCGATTGTAGAGAAAAGGAGTGGGAGAAAATGAGCGGGTGAAAGTTGATCGAGCACGAGAGAAGGCATTGCATTTTATTTGATCATGAATGCTCTCTGAAATGACCAATCATGGTTTCTATTCGATTATTTTTTGTGCTTTTTTTTCCCATATTCAGTAGATAAAAATCATGGCGGCAGCCACTTAGCCATCTTTTTGATGTTCCAGGTATTTTACAAAGATATAGGTATGTGGATTTATCATTCAGTTGCTTGCAGTTATTGGTCAAATGAAAATATTTTTTCAAGTTGTAAGGGCAAGATATCAGTTTGGTGTTTTCGATTTATGTTAAAAGTTGATTTGGTAAAATCCTCAAAAAACACACTACATGTTCTAAAATGTAAAGAAGTTGAATGCTAAATGTAAGATATATATCTCATCCATAGTAATCAAAAGAAAGGACATGAAACTTATAACGAGATTTACCAATCCAAAAATATAAGTGAATAGGAAACATGATTGGTACCTTATGAATTGGTTTTTGAGGTGCACAATCTTCATCAATCTCCTCAGAACAAGACCCCTCCTCACAAAAAATGCATTTAACACAAAAACCAAATCTACAAAACTAAACCAATGGCATGTTTAGAACAAAGAAACAGATTGATAATAATATGCTAAAAATTCTATTATGTTTAATACACGCAAAAGGACCAGTCCCAACAATTCTTAAACATACTTTATCTGATATGATAATAACATGCTAATTAAATTGATAAAGGTGTTACCTGCATTTAATTTGCCAATTACTAATTACACAAAAAACAAATTTACAAAACTGAACCAATGGCATGTTCTTTGTATGTGATTTCTTCATCTTTCGAGCATCTGGCATCATATTCGACCACAAATTTCAAATGCATTGCATTTTATTTGATCATGAATGCTCTCTAAAATGACCGCATTCTGTTGGTGTCATGCCCTAGCCCGTGCTTTATCTCCATTATTTGATGTTATTGGTGCTTGTGCTCAAGGATATTGATTCACTATTTTTAAATGTTTGGATCATTTTGGTCATGACTGTTCCTCTAGTACACAATCAGGAAATGTAATTGTCTAATGATTATATGTAATGTTGAATGGATTAAATGTTTTATTCTTGGTAGAAGTGAATGAAAGGAATACTGTTGGTGTTAGGTTTCATTTATTATTGAATTCAATGGTTTCCAAGATATGTTGAGGAGTTTGCTCCTTATTTAATGTTAACTGTTCCTGCACAATCCACTCATACAATAGTGAAATGCTATGTGATTGACAATTTCATACAACTAGTCCTTTGGCATGTATTAAATACAATCCAATCACTTATTGAATGCTTTGGAGACTACTAGTTTGACTGTCCATGCGTTACCAGTGACTGAGATTCATTAAAGGATATAAAACCTTTCATTTTGGGGTTATTGTGTGTGGATTCAAATGTAGGTTTGATTTGGTTAATGTTTAGAAGAGATCAATAAAGTATTTAAAGAAAATCTTACATGTTTGGAGAGGTTTGAGAGGCACTTATCATGACTGTACCTTCACAAACAATGACATAAACTGGTTTTACTAAGTTTCCTTTCTCTATTTTGAGGTTTCCTTTCTCTGCCGCAGGGGTACAGTCAGAGGGTTCATTGACAAAATGATCCTTTGAATGGTTACTATGAATATGAATGATTTGATATAGCATATTTCTCATTTTAATTGAAGTTTGGAATAGCTTGTGCAAGGGTGAAAGTAGTTTTGATCATTTTGGTCGTGACTATTCCTCTACACAATCAAAAAATGTAAATGTCTAATGATTATATGTAATGTTGAATGGATTAAATGCTTTATTCTTGGTAGAAGTGAATGGAAGGAATAGTGTTGGTGTTAGGTTTCATGTATTATTGAATTCAATGGTTTCCAAGATGTGTTGAGGAGTTTGCTCCTTGTTTAATGTTAACTGTTCCTGCACAATCCACTCATACAACAGTGAAGTTACAAAACTGAACCAATGGCATGTTTACAACAAAGAAATAGAATGATAATAATATGCTACAAATTTTATTCTATTTAATACACGCCAAAGGACCAGTCCCAACAATTCTTAAACATACTAGAGTTATCTGATATGATCAATTGTTAATAAAGGCCTAATTCTGTAGACTGCTAGCATGAAGGAAGATTTGACCTAGCCAAATCTTCCTTGTACCACACAAAAAAATGTGTGATAACTATGTCTACTCCAACCTTAATTGTTTAAGAATTCATCATATCAGATAAAGTATGTTTAAGAATTGTTGGGAGTTCCATTAGACCTTTGTTGTAAAAATGTCATTGGTTTTCAAATGTTTGGATTCACGTTTGTTGATATTACTGGCACGTTTAATGATGCCATTGTATATTTCTATCACTGAAATGACCTCATTCTACTAGTGTCATGCCCTAGTCCATGCTTTAACTCCATTATTTGATGTTATTGGTGCTTGTGCTCAAGGATATCTATTTTTTTGAAATTTTGATTGTGCTTATCAAATGGACAGCCCGTGACCTTCTAGCCAGGTGTCATTTTTATTGATAGCCTAGGGAATCAAATGTATTGTATCATTGATAGTTGAGACTTTGTTAAAAGGATATAGGACAAAGAATGATTTTGATTTAGTTTCTCTATTTTTATCTCTAAGTGTCTTACAACACTAGAGAAGTATATGCATATTTACAGATGCAGTTACAGGATACATAGCAGCCGATAATTCACAAGAAATCCATGCATCCAATTTGAATAGAAATTAATACAAAGAAATAGGGTCCTCCAATGGCCCAATCATCCAGATCTTGACTATCCCCTGAACCAGTGACCCTTCAAAATTGGGTTATCATGCAATCAGTGAGTGATCCTTTATTCTCCCGGTCTGCCCTGCATCCAAACATATTGGAAATACACAATACAATGATAACAAGTCTTTCACAATCCCCCTTCCCTCAAGGAACACTATCAACCATCCCTTCCACATAGCATTTCACTATTGTATGAGTGGATTGTGCAGGAATAGTTAACATTAAACAAGGAGCAAACTCCTCAACACATCTTTGTTGTAAACATGACATTGGTTCAGTTTTGTAAATTTGTTTTTTGTGTTAAATGCATTTAAATGGAACATTAAGCATAGTAATAATATGCTTAATCTATTAGTAATTGCAGATTAAATTCCCATAACACCTTTATTAGTTTAGCATGTTATTATAAGATACTAAAGAAGACCTGCTATTTGTTAGAGAAATCTTCACTATCCCCCACAATGAAGACAATGAAGATTGACCTCCTGCCCCACAACAAAGAACATTGTAATAAGAATAAGATATAATATAGTGTTAGAATAAACTTTGAAAAAAGACATGTAATGCTTAAGTTAATGATCTAAAAAGTTGCAAATATAGGAATTGAAAAAGAAGATAGTGCCAAGAAACATTTTCACAAATATGAAATGTGAGGAAAAGTAATAATATTAACAATGCCAAGATTCACAACATTAAATTTCACATGTAGATGAGTTTTTGCAGTGGGTTGCCCAGCATCAAAAATATCTTGAGTTGCATTTAAACTATAACTAAGAGTATCATGCGGAATAGACCGTAAACTTTGAAAGCGTTCTCCAGCCTGGCAATTCAAAATTCAATCTAGGCAAGCATCAGTATGTGAAATAAATTATAGACATCAACATCAACATCATCATAATCATTAGAAATAAACTTTAAAGACATATTTTGGATAGTACTATGTTTCTTGAAAGTTTTTGTGATGCTTCTAAACTTTAAAGACATATTTTATGGCTTAATGATAACATAGATTAGTGTTTTGTTTTTTGATGGAATGTTGTTGATCATTCATGGTATTGAAGAAAATTTTGATTATTTTGATTCTCAAGCCTTGACGTTATTTCTCAATGTGATATAGACTGACCACAAGATGGTTCAGTTGGTCCTCTCTTTCTATTTAATCATTTGTCTTCTTCATGGTGTAAGTGTCAATATGTTATAATCCAACCAGCATGTCATACCCCCACTTCTGACAAACCTCACAACATGCAAATCACAGCCAAAGACTTGGGTGATCAACATACACAAACATCGATTACCCTTAGGAAACAATGATCATTAATATTCATTAATGGCGGGCGATGATTCATTGGTAATAAAGGCATTGACAACATTCATCATCTTAACCAAGTCATGGGTGGTGATCCTTGAAATAGCACAATTAGTAAAAGGAAATAACAACATAACATAATTTGGAGTGAGGAAGAAGGAAAATTGGAAAACAAAATATGGAATAATCAGGTTGGAATTAGAGAAGAATTCAGAAATAAACTTGAATTAGAAAAAAGCCAAGTTATACAGTTCTTTGTTTGAGGCTGGGTTTCGGTTCTACTTTTATTCTCCTCTAGGTTCGACTTGGGTTCCTTTGGTAGGAACTTGGGTACCTGGGTGCACCTACAGTATTTTATTCATAATTTTATAGGCTAACTCGTTATTATGGTAACATGGGTATGACCACACTCCATGCCTTATAATGGTACCCAACATGGAGTGTGGTTCAAATGAAGTTGAACCAAATGTTGACCATGATGAAGATGAATATGAATATTAAATCTAAAATATGGCTTGTAATTTGAATTTTCATTGTGAATGAAGAAACTATAGATTCAAGTTGATTTATTCTATGTTGTAGTATATTTGTTCCCTAGATCTACCATATTATATATGTGTAGCCTATAAGGGACATCTTCTACTCATCCATGTATCAGAGCTCGGTGAGAGTTCTTAGGAGAAAGACAAGATGTCAGTGGGAGATGGAGAAACCAATCTCAGAACACCACTTGAAGCCTTGCAATGTTGAGAGTGGGATAAAGGCTACACTTGAGACCCTATATAAGGAACAAACTTATTGAGCTTCACTTTGTTTCAAGAATAGTTTTATATTATGTACTAAACAGGGCCAACCATGTGAAGGTGGAATGTCATTTCCCCCCCCCCTAACATCACTCTAAATTCCCCGTTAACATCTAACATTCATTCATTATTTCATCCATTAATAAAATGTAACATTCATTAATTATCACACGATAACATTCATTAACATTCATTCACACATTAATAAAATGCGACATTCATTAATTATCACACGATAACATTCATTAACACATTATAAAATTTATGAACATTCAATACAACATAATTAAATTCATTGGCATATAAAAATCAGTCATTATCAATTAGGGTGCATAGATGACAATCATTTCTTTTGATGATCATCTACCCTCTCATTAGATCTCAATGCACGCCTAGTTCTCTATTGATGCAAAGGGGGGTCATCTACAATAACATATAAAAGGGTTAAATTAAAAACATTTTATTATAATTAAAAACATTAAAAACATTTTAAAGTATTTCAGTAGTTTACATGCCATAATCGTATAGCTCTTTACATGATCTAGTCACATCATCAACATCGAGGTCAGTTTGTTTGGCCTTAGCCTCAACCTCAACCTGCTCATTGACCAAGGCCTCTACACTCTCTACAACTGCAATACAAATTGTTGCATTAATCCAAACACCAATTGCAATTAAATTTGTATTACTACACCAATCAATTTAAGATGTTTACTTGTATTACTATGATGCATGTCCTCATTGTCATCAACACGCATAGGTTGTGTACGGTAAGAATCGGTAGGCTGCATTTCAATTTCATATGCATTCATGTTATCATTGTTTTCTTACTTAAAACAAATTTACTCACTTTATGTTGGAACTTAACATCAAATGCTTCTTTATCGCCATCCTAATAGTCTACAAGTGCACGAAGTAGATAATTTCGTGCAACGTCAACTTAAATAATATATGTTGTCATGAAAATATTCTATTAAATTATTTCAAATCCCCGGATTTGATGAGCTAATGAAAGGTAAAACATTCTGTCAATAATATAGAAAGAAGAAAGAGACAACCTATGATGGTCTCTTGAGCTGTGTTATCTTTAGTCCTAGTAACTGGGTAAGGCCTGGAAGACTTATACCTATCGATCGTCAAGAATAATCACCGCCTTGCATTTATGTACACTGCACAAATTGATCCCAGTCTCACAAAAACATTTTACACTTGTACATCTCATCAATACCGGAGGCCTAAAGTAATTTTATACAATCACTAGCACATTTCGTGCATGGATGAGAAACAATATCCAAAGTTTCTAGATAACTATTTTTGAGAAGAGGAATGAGTGGAGGCCAAAGAAGGGATAATTGTGAAGGTTTTATAGATGTAGGTTACTAAATCATCATCTCTGCACTGGTACTCAATCTGGCCTCCACTCAATATACGTCTTCTCAGAATCTAAAAACTCTCCATCATAGATTCCCGTCATTTTTTCAGCATCTCTGTGGACTGAGACCTTAAATTATTGAGCTTCTCTTTGTTTTGAGCATAGTTTAACATTCTCTACTTAACAGGGCCAACCACATGAAGGTGGAAGCTCATTTGGCCCCTCCTAGGAGCCTCTTATGACCCTTTACGACATTTTAAGACCTCTAAGATGTATTCTTAGGGATCATAAACGGTCATAAAGGGTCATAAGGGGTCCTGGGACACAACAACTGAGAAACATAATTGTAGGCATCATGGTCACAATTTTTTGGAGATAATGTAATTGAGTTGTATACCCAGCCGATGGAGAGCAACTCATGCACCTCTGATTCCAAGTTGACTACATCTATTGCTCATGAATACAAGGTCCTCCAATAGATGTATTCAACTTGGAATCAGGGGTGCAGAAGTTGCTCTCCATCGCTTGGGTACACAACTCAATTACATTGTCTCCAAAAGATTGTGACTATGATGCCTACAATTATGTTTCTCAGCTATTGTGAAATCTACATTTATTTTTCTCCGTTGTCGTGTTTATGTGCATGTTTTTTATGTGTTTTGGATAGTAAGTCTAATTTAATTTGTCCATGGACTAAGACCTTAAATCATGTAATGAGGGCGCTTAGAACACTAGTATATGCAAATTTCATTATTTAATAATAAAAATCTATTAAAATGTTTATACCTTCTTCTCGCATTTGCTGGTGTAATTCCTCTTTGAGTATCCCCTTTCTCCTTTGCATCCAAAATGAACTCATTCCAATCCTCAAACTTCAGTAAGACTTCATACCATGCAACGTTCATAGATTACGTTCAATGTGTTATTTACGTTCGTAAATCAGCGTTGCGTACAAATCTACGGACGGTGCATGGTACGAAGCCACGCTCAAGCTTGAAAATGATAGTCAATCTATAGTTAAGGTCAAGGAACAAATGGAATAACCAAGAACACACTATACGTTAAATCATGTGATTGATAGCAGATTGGGGCTCACTTGAGCCCTAAACATGAAGAATTATTCTAAAAAAATATGTAAACCATATATATGCGCACTTGAGGCAAAGAGAAGTTACGTCATATCCATATTAAAATATTAGTTAGAATATGAAAATACTAAACTAACTAATTCTTGAGTTCATCTCTGCATATGGTCACAACAAAGATATGCGATAACAATATAGAGAAGGCATCGTAAAAATATAATTTCAGAATTTGCCCTAGCCTGACACATTTTGCACTCAAATCCTTCATCACGAATAAGTGGAGATGGGCGGATAGATGCAGATGAGTTGTCATCGACCTAGCTAAAGTATTCACAGCCATTATTTCCCTATGATTCTCAGTCTACATTAGTTCTTATATTATAATGAATAGTATTTACATTAGAAACATTAAATATATACACATTAGCAACCTTTTTTCTATTTGGGCAGCACCAAAATTGTCCTCCAAGATTGTTCAGTGTCCGTGAAGTCTTCAACACACACTGCCCACCACCACATCGATAGTTTGGCACATTGATAAGAGTCATCAAGCTTATATATCAATAATGCACCACACCATCATTACTACATTTATTATTTTTATATGAAATACACCAAAGAGTACCATCAAAAATATTAACCATTTACAATAATGAAAAGTAAACCTAAATCAAATAGCTCATTTTTTTATCAGCATGTGTAGTCTTTGTGTATATGAAAAATGAAAGAAATATGAAGCTAAAATAAAATAGTGAACAAAATAGTATTCCACATAGACTGAATGAAATATACCATCAAAAGAAGGTGACAAAATCCTATCATGAAGCACAGACATAGGAAATAAAAAAGGGACAAAAGACAAGAAATAAGAAAAATCATTACGACTATAGAAAAATCATTTATACTATAATAAAAAAAAGAAACACTCTTTGTCAACAATTTTCAAAATCATTAGGACTATAGAAAAATAATTAAGACCATACAAAATCAAATTTTAGAAATGGACGGTTCTAATGCTTTGCCATTACAACAATTGAGCATTCATCATTTGGTATTGTGTATTCCATTTAAGTATGTCAACAATGTTTAAAATCTTGTCACCAAGCACAGACAAGAAATAAGAAAAATCATTAGGACTATAGAAAAATCAAGTTCTAGAAATGGACGGTTCTAATATTGCTTTTCCATTACAACAATTGAGCATTCATCATTTGGTACTTCTTGGTGTATTCCATTTAAGTTTTTCAGTTGTCGTGTTTATGTGCATGTTCTTTATGTGTTTGGCTTCTCTCCCTCGCAAGGGATGCATCGATAGGTAATTGATTTGAAAGCATAATGATTTGACAGTCTTTTTTTAGGATAGGCGTAATCATCCTGCCAACCTTAATTAGCAACATTTGTGATATATGTCAAGTACTTATAATCAGTATGCCCAACAAACAGAGACGTAGTAGTAAAAGCATGTCCTTTGGTTTACTAGTTTACTTATAATCAATATGTCCTTTGGTTTACTAGTTTAATCTGGTATAAGAATTGTTTGTTTCATATTTGAATGTACCATTGAATGAAGCTTGGCTATATTAAGTACAATCTTAAGACTCATGACTCTTCAAATTCTCTTGTTTCCTTTACACCTCCAAACATGTGTACTTTGAGTAACCCTCCAACATATGGACTTGTGATGATTTTCACAATAGTACATGTGTAGGAGGACTACTCAAAGTACTGCTTAGGAAAATTTGAATGTTCATCACCTGTGCATATAAGAGTTTATCATAGAAGGTATATGCTAGACCCAACACCAAATAGATTTGTGGTGATTTTCACAATAGTACATGTGTTGCTAGGTAAGCTCCGAATAGCGCTCAGGCAAATATGCATGTTCATCACCTATGCATATGAAGTGGCTCTAATGGAAGATACAATCACTAAATTCTGCATACTCCTTATTTTGTTATGCGTTAATATTTTCAGACATGGTCTTTCTTGAATGGAATGACTCGTTACTTGTACATTGACTAGAATGTTGGTGGAAGAAGGATGATTTGTTTGCAACCATTTTTTCAACTCTAATTTTCTCAACACAAAGGGACATTTATCATAGTCATAGAAACATGATTATTTTAAAATGAAATACACAAAGGAGTACCATCAGAAATATTGACTATTTACAATCATGAATAGTTAACCTTAATCAAATAGCTCATTTTTTTATCAGCATGTGTAGTATCTGTGTATATGAAAAATGAATGAAATAACAAGTTGAAATAAAATAGTGAACAAAAATTCAAATTCAAGGCCTAATTTATCAAGAGCAACAAACATTAGGATGAAAGAAAAATCATTAAGAGTATAGAAAAATCATTAGGACTATAGAAAAATTATTAAGACTAGAAAATCAAGTTCTAGAAAAATCATTAAGAGTACTATAGAAAAATTATGAGGACTATAGAAAAATCATTAAGACTACAAAATCAAGTTCCAGAAAAATCATTATGACTATAGAAAAATCATTTAGACTATAAAATCAAGTTCTAGAAATGGACGGTTCTGATGCTTTGCCATTACAACAATTGAGCATTCATCATTTGGTACTTCTTGGTGTATTCCATTTAAGTTTTTCAGCTACTGTGTTTATGTGCATGTTCTTTATGTGTTTGGCTTCTCTCCCTCGCAAGGGATATGTCAATAGATAATTGATTTGAAAGCATAATGATTTGACTGTTCCAAGTAATGTTTTTAATCCTTTGAAGTTTCTCATGATCCTGATGTAAGTTGATTGGATTAAGAAATTTGAGGATCCAATAGGACTTTAGGGGAGTTCAATAAATATTTTGGAAGACTTAGAGGAACTATTAGCATGACTGTTCCTTCATCTAAAACAAGTTAGACTAAATTTGCTAAGTTTTTCCTTTGTTTTGAAGTGTATTTTGTAATCTATTTCATTTCCATGGACCCAAAGACCTAGGACCCATAGAAAAAGGATACTAACAATGTATTATACAACTCTAATGTTCTTGACTTGCAGAGATTTGAGAAAGTAAAGAGAACACTAGCTATGTTTAATGTTAACTGTTCTTGCACAATCCACTCATACAACAATGAAATGCTATGTGATTAACAATTTCATACAACTGGTCCTTTGGCATGTATTAAACAGAATAGAATTTTTAGCATATTATTATCATTCTATTTCTTTGTTGTAAACATGTCATTGGTTCAGTTTTAATCTATTGGTGTCGTGCCCTAGTCCATGCTTTATCTCCATTATTTGATGTTATTCACTATTTTGAAATGTTGACTGTAGTTATCAAATGGAAAAAATAGAAAAAAAAATTGTAGATGAATTTTTTTTTACAAAACTGAACCAATGACATGTTTACAACAAAGAAATAGAATGATAATAATATGCTGAAAATTCTATTTTCTTTAATACACGCCAAAGGACCAGTTGTATGAAATTGTCAATCACATAGCATTTCACTATTTTATGAGTGGATTGTGCAGGAATAGTTAACATTAAACAAGGAGCAAACTCCTCAACACATCTTGCAAACCATTGAATTCAATAATAAATGAAACCTAACACCAACACTATTCCTTCCATTCACTTCTACCAAGAATTTTAGCACAAGCACAAGCTATTCCAAACTTCAAGTACAAGCTATTCCAAACTTCAAGTAAAATGAGAAATATGCTATATCAAATCATTCATATTTATAGTAACCATTCAAAGAATCATTTTGTCAATGAACCCTCTGACTATACCCCTGCGACAGAGAAAGGAAACCTCAAAATAGAGAAAGGAAACTTAGTAAAACCAGTCTATGCCATTGTTTGTGAGGGTACAGTCATGATAAGTGCCTATCAAACCTCTCCAAACATGTAAGATTGTCTTTAAATACTTTATTGATCTCTTCTAAACATTAACCAAATCAAACCTACATTTGAATCCACACACAATAACCCCAAAATGAAGGGTTTTGTATCCTTTAATGAATCTAAGACACTGGTAACACATGGACAGTCAAACCAGTAGTCTCCAAAGCATTCAATAAGTGACTAGATTATATTTAATACATGCCAAAGGACCAGTTGTATGAAATTTTCAATCACATAGCATTTCACTGTTGTATGAGTGGATTGTGCATGAACAATTAACATTAAACAAGGAGAAAACTCCTCAACACATCTTGGAAACCATTGAATTCAACAATAAATGAAACCTAACACCAACACTATTCCTTCCATTCCCTTCTACCAAGAATAAAGCATTTAATTCATTCAACATTACATATAATCATTAGATAGTTACATTTTCTGACTGTGTAGAGGAACAATCACGACCAAAATGATCAAAACTACTTTCACCCTTGCACAAGCTATTCCAAACTTCAAGTAAAATGAGCAATATTCTATATCAAATCATTCATATTCATAGTAACCATTCAAAGGATCATTTTGTCAATGAACCCTCTGACTGTACCCTTGCGACAGAGAAAGGAAACCTCAAAATAGAGAAAGGAAACTTAGTAAGACCAGTCTATGCTACTATTTGTGAGGGTATAGTCATGATAAGTGCCTCTTAAACCTCTCCAAACATGTAAGAATGTCTTTAAATACTTTATTTATCTCTTCTAAATATTAACACATGGACAGTCAAAGCAGTAGTCTCCAAAGCATTCAATAAGTGAATATGAATGTTTGAAAACTTTCCTCTCAACTTCCCCAACCACTCCTAATCGGTTAGAGGGATTAGTTGAGTGTTTAGACACTAAAAATTCTTAAACATACTTTATCTGATATGATGAATTGTAATATCAACAAATGTGAATCCAAATATTTGAAAACAATGAATCGATATCCTTGAGCACAAGCACCAATAACATCGAATAATGGAGATAAAGCACAGGCTAGGGAATGACACCAGTAGAATGTGGTCATTTCAGTGAGCCTTCATGATCAAATAAAATGCAATGCATTTGAAATTTGTGGTCGAATATGATGCCAGAGGCTAGAAAGACGTTGCTCGTCAAAGATACCAATCAAAGATGAAGAAATCACATACCTTCTCTCATGCTCAGCTTGCATGAAGGAAGATTTGATAGCCAAATCTTCCTTGTACCACACGAAGAACATGCCATTGGTTCAGTTTAGCATGTTATTATCATATCAGATAAAGTATGTTTAAGAATTGTTGGTAAGGATAGGAATAGTGGAGATTCTAGAAATATCCCTCTAACCGATTAGGAGTGGTTGGGGAAGTTGAGAGGAAAGTTTTCAAACATTCATATTCACTTATTGAATGCTTTGGAGACTATTGGTTTGACTGTCCATGCGTTACCAGTGATTGAGATTCATTAAAGGATACAAAACCCTTCATTTTGGGTTATTGTGTGTGGATTCATTCACTTTAGCTAGGAAGATCAAGAAGATGGAGTAGGAGGATATTGTGGTAGAAGAAGTATTTAAAGAAGCAACAAGAAGCAATAGAAAAAATTTCATGAGTTTGGAACAACATTTTAGAATCCATGAATGGTATGGGTAAGGTGACCTTCATTCTTGGTCGTGACTTCAATGAAACATTGGATATGGATCACTTGTTGATAGTGTTCCTTGAGGGAAGGGGGATTGTGAAAGACTTGTTATCATTGTATTGTGTATTTCCAATATGTTTGGATGCAGGGTAGACCAGGAGAATGAAGGATCACTCACTGATTGCATGATAACCCAATTTTGAAGGGTCACTGGTTGAGGGGAAAGTCAAGGTCCGGATGTTGATAGTAATTCATTGAGAGAAGGGGGATTGTAAAAGACTTGTTATCATTGTATTGTGTATTTCCAATATGTTTGGATGTAGGGAAGACCAGGAGAATGAAGGATCACTCACTGATTGCATGATAACTGAGTTTTGAAGGGTCACTGGTTGAGGGGACAATCAAGGTTTGGATGTTGATAGTGTTACTTGAAGGAAGGGGGATTGTGAAAGGCTTGTTATCATTGTATTGTGTATTTCCAATATGTTTGGATGCAGGGTAGACCAGGAGAATGAAGGATCACTTACTGATTGCATGATAACCCAGTTTTGAAGGGTCACTGGAAGAGGGGGGAATGAAGGATCACTCACTGATTGCATGATAACCCCACCAAGCATTCTTTCCTTTAAGTTTCCACAATATCTCAAAATATGATCATTATTCTTTACTTTCTTCTATATGATATTATTTCTATGGTTTCATTATCTCAGAAATATATCAAAAACATTACAGATGTGCATATAAAAGTAAAATATTGTCCTTCAATTGTTCCACATTGAAGCATTTCCTCTTGGGAGTATTCTCTTCATTTGTACAATATCTATAAAAAATGGTTCCCATATTTCTTCAAGATCTATTTTAATCTTTATACTGCAATTTTGATTAGATTTGACCAATAGTTGATTTCATTGGTATTTTATAGCATATACTCCTAATGTGAAATGTGGAGAGAAAGAAAGAGACTCACTATGTATGAATTACACGATATACCCATCATCACTTAGCACTTAAATAATAAATTATGGACATGGAACAACCCCCTAACTTCTAGATGTTTGTTTCATGTTGGCCTCTTATTATATGCAAAGGTAGGCCTTTCTTAGGCTAACAAAGATAGTGTAGGGGCCATAAATTATGGATCCCAAAATAGTGCACACTTGTATTAAATTAGGTTCACTATACTACAAGGGAATGGAAACCATGCAATAGTGCCTCATGGGGATGGAAGCAACCCTTCACCAAGAAGATGATTGTGTCTGCAATATTTACTAGAGGGAAAGAACATAATTTGGTTCTAGCAATTACTCCTAGAAGATAATGGCACCCACAAAACACTTGGAAAAGATAGCACTCACTATATCTTTTATCACTCTTTTAAAGTTGGGACAATAAATCTCAAAGATTGATCAATGAATTCTTGAACACAAAGAACCATTGACAGTTATGATTCATGTGTACAATAGCCAACAACTAGTTGTTCCAATCATGGTGTCCAATAATTATGTTAGAAAAAACATCTACAAATCCCTTACACAACCATAATAGATTCAAACCATGAACCATAAGAACCTAACAATGGGACTAACAAAGATACAGCCTAAACAAATCTTGATCATATTCCACCCTATTGTAAGGCCCAAGAAGTAACTCTATATTAAAGCTACACATTCCTCTAGATGAAGCTCAAAGGTCAGGTAGCTGAAGCATAACAATACTTAAATGAATATAGGAATAATTTGATGTACAATCATTTGCTAGCTTGGTTTGTGGGTTTTCCACATAATATTTTCCCTTTAACCACATTTATAGTTTGAGAAAATCAGAAAAAATTGTTTCAGAGTTATATTATCCTTTTGAACTAGCACACTGCCATCAAAATGCATAATCATTGGTCATATCAAGAAAATTCCTATTGATTAGTAGGATATCCTTATAAAAATTTGATGCATGGATTTCTTGTGAATTATCGACTGTTATGTATCCTGCAACTATGAAAGGAATAGTGTTGGTGTTAGGTTTCATTTATTATTGAATTCAATGGTTTCCAAGATGTGTTGAGGAGTTTGCTCCTTGTTTAATGTTAATTGTTCCTACACAATCCACTCATAAAATAGTGAAATGCTATGTGGAAGGGATGGTCGATAGTGTTCCTTGGGGGAAGGGGGATTGTGAAAGACTTGTTATCATTGTATTGTGTATTTCCAATATGTTTGGATGTAGGGAAGACCAGGAGAATGAAGGATCACTCACTGATTGCATGATAACCCAGTTTTGAAGGGTTACTGGTTGAGGGGACAGTTAAGGTCCAGATGATTGGGCCATTGGAGGACCCTAGTTCTTTGTATTAATTTCTATTCAAATTGGATGCATGGATTTCTTGTGAATTATCGGCTGCTATGTATCTTGCAATTGCATTTGTAAATCTGCATATACTTCTCTAGGGCTGTAAGCCACTTAGGGATCAAAATAGAGAAACTAAATAAAAATTGTTATTCATCCTATTTCCTTTTAACAAAATCTCAACTATCAATGATACAATACATTTGATGCCCTAAGCTATCAATACAAATGGTGCCTAGCTAGAAGCTCACATGCTGTCCATTTGATAACCACGGTCAATATTTCAAAAAAATGGATATTGTTGAGCACAAGCACCAATAACATCAAATAATGGAGTTAAAGCATGGGCTAGGGCATGACACCAGTAGAATGCAGTCATTTCAGTGACAACATTATACAATGGCATCATTAAACATATATGCCAATAATATCAACAAACGTGAATCCAAACATTTGAATACAGTGAATCGATATCCTTGAGCACAAGCACCAATAACATCAAATAATAGAGATAAAGCACTGGCTAGGGCACGACACCAGTAGAGTGTGGTCATTTCAGAGAGCATTCATGATCAAATAAAATGAAATGCATTCGAATATGATGCTAGAGGCTCGAAAGATGAAGAAATCACATACCTTCTCCCGCGCTCAGCTTTCGCTCCTTTTCTCCCACTCCTTCTCTATCTAATTGAAATAAAAATGATGAGGCCGTTTCACTTTTTTTTTTATGTATACCCTGAATCTTTCAAAATTTTGAAGGTTAATTAAACACCCATCAGAATACCAACATCATCAGGGCCTATTACAAAAAAAACACCAAATTCATAATAAAAAGTTACCTGTCGAAAACTTCTGTCAAAATTTGGCCCCAAATGTAGTAGTGATGGTATCCTCATCATTGTCAAGCGAAGAATCCTCTAAAAAGGAATTTATTTTGCAGCTAGTAGGGTTCTTGGAGGAAGAGGCCTACCCTTGATCTGACCTTTCCCTCTTTTGTTGAGATTAGCAGACATGTCTTGAGAAGACTCAGAATCAAAGTCTAGCTCCATGTCTAAATCCTCCCCGTCATCTTCATCTTCTTTGAAATCATCACTTAAGTCCGAAGGAATGGCTTTAGGAAGCACTGAGGAGTTAAGAACAAAGTGATCATAAATAAGCAGCATCAGGCCCTTGTGCATGGTAGGGTTGCCAAGAAGGTTATCCTGGGCATCTTTTATGCTAGCATTAAGAGAATTCAACAAGTAATAAGTGAAAGAAATTTTTTCCACATACTGAAACTGGTTTAAGATCATGAAATGATACCCATAAACCCTAGAGAAATGACCATCAAGAGTAATGTATTGCATAACAACAAAGAGAACTCTATGCCAAACCTTCTTAATAACAGTCAGTGAGTAGTAGGTCTTTTTCTTGCTATTGACCAGGCGAGCCTTCTCCTCATCCTCCTTAGGAAATTTTTTAATAGCAGCTTCGTTGAGACACCTGTCTCTGTAGAACTTTCTCCCTTCCTTGGAAAGGTTTGTGACCTCCACTATGATGTCCTCTGTGATTTTAATAGTCGAGCCCCTAAGCACAATTTTTCCATTTCTCCAATTTTTTATAAAATAGATAGTAATCACAGAGTCTTTTCCCCAGAGCTTCTCAAGATACATATCCAACCCACCTTTCTTGAGGAGAGACCAAACCTTCTCCTTGTTTTTCCAGCCCTCGCAAGACATTTGTTCGGTTCTCTTCTTGCTCCCTCCCATTTTAGAACACAAGTGACCTTTCTCAGGAATAAAATTCAAGATAGTGAGCAATGGAAAGCTTCCCTTATTCCAATATAAAGCCCAAGAAATGACTAAGAATACCCAGAAAGCGTGTTGAATGAAATGCCAATAAATGCCCAAGAAGGAACGAACGTCATAAACATGATGTGGAAATAAAATCTACAGGTTATATTTCATCATTAAAATTAGTGATTTGAGCTTCATGGGTACATTCAAAGATAAGAAGCATCTTGATGTTGTATGGGATGGCCAGCTCACTTCTCCATTCCATAATATCACTATTGTTAATAGCCTCATTAGCTAAGCCATCTTCCACCGTATTGATTTCTCGATACCTGTGGGAAATATGACATGCTTCAAAATCATTAATAATCACTTTGGCCATGGAAATAGCATTATTAATCATCCATGAAGGGGTACTGACACCTTTAAGACAATTGATGATATTACTCGAGTCACCCTCAATCCAGACCTTAGAAAAATTACAATCTTTAGCAAGTTTGATTGAGTAATACGATGCCAAAGCTTCAGCCACATGGTTGGATGAACACCAATGGGGTGGATAGTAGCCTCTTTAAGGGTCCCTTTACCATCACAAATAACTCCACCACAACCCGCTTTACCAAGGTTACCTTTGTAGCGCCATCAAAATTGATCTTCACCCAGCCTTTAGGCGAAAAACCCCAAACCACTTCCTCCCTAGGGTTATAAAACTTTCCCCCATGGCCCTTCATATTCAGCCTCCACTGATAGAAAATATCTCTTTCAAAGAGAGATAGAGGCAAAAGAAGATCAATCTAAACATTGATATTTTCTGAGATAGCCCTTCTAATTTTGAAATCCACAACCTCCGAGTTGAGTTTCGAGTCATGAAAGATCCTATTGTTCCTTTCTTTCCAGATACCCCAGAGAGTACAGGGGAGAATAAAGGCCCAGAGGATTTTTAAAGTCTTCCCACTGAAATGACAACACCAACTCTTGAAAAGATCAAGAAGGGTACCAAGAAAAGTCCAACTCAATGAAAAAGAAGAAAGGATCTTGGTCCATATAGAGATAGCATAGGGACAGTGGATAAAAAGATGATCCATTATCTAAAGATCCTGCTTACAAAGAGAACACCTATTGATGATATAGCAACCCCTGCGACATAAGTTATCAATAGTCAAAATTTTATTTTGAAGGGAACACTAGAGAAATAGATTCACCTTGGGGGTAAGATTCTTGATCCAAGAACGGGCCCAGTAGGGGATTGGATCCACCTTAGGAGACAACAAAGAGACCATAAAAGAGACCAAAAAAACACCTGAAGGATTGTCTTTCCATATAAGAAAATCAGACTTGTCTTTTGAAATAATCACAACTCTCAAGGCATCCTGAATGGGAGCAAAAACCTGACTAAAAGCTTTGAGCTTCACCCACTTGCCACCACACCAGTAATGAGAAACTAGAGGACCAAAGGTATCCTTGCAAATTTGAACAAAAGGAGCAAGAGAGAGAATCGAGTTAAGAGGATAGCTAAGGAGCCAAGAATCTTCCCAAAATTTCACACTTAACCCATTACCAACTTTCCAAGACAAACCCTGAACAAAGGAGTGGTTAGTCTAGGTAACCTGATTCCAAATGTTAGATCCCAAGGGAAGATAAGGAAGTGCTTTGAATGAAGAAAGAGGACAGTTAGCAAGATATTTCTAGTGCTAGATAGAACTCCATTCTCCTCCGTTATGAAAGACCCTCCAAAGCTATTTAAAAAGAAGAGCATTGTTCATCATTTTTAACCACCTAAGACCCAGGCCACCCCAAGAGTAAGGGCTACAGACTTTATCCCAAGAAATAAGTGAAAGTCTCTTTTTATCCTCCACACCAGACCAAAGGAGCTTTCTCTAAATCTTCTCAATGACCTCAACATACTTAGAAGGAATTCTGAACAGGCTCAAAGCATAAATAGAGATGCTCTGGAGAGAAGATTTTAACAATTGAAGTTTTCCCACCAAGCTTAAGAGGACACCCATCCAACTAGTGAGTTTTTTGTTAAATTTGTCTAGCAGAGAGTTCCAAAACAACTTGGAAGGTTTTAGGCCTAGGGGGAGGTCCAGATAGAGAGAAGGGAGGGATAATATCCAGCAACTGAGAATAACAACAATTTGGTTTTGTCTCACCTTCAAGTATTAATGAAAAAGAGGGAACTCTTATTCTAGTTGATAAGCTAACCTGAAGCAGAGTTGTAACAATTAAGAGCAGCTTTAAGAACTTTTTCCTCTTTGATAGTTGAAAGACCCATAAGGATAGCATCATCCACAAAATTTTCATGAGCACAAGTGAGATTGGACGATGAAGGGATGAGGCCTTTTAGCTGACCCCCCTCAATCAATTTATTAAGATGTATGCTTAGACTATCTGCCATAATAACAAAAAGGATAGGAGAGAGGAGATCTCCCTGTCTCAAACCTCTCAAAGCTTTAAAAAAGGTAGAAGGGGAACCATTAATCAGAACAGAGAAAGTAGCAGTAGAGATAAGTTGAAAGACTAGCTTAAGAACTTTGGGGCTGAAACCAAAGGTAACAAGAACTCTCAAAAGAATTTAGACCAATCCACACCATCATAAGCCTTAGATAGGTCAAGTTTCATTAGAAACTCCTATTTTCCAAAGGAGGAAAGAGAGTGAATATTTTCATGAACAACCATAATAGAGTCCAGGATCTGACACTTAGGAACAAACACATTCTGCTGAGGAGAGATAATTTATGGGAGGAGGGATAGTAGATGAAGGGTCAGAACCTTAGAAATAATTTTGTAGGAGTTACAGCGGCTAATAGGTCTAAAAGTGTTCAACGATGAAGCACCAACAAATTTAGGGATTGGGGCAAGAAAAGTACCATTAATCTCTTTCAGAATATTACCAACACCAAAAAACTCCTGAAAAGCTTTAATCACATCATGACCAATAATCTACCAAAAAGATTGGAAGAACATAGGGAAACCATCCAGACTAGGTGATTTGTTACCTTCAAAGGAGAAAACAACATATCTAATTTCTTTAACCAAAGGGATAGCCACAATGAAAGAATTATGATCATCCTTAACCACAGAAGGGATACAGTTGAGGAGATAATCCTGGTCAGGGAGATTGAGGTTAGGATCACTGGAGAGGAGGGAGGAAAAATACCTCCTAGCTGCATCACTGATATCCTCCTCTTTGTCAAGCCTTGAGTTATCCATAGAAAGGAAATAAATTTTGTTGGCAGCTTTGTGCTTGAGAGCTATCATGTGGAAAAATCTTGTGTTCTTATCACTAGCTTTAAGCCAAATAGATCTAGATCTTTGTCTCTAGTATTCCTCCTCCCTAGAGATGATATTATGAAACTTAGTTAGGGAAATATTTTCATCATCTTTGGAGAAGGAAGTATAAACATTCCTTTGGATACTATCTTGAATTTTTTTGAGGTCAGAGGAAGCTTCATTTTTCATTAGGAAGACATCCCCAAAGACCTCCTTGTTCTAGTTTATAACCTTGTCTTTAAAAACTCTTAGCTTCTTAGAAACTCTAAACATAGAAGAGCCTTTAACCTCAATGTCCCACCAAATTTGAAGGCTGACTTCAAAATTGGGGTGGAGAGTCCCATATTTTCAAATTTGAAGGGGAAATTATGTATACCAGATAGAAGATCCACTTTGAAGGAGATAGGAGAATGATCAAAACCAGTGCGACTCAAGGCAGTCAAAGTATAGTCATAGAGGCATAACCAGTCATTAGAAATTAGAGATCTATCCAAACGAACTTGGATAAGCTCATCACCACTCCACCTATTAGACCAACTAAAATTTGTACCTAAGAGATCCAAGTCATGAAGAGCCTAAGAATTAATAAAATCCATGAGATCCATTTTGTTGTCCATATGAGTAGGAGCACCCCCACTCTTCTCACTTTCCCTTAAGGGGGTATTAAAATATCCCATAATGATCCAACCCTCATTACAACTTTTTTTTCTAATCTTAGAGATCCTTTTCCAAAATTTTCTCCTCCCCACTCTAGTGTTAGGAGCATAAATATTGGCCAGAAACCAAGAAGTATCATCCCTGATGTGGTTAAATTTAATAATAGAAACATTGTTCTCATGAAGAATAGGGGTACCAACAACCAGATCAAGATTCCAAAAAATAACTATACCTCCTAAGGCCCCTTCAAAGCTAGTTCCAAAGCTTCCAGCATTCCTATAGATTTTGATACCTTTGACCTTAACTTTAGCCATTTTAATTTCTTGGATCATAACAATATCCAGCTTGTGATCTCTACAAAAATTCCTTAGCACATCCTGTTTGTGAGGACCATTGAGTCCTCGAATATTCAAGGAGATAATCTTCATGAATTCTTTAGAAAGTAGGCTTCCTAGATGGTTAACTGAGTTTTATCTGCAATATTCCTATGAGCTTCTTCTTCCTTGATTTTGTTTGCATTTTTCCTTCTTGGGGATTGCACCTGGGCTCCCACATCTGCTTTGAATTTTTTTCTAGTATTGATAGAAGAGCGAGGAAGGTTCTTAACCACACTTTTCTTAGGCTTCTTTTTATGACCAACCACTAAGAATCCATCTCCATTAGGGGTAGATATATTGTCTTCATGGATCGAGCCCTCACTAGAGATCTCCTACAGAACACAGTCTGAGTTCAAAGAGATCCTCTCTAGAAGCAGCTCAGAAGAAGGGATAACATTCAAGATATTATATTCTTGAGCATCGGGCATAGTATCCCTTTGGGGGGATTTGAGAACTTCCTCTGACAAACCTTGAATAAGGGAAGATTCATGGCACAAAATTATTTCAATCTCCTTCTCCAGAATGATCTGATGAGGAACCTCAGGGGAATCTTCCTTACTCCTCATAGAATTCAAAGAAGAAGAAAAGGGGGGCAAAGGATCCTCCCCCTACTGATCTTTGCAATCCTTTTCAGGGTTTTGGGGAGCCACAAATGGATCTTCATAACCCTTAGTCTTTATTTTCCAAACTTTTTTGGGAGACACATCATTGAGAGAAGAAACCTTCTCCTTTCTAGTTTTGAGAGGTTTATGGGGACAACTCTTTGCCTAGTGACCAAATTTCTTACAGTAAAAGTAGGCAAAAGGAATGCTTTCATAAGTTATCTCCTGTTTCCACTTACCAAGTTTAGACATTATATCCATGGAAGTAGGTATATCAGCCTCGTGTTCCACTTCAACACAAATTCTAGCATAGGTAAGCCTATGTCTATCAATAGTGACTGGGTCAATAGAGAGAAATTCACCAAAGGAACTAGCTATGCCCACAAAAACATCTTCTAACCAAAACTCCAAAGGAAGCCCCGGGAGGTGGACCCAAACCGGAGTTTGGATAAAGAAAAAAGAGTCCATAAACTCAAGCTTAGGCATCCATTTTTGGAGAACTAGAGTAGTTTTACCAAAAATCCAAGGACCAGCACAGAGAATACTTTCCATATCCTCATGACAGGAGAAGGAAAAGTCTAGGAACCCTTTATGCATTGCTGAAATATCAACCTAGCCTTTTAAAACCCATTTAAGTATAGAAAAAGATCTCACAACATCTATGCTAGGTCGAGGACCTAAGAATTTTCCAACTAGTGACAAGGCCATAGAAACAATAATATGATTGATAACCTTGTCAAGGACATCAACAACAAAAGTCCCAGCAGCTGAATCAGAGATGTTGCAAACAAGAGGGAAAGAGGACTTACCAGTAGGATTTTTACCAAAAAGCGAAGACCATGAGCCAAAGGGTGGGGCCTTGGAAAGGTCCACCAAGATGAGTTCACGAGGGCCAGACCCACCTTCAGACACAAGTCCCATAGAAGAGTTGACTACCACAGCACAGTCATTCGGAGGTTTGTCAGTCCCATCCTCAGAAACCATAAAATGTTGTCCTACGCCTGGCCCATTTGAAGAACTAGAGGCAAAATTCCCACCTTGAAGATTTGAAACCATCCTGTTCTCTCCTACATCGCTCCCACTCTTGCTCGCCATTGTCTTCCCACTCCCGCTCTCCATTGTCTTCAGGATAGATTAGACAAACATTGTTGCAAGTAACACAAAAAACATTGTGGTTGTTGCATATATATTTCTTCTTCCAAATCACCATGGAGAAAATTTATTTTAACATAAAGTTGTTCCAAATGCAAATCTTCAATAGCCACAATACTTAAAAAAGTGCGTATAGAAGTCATTTTGACAACTGGAGAAAAGATCTCATCAAAATCAATGCCCCTTTTCTATGCAAATCCCTTTATAACTAACCTAGCTTTAAATATTTTCTTACCTCCATCCTTCTCTTTCAACCTATAAACCCATTTATTGGGTAATGCCTTTTTACCTGCAGGTAACTTACATAATTCCCAAGTCTAATTTTTTAGCAAGGAGTCCATTTTATCTTCCATGGAAAGCTCCCATTGAACCTTTGTATCCACCTACATAGCTTCATCATATCCTTCTGGTTCACCAGCATCTGTTAATAAAATAGAATAAAAAGAGGGAGAAAATATTTATGGAGACCTACTTAACCTTGTTGACCATCTAACATTTGCTGGGGTTTGTGATATTTTTTTATTGTTATTGTTGTTTCAAAGCATAAGGAACTACTGGAACATCATCTTTTGGAGTATCATCTAGTACTACATAATCATTTTCTTTCTTCTCATGCTGCTGGAATAGATCTTTGTACAACACTTTCTCATTAAATATGACATCCCTGCTTCTTACAATTTTATGATTTTCAAAATCCCAAAGCCTATAACCGAATTCATCAATGCCATATCCAAAAAATACACATTTCTTTGACTTAGCTTCCAGATTGGTTCTATTTTCAGAATCTATATGTGTAAATGCTTTACAACCAAAGGTTTTGAGAAAAGAATAACTCACCTTCTTACTAGTCCATGCTTCATCTAGAATACCACAACCCAAAGGAGTAGAGGGACCTCTATTGATTAAATATACAGTTGTATTAACAACCTTCACCCACATGTTTAAGGGAAATTGAGCATGCAACCTCATACTCCTTGCATGCTCCATTATTGTTCTATTCATGTGTTCAACCACTCCATTTTCTTGTGGAGTCCTTGGTATAGTGTTCTACCTATGAATACTATTAGAGGAACAATAATCTTCAAATTTTGTACTACAATACTCACCACCATAATCATATCTGAGACATTTTAGCCTTTTACCAGTCTCATTCTCAACCAATCATTTCTATTTCTTAAAATTTTAAAATACATCAGATTTATGCTAAGGAAATAAATCCATACTTTTCTTATTGCATCATCCATAAATGTAACATAATACAGAGAGCCACCAAGGGAAGATACTTGAGATATTCTCCATACATCTGTATGCACAAGCTCTAATTTCTCATTTTTCTTTTCCTTCCCACTCTTCACAAAACTAACTTTCTTTTGTTTTCCATACATAAAACTTTCACAAAAATTCATATTGACACATTTTAGACCAGGTAAAAATTTATTTTAATGAAGTAATTTCATACCTTTTTCACTCATGTGCCCAAGTCTGTTATGCCAAAATGTTGTGTCAGAATCTACAAAAACTGTTTGATGTTCTTCCTACTCAACTACATCAACTGCTCCTCAACATTTATTTTTCTCTAAAACAATTAAAGTAGAAGGAACAATATGACCTGTACAAAGATATAAGGTGCCTACTTTTACACCTTTTTCTACTACTAAGGAACCTTTTGAAACCTTCCAATTTCTATCATTAAAAGTAACTGTTAAACCCTCATCACCTAGTTGCCCTGCTGAAATTGAATTTCTACTCAGCCTTGGAACATGCCTTACCTCTTGTAGTAGCCAATGATTCCCATTCTACAATTTAATCTTAATTTTCCCCTTTCCAACAATCTGACAAGGTTCATTATCTTCCAAATAAACTAGCCCCAAATCCTCTTGGACATAATCAATAAAATAACCTCTATGGGGTGTAGCATGAAATGAAGCCCCAAAATCTAAAACACATGAATCATCAACACTTTCTAAAGAAAGAAGCAAAGCATCTATTAGAATAACTGAGGAGGGGGGTCAATCAGTTAGATCAATTATCCTATAGTCCCAAATATAAAGATGTACCTTACAAAACAATTCCAACTAATTATGTAGCTTGGTAACACAAAATATCAATATGTCTATCCAGTTTACCGATTACTAGTAGTTATCCAGCTGTGATTACTGACTAAATCAACTATGTAATATGTAAAGTATGATAGAAAAACAATCATAACAAATAACACATAACACAATGATTTAACATGGAAACCCTACTAAGGGAAAAACCACCTAGGACTGGTAACCCAAAATAATTCACTCTTTTGAAATGAGCTCGGTGAAGAGCCAACCCTATTAAAGGTTACAATGCACACTGTTAAGTGTGACATGGTTAGAGGATTTATCAATAATAGTTAAATTTTGACCAACATTCACTATGGGGTCAACAAGATAACACTTTACATTCTGTTAGCAGTTTTTCTTGTTGAATCCAACACACAAGCCCTGAATGCTTAGATAGAATTCTATGATTCCTAAACTCCTGATTCAAACAAGAAAAGACTAATTAACAAGGAAAAATTCCTTCTTCTCTTTGATCCCTTGGCTACAGGTGGGTGTACCTATTCAGATCTACTTCTTCAAAGTATTACAACATTAGTTAGTATCCTTGATACAAACCTAATCTTATTAGCCCTTCCAAACATACATGAAAGTAAATAATCTTTTAAGTTTTTGTTATGATGAAATCCTGTAAATTGAGGATAGACCAGTGCCTTATCCTAGGGCAGAGAGTCAAAAAAAGAAACATACATCTACAAAAATCTTCTAAGTAAAACACAAACAGAACCCAGATGAAATGCCTTACAATTCACCCTCTCTTAAACATATCCAATTGTTAGATTCTTGAAAAAGTCCTGAGCTTTCAGAGATTAACCTAAAGATTTTACCCTTTCCTTGAAAGGAACTAGAGATTAAAATCACACATACCTTGTAAATGGTGCACCAAAACTACCTTACAGATTCAGTATACAAAAGCTACAGAATTCAAACAAGAAGACAACCAAAAATATGCAAGGGAATTCCAATGTATTCAAGTAGAATTTTACTGTGTCTTTACATTCCAATTTTGAGAAATATTCCCAAGAAATTCAATAATGGATTCAAAGCCTCTCCTTACTGTAAAATTTTCATCATCCTTTACAATAGAGAGAAAAATCAAAGATATAGGAAAAGGAAGTCAGTTACACAAAACTGACAACTGTCCACTTAGCCCAAAAATATCTCCCATCTTCCTCTACATTTGATCTACAACTGATTCTTCTTCAACTGATCAACATGCCTGCAATCATGTCCCAACAAAATTAATTCTAATCTCTAAATTTCAGCCCCAACTGCTCTTTCCCACTAAGCTGAAACTAAAAACAATGATTTCCATATGATTCCTTATGTCTTGCCATTTTCAAAAATATATTATATGCCTATTTTCTAATGCTTATTTTCATTGTGAGGGCAAGGAAAAGCCCCCTTCATTTCTCATGCTAGCCTATTCATCCTTCCTCCGCACAACCTCTACATCAAATAGTGAAGCTTCCCTTCATTTGTGCAAGGCACTTTGTTTGCTATATAGTTTGCTAGTGTTTCTCACACATGGCTCCTCTTCATTCACCACTCAGTGCGTGTGCAACCTTCCTCTTTTCATTTTATCATTGGCTCTTACATGAGCATCCCTTTGCATTTTCCTTTACTGATTTAATAACATTTGGTAAGCACCAGCACATAAAAAGTTCTAGGCATCCAATATACATAGCATTCCAAACTCGCGCACTTTCTTACCTTTACTGATTGGTAGCCTTCTTTATTAACGTGTAGCAGCATCCTTTCATTACATGGGTCCTTACACTGGCCACTTGATATGCACACATCCACAAATGCATGACATCCCTTTTATTGCCTCACACAAGTTTATTAGTGCATTCACGTGCTAGCAATGCTTTATTTGCTAGCTTCATGGACCTCCAATTTGTGTGAGTTCCTTGGTTAATATTTGCACAAATAAAAATGGGTGCTATTGAGCTCTCCAAAGCATGATTGAGGTAAGTGAAGCTTTCCATATGTAGCATATGTACCTCATCTATAAAAGCACGGCTGGGACAAGCTCTGCAACTCCTCTATCTATATATTTATTAACTATCTTATTGATCTCTTGCCATAGTTTATCTATGACTTCAGTCCTCCTAGGCTTCATCATCTGGCTCATTAAAAATAGTACATCCTGCCCTCTATCTTCCTTTCCCTGGCATGACTCCTTGCACTTTGTTCATATTCAAACTGGCAGCCACATTTGGATTTGTCTTACACAGTACTTGGCTTAGTCTCTTGCATGAATTTGAGTTTGAACCACAAGCTTATGTTGATGCTTTGAAATTATTGTGGCTTCAATAAAGTCTCATATAGTAATAATATTCTCTAACGGTGTGCATCACTCTTCAGAAAAAGTAATTTTGTGTTATTCTTCTCATGTACTTCCTGACTATTTTGAGTAGATATAGTCTGTGTTAATGTGGATCCATACTTCAGAAATATATTGGTGTTTTTCATGCATAAGCACACACTGAAAACCTAGTATGCATCACACTCAAAACTTGGTACACACCACAACATTATTCAATTGGTGCGTGTGTAATACATCAGAACAAAAATCATGCCAGCACAATATTTTTATAAGGTAAGCTTAAAATTCTTTGTGTACAGAAAGAGCATCAATTTGGAAGATCGATCCTAAGGTCAACATCCCGAAATTCACTTTATCTTTTACTTAACAAAATGTAGTCATTCAAATGAAGTCAAAACAACACCATGTCAAATTGCAATCACATAATTCATTGCTTTTCACCTTTGCAAGATTACAAACTAACACCAACTGGCCTTCAGAAATGGCCTTAAAAATTGACCAAAAGATCCTACAAGAGCATGCCATCATAAAATCACATTGACTTCCAGCATGTGAGTATAATCACCAAAGGAGATCGCCCAAAAAGATTTGAGCTGAAATATATCACCGATCAAACATGGCCATTCATAAAACTGAACCTATCTGCACTGCCAAATCTGCATAAGTCACCTCCAGAATTGGCTCTGAAAACTCACCCACTGAAACCTTCAAGATTCAGAAACTTGGGCATTGATTCACCTCCATACAAGGTATAAAAATCCACAATTAACTTTCCCAAAAGATCAAGTGGCCGATTACAATCAAACACCAAAGTCAGCACATTAGAAATATTCAGGATTAAAACAGTGAAACATGTAGAAATCTGATTTGGAATTGGCCTAGAAAAGTGATCAAATGGATTGGCAGGGACCTCAAAATCCTTAGAAAAGTACACTTCTAGGTTTATAGTATGGAACATCATTCAATTATGCTTGACCATGAACATGGTACAAACTACAAAGCCTCAAAGTAGGCCATTCAGAAAATTGGACAAGGCATACTCAGAGAAACTTAACAATCTGCAAATGGAATGACACTGGAAAATAGGTCAACTGGGCACATGGGGAGCTTAAAATTGGCATGAACACTCTTTCTCATTCCTACAACATGATGCAACAACCCACATGTTATGGCAGTCAACATGGCAATAAATGCACTCCCTCAAAAGTGGGCTACTTAGTGAAAATCAGGAAACACACATGCAGATTTTCGGGAACACCTTTAAACAACCACTTCACAAACATGTCAGAACTGAAACCTAGGAATTAAAACTTATTACATATTTCAAATGATAGATGATGAACACCCTATCCAAGTGACACATCATGAAAATCAACAGGTGTACATTTTCTATGCACTTAAACAAGGCATGCTTTAAACATTTTCAAAGCACTAATTCCGACACTTAGACAAATTTTGAACAATTGGACTCAAAACATACTCAAGATTTTTGAGCTCCAACAATGGCTCTGATTGGGGAAATATGCCCCTTGTGGGCATGCAGAGAATCCAGAATCTTTGGTATAGCAGACCACCCAAAGAAGATCAACTTTAACATTCTTTTATTTCCAAACTTTGAACTTTTCCAAAACTTGGCTCCTTATTGAAAACAACAACACCACTGTACAAGATATACATAAAATACATAAGAAGCTTCACAATGCCAAAGAAACTTCAGCATTTACCTCTGTCAAAAACTTGGTTTCTTCTTTGAAACTCAACTGGCAATCTGAAACTACTACTAAACTCATGATGATAGAAAATATCATGAAACATAGGCTGCATAATAACTTTAAATTTAGAATCACCTATGCCTTCTCTCTTATGTCCCCCCACAAACTCACTATTTAGAATAGAAGCATCATCAAAATCATCATAAATTGAAACATATGAAAGGGGACCAATAGATGATACCTTCTCTTCTTGGCTGCAAACATCCGGCTCATCTTTATTGCACACTTGCGTATCAAAAGAAAAGAAAACATACTCACATTCATCCATCTCAACCAAGGAAACTGAAACATCCTCATGCATCCAACCCTTCAGATTTGTCAAATCTAATCTCTCTTGATAGATCACATTTTTATCCTCATAAGGGTGATTCACACAATCAATACCATAAATTAAAACACCTTCATTATCTTGAATGTCTGGTGGTAGAAGAGTTAAATTGTTATTATGTAATGCATTCTTATCAAGTAAACAACATTCACCTTGCATTACCTTTCTTCCAATTGACTACATTGGAGATGGAAGTTCGGACTCGGCCATATTTAAAATATCAAAATCTGAAAATGAGCTACCCTCAACGAATTCCATTTCCTGGGCACATTCTTCGAACAAGGGATTAGAGACAACATGAAATTATTTCTCATAAACATTTAAAAAAAGAGTTGGCTAGTTTAGATCAATGTCTTCATCAAATAACACATTATTAACTTCACAAGACATGTCATTGTATTTGTCTTCACATACATGCTCAGCTGAGAAAGAAAATTCAGAATCTGAATCAGAACATGATTCACCACTACTGTTGTCATCACATGAAAAATTAGTACTACAACCAATCATATTATCTTCACAAGTACTAGACAATGAACTTCCCCATTTGTCTTCAGTCTCCAAGACTTTATATTCAGCTTCATTACCATTGAAACACATAGAAGACTGAAAAGAAAAATCATCTGCAGCATGAGAGAAAACTTGTGATAGGTCATTAGAAACCAATTCATTCTCAACCTTTTCCATGCTTCCACAATCCTGCTGTTTCAATTGCAGTAGTAATGATAAATGTTCCTCATCCATGGATTCATCACAATCGCCATTTCTCTTAGCATTTAAATCATCATTAGTACATGGGAAGTCATTTTCATGGTTATACTCATTATAGTTGTGCAAATCATGCAAAGGGAAGAATGTACTTTCAACAATCCAGAAATGCTCATTACCTTCATTGGCTGAAAAAGATTCCAACTTTTCATCAACAATATCCCCAGCAGCAACATTCATTCCACCTTTACACACAATATTTTGATCAATGCAATTAGTATGGGAATGAAAGCACTGATGCTGCTCACCCTTTTCTTGATTTTTCACTTCATCTTGAAAATACAAACCAGTAGAGGTACGCCTTCTTATAACTCCATATTTCAGATTACACTCAATATCCATTGCAAATTCAAAAGCCTAGTACAGACTTTGTGGTTGTTTATCCCTTAGCAAGAAACTCATCTTTTGGCCCAATGCACCCAAATAAACAACTAAACATATCTGATCATGGGGCCTACAATTCTCAGGGATATCCATTAATGTTTTAGCAAATATGCTATTAAATCTTGGGATCAACTCATCTTGTTCAATCTGAATTTCTATCAATCTATCCAACATTAATTTTACATCCACCCACCTATCAAACTATTCAATGAAGAATGAACTTAACTCATCCCATGAAGAAATTGAAGCTGCATGAAGGAATGAGAATCATTCTCTTTCATCTCCTTTCAGAGTTTTCACAAACAACCTCATCCAAAGATCTTCATGGCATACATCAAAATCATACATCACATCAGCAAATGCCTAAACATGCTTCTTTGCTGATTGAGATTGGTTCCCATAAATTTTTGGCAAGTATCCTCTAATTTCATCAGAGATTTTATTAGGGAAACCAGGTATGCCATCATAACAAAATGGCACATATCCTTTGACAAAAGAACACTTATGAACATCCATTACTAGCTGCAACTTTTGCATATACATTTGATATTCTTGAAAACCAGCAACAAGGAATCTATACTTGTAATTAACTTTCTCTTATCAAGTTCAACTAATCTGACATACTTCTCACATATATGATTCAAATCAAATTTCAATCCAGAAGTATGTAATTCCACACTCATATGTCCTTTCTTTTAATGACAAAATCACTTGATAAGGACCATGTAAACACATAAAATACTAAATGGAGAATACTTGGAAAGTCTTTGTTGTTGTTGTTGTTCACTTCACATCTGTCTAAAATCTGAAACAAAGCTTCACATCTCAGGTTCATTCTAACACAGAGTCACCACCTCTTTTTAGAGGACACAAATCTACTCACTGATCTTTCTTGAAACACCACCAAATTCTGGGCATTCCTCATAGCAAAGTCACATATATTTTAAAAAATTTTACAACAACAAATTCGAGGTAATACACTTTCAGATCTGAAAATGATTTTTAGATTATGAGACTTATGAGACTCTTCCCCAAACTAAATACAACAAGACTCTGGGATACTCTTAATGGTAACCTTATTTCAACTCCCAACAGAGTCACCAATTTGTTAGCAGTTTTTCTTGCTAAATCCAACACACAAGCCCTAAGTGCTTAGATAGAATTATATGATTCCTAAACTCTTGATTCAAACAAGAAAAGACTAATTAACAAGGACAAAGTCCTTCTTCACTTTGAGCCCTTGGCTATAGGTGGGTGTACCTATTTAGATCTACTTCTTCAAAGTATTACAACATTAGTTAGTATCCTTGATACAAACCTAATCTTATCAGCCCTTTCAAACATACATGAAAGTAAATAATCTTTTAAGTTTTTGTGATGATGAAATCCTATAAATTGAGGATAGACTAGTGCCTTATCCTAGGGCACAGAGTCAGAAAGAGAAACATACATCTATAGAAATCTTCTAAGTAAAACACAAACAGAACCCAGATGAAATGCCTTACAATTCACCCTCTCTTAAACACATCCAATCGTCAGATTCTTGCAAAATTCTTTGAGCTCTCAGAGATTAACCTCAAGATTTTACCATTTCCTTGAAAGGAACTAGAGATTAAAATCACAAGTACCTTGTAAATGGTGCACCAAAACTGCCTTACAAATTCAGTATACAAAAGCTACAAAATTCAAACATGAAGACAACCAAAAACATGCAAGGGAATTCCAATGTATTCAAGTAGAAATTTACTGTGTCTTTACATTCCAATTTTGACAAACATTCCCAAGAAATTCAACAATGGATTCAAAGCCTCTCCTTACTGTAAAATTTTCGTCATCCTTTACAATGGAGAGAAAAATCAAAGATATAGGAAAAGGAAGTTAGTTACATAGAACTGACAGCTGTCCACTTAGGCCCAAAATATCTCCCATCTTTCTCTACACTTGATTTGCAACTGATTCTTCTTCAACTGATCAACATGCCTGCAACCATGTCCCAAAAAACTTGATTTTGATCTCAAAATTTCATCCCCAACTGCTCTTTCCCACTAAGCTGAAACTGAAAACAATGATTGTCATCTGATTCCTTATGTCTTGCCATTTCTAAAAATATATTATATACCTATATTTCGTTAAAAAATGAATCTCTAGGCATTAATTCTCTGAATAGACCCTATCATTTAAATTTTTGAATCTATCTCCTAATTCTAAACTTTGTCACATTTTAAATCTGCCCTTTTTCGTCAAACCTAACCAAAAAGTGACAAGTGTCGCGACACGATTGGTTTCTCAGATTAACCTTGGTCTTGACCCCTGATTGGGAGATTAAGCGAATGCACTTGTTCTCATAATCTCTGAATGAACTCAGTAACCATGATCAAATCTAGCAACTGGGCGAATGGCCTTACCTCTAAATCTCAGAATAGATTTTTAACCCCAGGTTAAATCTAGAGAATGGGTGAAATCCTTTAGTCTCTTAATCTCTGAATGTCTCACCTTGACCGCCCTAGATTTGGAGATTACGGGATTGTTGTTTGCATGATCACTGAATGGTTAGGGATTAACCACCAGGATCAAGCGATCATGTGACTAAGCATTCTCTGAATCACTCAATATTTCCTCCTAACTGCTAGCTATCTGGTGACCTGGCAACCATGGTGAACTAACCACCACCTCTGAATCACTTGATCTTTCCCTGGCCACCAGTTTCATCTCATGAATGTGTGAATGTCTGCCACGTGTCACCTTAGTCCTTGTCATCATCATCACTCATCTACAAAATTTCCTTACCTCTGGCCCACTGGCATGCTTCCCAAGGCACCTCCACATGAGCACACTTGTAGAGCCTCCTTCTCTTTCTTCTAACTCCTATGTGAGCATTTGGGCATATAAACATTCAAAATCCCCATTCCATGGTGAATGTGGGACTAAGTTAGGAGGGATTTTTTAAAAATTTCCATTAAAATTTTGGTTATAGTGCTAGTTGGTATGCACACCCATGCGGGCCCATAGGGCAGAGGTAGCCTTGCCTCTTTCTCACTTCATTTACTTTAGATGGGAGCATTGGTGCATTTAACTAACTCAAAATACCAAAATGGTGTGCATGTGGGATAAATCCACATGCACACTGTTTTATATTTTTCTCTATCCCCTAGCTGTGTGTGCAACTACCTTTGCACCTCCTATCCTTGTTTCTAACTGCAAGCATACACGTTATTGGTACCTGTAGCCCCATGCATCCCTCACGTGAGCTCCATGGTTTTGATGGCTGCAAGCTCATGCTACCAAGCCAGAAGACTGGCAACCTGCTCACACCCACGAACAATCTATCCCTAGTAGTGCCTGCCTATTCCTAAAGCGAAGCCCTTATGACTATAGGAGTCACGTTGAAGCCCCAATCCTGCAATGAAGTGTCAGAGGGCTTGATGCAAAGGAGATCTGGGTGGGGTTGTCATTAAGTTACTTTCAAACTGGATTTCCATTGTCTCTACCTAGCAACCCAACGGTTCAAATCAGTGGGATGATGGGATGGGGATATCAACATGTGCAGTGTTTTCTACCAATCCAATGCTTATTTTCTCCTTTCATTATGTGGGAAAGGAAAATCCCCCTTCATTTCTCATGTTGGCATGTTCATCCTTCCTCCACACAGCCTATATATCGAACAACAAAGCTTCCCTCCATTTGTGCAAGGCACTTTGTTTGCTACGTAGCCTGCTGGTGTTTCTCACACAAGGCTCCTCTTCATTCACCACTCGGTGCGTGTGCAACCTTCTTCTTTTCATTTTATCATTGGCTCTTATGTGAGCATCCCTTTTCATTGTCCTTTACTAATTTAATAACATTTGGTAAGCACCAGCACACCAAAAGTTCCAGGCATCCAATATACATAGCATTCCAAACTCATGCACTTTCTTACCTTTACTGATTGGTAGCCTCCTTTATTAACATCTAGAAGCATCCTTTCATTGTATGGTTCCTTAGGCTGGCCACTTGGTGTGCACACAACTAAAACTATGTGACATCCCTTTTATTGCCTCACACAAGTTTCTTAGTGCATTCACGTGTTGACAATGCTATGTTTGTTGGCTACATGGACCTCCAATTTGCGTGAGTTCCTTAGTTAATGTTTGCACAAATAACAATGGGTGCTATCAAGCTCTCCAAAGCATGATTGAATTAAGTGAAGCTTTCCATATCTAGCATATGTACCTCATCTATAAAAGCACAGCTGGGACAAGCTCTGCAACTCCTCTATCTATATATTTATTGAATATCTTATTGATCTCTTTTCGTAGTTTATCTATAACTTTAGTCCTCCTAGGATTCATCATCTAGCTCTTAAAAAATTGTTGGAAATTTGGCTGAGGTATGTACATAGATGTTTTCATTATGGCAACACATGTTCCCTATGAAGAGTGCATAAGCTGGACAGTAAGTATGGAAGATCGCAGACTAAAATTGTCTAAGTATGAAACAATGATTTTGACAGAGCACCCGATACAGTTTGTTTTGGTGACATTCACTGGAGCATGATCAGATTTTTTGTAGTTGAACATAGACTCTATGGTGTCTAAGGATACCCCATCTCAGTGCACAAAAGAGTATGGATAGTACAGACAAAGTTATGGCTATTTTACCGATGACAGAGTACAGCTGACAGTGTAGTTTTGAAGACAGAACTAGTAAATGAATTAAGGGATTATTTTGCTTGTCAAAATAATGACTTAATATTATAAAGAGATGACATCCTAGATGTTTACTCTTGGATAAATATATGCAAGCTGACAAGAGAAAGATATTATGTTTGTATCTTGTATAAATAAAGATGTAGCGAGCATACTTAAAATGTAACATGTAATATATGTAAATTGTGATAGCAGCAAAAGTTGTTGATGTGAAGTTGTAAGTAGTACCATATTGTAATCAATAAACATTTGTATTAATTTTTTGGGTAGTGAGCTCATCTGGTAATCAGGTTTTTTATCTACAACTCCTAACAGGGTTGAGGCTTCTAACAAGGCCTATAGTCCCTTAATCAGGACTGATACACTATATGATTGTAACAGGATCCTAACAGGGTCAACATCCTTAACCGTATATCTTTTGATTAGTGGATCTTTGTGGGTACCATCCTCACCGGGGTTTTTCCCTTGGCCATGGTTTCCTCAAGAACATATCATGTGTTATGAGTTCTTTACATTTACTGTTATGTATGCTATTTAGTTTCGTATGCTTTGTATGCATTAAAGTAATCTGTTATATCCATAAGTGGGCAAAAGTAAAAGTTTGTGAAATACTGATTCACCCTCCCCTCTTAGTATTTCCTATTTCTAACAAAAAATAGTACATCTTTCCCTCTATCTTCCTTTCCTTGGCATGACTCCTTGCACTTTGTTCATATTCAAACTGGTAGCCACATTTGAATTTGTCTTACATAATACTTGGCTTAGTCTCTTGTGTGAATTTGAGTTTGAACCACAAGCTTATGTTGATGCTTTGAAATTATTATGGCTTCAATAAAGTCTCATATAGTAATAATATTCTCTAAAGGTGTGCATCACTATTCAGAAAAAGTAATTTTGTGTTATTCTTCTCATGTAATTCCTAACTATTTTGAGTAGATATAGTTTGTGTTAATGTGGATCCATAGTTCAGAAATATATTAGTGTTTTTCATGCACAAGCACAAACTACAAACCTAGTATGCATCACACTCCAAACTTGGTATGCACCACAACATTATTTAATTGGTGTGTGTGCAATACATCGGAACAAAAATCATGCCAGCATAATATTTTTATAAGGTAAGCTTAAAATTCTTCGTGTACAGAAAGAGCATCAATTTGGAAGATCGATCCTAAGGTCAACATCCCGCACTTCACTTTATCCTCTACTTACCAAAATGTAGTCATTCAAATGAAATCAGAACAACACCATGTCAAATTGCAATCACACAATTCATTGCTTTACACCTTTGCAAGATTGCAAACTAACACCAACTGGCCTTCAGAAATGGCCTTAAAAACTGACCAAAAGACCCCACAGGAGCATGCCATCAGAAAATCACATTGACTTCCAAAATGCGAATATACTCACCAAAGGATATCACCCAGAAAGATTTGAGCTGAAATATTTGAGCTAAAAGATATCACCGATCAAACATGGCCATTCAGAAAACTGAACCTATCCGCAGTGCCAAATCTGCATAAGTCACCTCCAGAATTGGCTCTGAAAATTGACCCACTAAAACCTTCAAGACCCAGAAACTTGGGCATTGATTCACCTCCATAAAAGGTAAATGAATCCACAATTAACTTGCCCAAAATATCAAGTGGCTGATTACAATCAAACACCAAAGTCAACACATTAGAAATATTCAGAATTAAAATAGTGAAACATGTAGAAATCTGATTTGGAATTGGCCTGGAAAAGTGATCAAATGGATTGGAAGGGACCTCAAAATCCTTAGGAAAGTACACTTCCAGGTTTACAATATGGAACATCATTCAATTATGCTTGAACATGAATAGGGTACAAAATACAAAGCCTCAAAGTAGGCCATTCAGAAAACTAGACAAGGCATACTCAAAGAAACTTAACAATCTGCAAATGGAATGACACTGGAAAACAAGTCAAACGGGCACATGGGGAGCTGAAAATTGGCATGAACACTCTTTCTTATGCCTACAGCATGATGAAACAACCCACATGTTATGACAGTCAATAGGGCAATAAATGCACTCCCTCAAAAGTGGGCTACTTAGTGAAAATCAAGAAACACGTTATGCAGATTTTCGGGAACACCTTTAAACAGCCACTTCACAAACATGTTAGAACTAAAACCTAGGACATCAAAATTATTACATATGTCAAATGATAGGTGATGAACACCCTATCCAAGTGACGCATCATGAAAATCAATAGGTCCACATTTTCTATGCACTTAAACAAGGCATCCTTTAAAAATTTTCAAAGCACTAATTCTGACACTTAGACAAATTTTGAACAATTGGACTCAAAACATACTCATGATTTTTGAGCTCCAACACATTCAATGAATGTCATAGGGTAGAACATAAGACAAGTAAAAATGTGAAATCTCTGCAGTCTCCTTCTTTCTGGCATGTTTCAATAATGAAACTCATATCTCTTATATAGACAAGTAAAACGTTTTCTTATCAGCCATTAGATTTTACCTCTTAATATCCTTCATCCATTTTTCTGCTTAAACCTTCCTCAGTAGATGTGTCATTAATACATTTCAATCTCATCCTTTAGATCTTCTTTGAATTTTGTTAGCCGTGGATCTCATAACAAACTTTATCCTTAACCTCAAAACCATAACAATTTTCAGATCATCAAATTCAGTTAGCTGTTCTTAGCATTTAATGTTTTCATCCATACTCGGTTAATATAGAAATGTGTTGGTGATAACTAGCTAACTAGCTTGGTTAATACTGTCACTCGGTATACACTACACTGGCTCAATGTATACAAAAATCTTCAATTACTAACCACATTGACTTGTTCAATTTCAAATCTCTTCTTCATAATAGATTAATGTAACATGCTCAAGTCAACAATATAAAGCCATAGATTCATCAATAAGCTACCCAATGTTTACCTTATCCTTATCTGTCATATCCATCTTTTCCTCATGTAGATATCTCATTTCTTCATCTTTTCTTCCTTCAATAGATGTTCAGATGTTTGTAACTAACATGATAAGTACTGTCAAAACTAGTTGACATCACTGACAACATATTGACTGATTTAATCATCTTACATATCATTTCAGTAGCTCGATGATCTCTAATCATTGTTTCTTCATTTCATCAGATATTCAATCAGTTGTAGTTCATCAATCTCTCCCTTTGACATTGATGGCAACACAAGAAATATGAAAATATGCCATACACATACCAAACATGTATTCTACAACTATGTAAGAACATGTTTTAGCTCGGTAAGCTCTCCCTAGCTTGATATTTAATATTTTTAATCACTGCAAAACATAATAGCTTTACATGCAGACTCTCCCTGTGGATTTGATCTTTTAAGTTCTCAGATTCCCTTTTGTTCTTAGCAACAAATATTCAAGTCTCTCTCTTTTTGCAATCTCTCTCACTGTTTGTGTTCTCACTAACTAATTTTCCATATTCATTCTCTCTCCCTTTGACAACAATGCCAAAGAAAATATACAAACAACTCTTCAACAACCAAGTAATTCTCTATTGTTCAGTTCATATCACGTACCTTCAGTTTACTGATAAACAAATTTATGTTCTAGCTTCTACAATCTTTCACAACCTTAGAAAAACTAAAGTGTGAGATATATGCATCAACATGAATGATCTTCTGATAAGTATAGGTTGATGCAACCTCCAGATCACCTCAATGACCGGTAGACAAGGGATGGACCCCAAGTCTAGTCCTCAAATATTCAAATGTGTCCTTCAATAAGGGTTTGGTAAAGATATCAGCAAGTTATTTCTTAGACGTTACAAATTCCAGTTTCAACTTCTTCTCTTGAACTTATTACCTTAAGTAGTGATACTTAATAGATATATGTTTTGTCTTTGAATGCATCACATGATTCTTAGAAATATTTATAGAGCTAGTGTTGTCACAATATATAATCATTGGGTCAGTGATTACATCATTCATTCCTTTCAAAACTTGTCTAATCCAAGAAATATTTGAACAATTTGCAGTAGCAACAACATACTCTTCTTCAGTAGTAGACTAAGAAATGCATGCTTGTTTCTTGCTAATCCAAGTCACAAGTCTTTCCCCTAAAAAGAATGCTCCATCGGTTGTGCTTTTTCGGTCATCTATGTTTCCAACCCAATCTGCACCAGTGTAAACTCTAAGTTCAAATTTTCCTTCCAATGTGTACCATAAACCATAGTCTTCTTTCTTCTTCAAGTATCTCAAAATTCTTTTCACTACAACCATATGTGAATCTTTAGGATTGGCAGAAAATCTAGCCACAATCCCAACAACATGTGCAATATCAGGTCTACTGTGTACAACATACATAAGTTTACCAATCATAGATCGGTACAGATTTTGATTTACTTCTATAGATTCATCATCCTTTTTTAATTTACATCTAATTACCATCGGTGTTCCTACCGGTTTAGCATCTTCCATGCCAAAAGTTTTTAACACTTCTTTAATGTATTTTGATTGAGTGATGAAAATACCATTATTCTGTTGTATAATCTGCAAACCTAGAAATAATTTAATCTCTCCAAACATAGACATCTCAAATTCCTTTCTCATTTCATCAGCAAAAGCTTTGCAAATCAGATCTTGTCCTCCAAAGATTATATCATCAACAAATATCTCAGTAATCAAAATATTTTCATTTGTTTCTCCTTTCATATACAAATTACTATTTTCACTAGTTCTTACAAAGCCAATACTGATACGATAAGCATGTAGCCTTTCATACCATTCCCTCAGTGCTTGCTTCAATCCATACAAAGCTTTGTGCAGTCTACATACCATGTTCTTATGATTTTGATCAACAAAACCTTCTGGTTGTTCTATGTAGACCTCCTCCTCAAGAATTCCATTCAGAAAAGATGATTTCACATCCATTTGATATACTTTGAATCTCTTATGTGTAGCATATTCAAGTAATATGCAGACTCCTTCAAGTCTAGCAACAGGTGCAAAGGTTTCACCATAATCAATACCTTCTTCTTGTGCATATCCCTTGCAAACAAGTATTGCCTTATTCCTAGTGACCTCACCATTTTCATTCAACTTATTCCTAAATATCCACTTAGTACCAATAACATTTTTATGTTTCGGTCTAGGCACTAATGTCCATGTCTTTTTCTTCTCAATTTGTTCAATTTCCTCATTCATAGCATTGATCCATTCCTCATTTTCAAGTGTATCCCTAACATTCTTAGGTTCAAACTCATAAACTAAGCATGTGTTTTTTCTTAACTTACTTCAGGTCAACATGCCATCTTTCTTATCTCCAATTATTTGATTCTCTAGATGGTGTCTTCTAAAAAATCTTGCTAGCACTTGATCTCTTCTCTGCTCATCATTCAGTATAGGTTCATTTTCCTGTTCGGTAGCTTCTTCCTGATTCTCAGTTTGCATTTGTTGATTCTCGGTAGCATTTTCCTAATGCTTGGTAGACTTAGCCTATGGCTTTGGTAGATAATATAGATCTTCAACATAAGTAAACCTACCATAGTATTTTGGTTCCTTCATGCTTTCTTCATCATTTTTTTAGAAAACTCATCAACTCTAACATTAGTACTTTCTATCATTTTATTAGTAACCTTGTTCAAACATTTATAAGCTTTACTCTTAGTAGAATATCCTAATAATATTCCTTCATCACCTTTAGAGTCAAATTTACCATTCCTATCATCTTTCAGAATATAACACTTACTACCAAAGATTCTGAAATAACTTACACTCATTGTGTATCCAAACTGTAACTCGTAAGGTGTCTTGTTTGTGTCTTTCTTCAGTTAAACTTAGTTCAGGGTGTATACTATTGCGCTAACTACCTCTTTCTAGTACATCTGTGCAACATTTTTCTCAATCATCAATGTTCTAGCACAATCAACAATAGATCGGTTCCTCCTTTCAGCAATTCCATTCTGCTGTGGTGTTCTAGGTGTAGAAACATGCCTTTTGATTCCATGCTCATTACAGAAGTTAGTGAATTCATCAGAAACAAACTCATCTCCTCTATCAGACCTTAAGCATTTCAATTCTTTTCCAGTTTCTTTTTCAACTTTAGCCTTATACCATTTAAACTGTTTGAATGCCTCATATTTTTCTTTCAAGGACATAAATGTCATTAGTCTAGTATAGTCATCAACAAAAAAAATAAAATATCTATCACCATAGTAGCTTTGAGTTTTGATAGGACCACATAAGTCAGCATGAACCAACTCCAAAATTCCTTTAGATGAATAGTCCTTACTTTTGAAACTAGATTTGGTCATCTTTCCTTTCTAACATTGATGGCACTTAACATGATCAGGTTTGGTTAGACTAGGCAATCCTCTAACTTTTATCTTTCTATTGATCTTAATCATGTTATCAAAGTTTACATGACATAACCTCTTATTCCATAACCATGCATCTTCATTCTTCACTAGTAAACAAGAAGTTTCAGCATTGTCAAGATAAAATAATTTACCTTTTGATTGTCCTCCTATTCCGACAAGCTTTCCATTTTCATCATACATTTTTACCTTCTTGCTTTCAAATGCAACTCGGTGACCTAAGTTATTCAGTTGTGCTACACTCAAAAAAATTTAGTTAAGTCCTTTTACCCAATATGCATTATCACATCTAATTTTATCATTCAATAGAATAGATCCTTTTACCATACAAGGTGTGTCATTTCCCATTTTCACTGATCCCCCATTATAATGCTCAAGATGATCAAACTTATCTTCATCACCAGTCATGTGATGTGTACAACCACTATCAATGATCCAAGTATCATTCTTACTAAATTTAGAAATAAGTGTTCTTTCTACATACCTTTCCTCCTCTTCTAAATCATCTTTCATTGCAACAAATACTACTTCAATATCATCATCACTATCTGTGTCTATGTCATCTTCTCCAACAAGGTAACATGCCCTTTTTCCTTTATCTTTGTAATCTTAGTTGTCTCTGTTGTAGTGTCAGTTTCCTCTGTTATTCCTTCTGCCAAACTTTCCATCACCAGATCGGTCATTATCTTTATCTTCCTCTTTCCTGTTAGGACATCTAGCAACAATATGGCCAACCTCTTTACAATTAAAACAAGCTAAAGGTAACTTTCCCTAGTATTTTCCTTACCTTTCTGCAATCTCCAAGCCATAAGTGCTTCAAGATTATCAAGCTCATCATCAGTATTACTATCACTTTCATTTCTTATATTATGCTTACTGCTAGATTTACCAATCTTAAGAGATGACATAAAAGCAGACTTAACATTCGGTACAACACTATTGTCAAAATTATTCAGCTCAAAAGTTGTTAACTTTCCAATCAGACTATCAAGAATAAGAGTGCTATTAGGTGCAGACCTCATTTCATGAATAACAAATATTTTGATTGCATAGATAGGCAACAAGGTTCTCAATATTTTACTTACCATTGTATCTTCATAAATAATACCTCCTGCTCCTCGGATAGCATTGACTACCTCTTTGATTTGGTTTGAATATTGTGTAATGTTCTCTCCTTCCTTCATCTTCATGTCATCAAATATGCCTCTCAATATTTCAGCTCTGACTCTCATCACATTCATATCACCACCATAAACTAGAGAAAATTTATCCCACATTTGCTTCATTGTAGTGCAATCCTTGACATCCTCAAATTCAACATCAGATAGAGCAGAAACAATCTCTATCTTAGTAATATTGTGTTCATGTCAGTCTCTCAACTGATCAAGAGTCAAAGGTCTAACATTTGGTTGTAAGTAGCCATTGTCAAGTAAGTGAATAGTAGATTCTCCAATTCCATATATGTGAAGTCTCATCCAGCTTTTCCATGTGGTAAAGTTGTCTTTGTTCAGCTTCGACACTTCCCTCTTATACATCTTGTAATCTTTCTGCTCAAGTTCTTAAAACTTTCTTCCAAGAAACCAATATGCTCTAATACCAATTTTTAGAATAACTTCAAGGGGGGGTGAATCAATTAGATCAATTATCCTACAATCCCAAATTTAAAGATGTACTTTACAAAACAATTCTAACCAATTATGCAGCTCGTTAACACAAAATATCAATCTGTCTGTTTAGTTTACCGATTACCAGTAGTTATCCAACTGTGATTACCGACTAAATAAACTATGCAGTATGTAAAGTATGATACAAAAAAAATTATAACAAATAACACATAACATAATGATTTAAGGTGGAAACCCTACTAAGGGAAAAACCACCTCGGATCGGTAACCCACCATAATTCACTCTTCTTAAGTGAGCTTGGTGAAGAGCCAACCCTATTAAAGGTTACAATGCACACTATTAGTTGTGACCTTGTTAGAGGATTTATCACTAACAGTTAACTTTTGACCAGAATTCACTACGGGGTCAAAAAGATAACACTTTACATTCAATGAATGTCATAGGGTAGTACATAAGACTATTAAGTCCACTCGGTTAAGAGATTTTCTAAATCAATGGTTAACCTGATATAGTATTGATCTGATTCAAATACAACACAATTGCAAATATTCAGATCTATGCTAAGCCCATACAAATCCTCTCATCATTAATCAGTTTCACTTCCTCAATATTTCTCAACTTACTTTCACTTGGTAAATAGTTCTCTGACACTTGGTAATGTCTGCAGCTCGGTTCTTTCAATAACCAGTTTGATCAGGCATGCATGAATATAGTCTTCACACGAAATCTCTGCAGTCTCCTTCTTTCTGGCATGTTTCGATAATGAAACTCACATCTCTTATATAGACAAGTAAAATGTTTTCATATCAGCCATTAGATTTTACCTCTTAATCTCCTTTGTCCATTTTGCCGCTTAAACCTTCCTCGATAGATGTATCATTAACACATTTCAATCTCATCCTTTAGATCTTCTCTGAAGTTTGTTAGTCATGGATCTCATAACAAACTTTATCCTTAACCTCGAAATCATAACAATTTCCAGATCATCAAATTTAGTCTGTTGTTCTTAGCATTTAATGTTTTCATCCATACTTGGTTAATATAGAAATGTGTCAGTGATAACTAGCTAACTAGCTCGGTTAATATTGTCACTCGATATACACTGCATTGGCTTGGTGTATACATAAATCTTCAATTACCGACCACATTGACTTGTTCAATTTCAAATCTCTTCTTCATAATAGATTAATGTAACATGCTCAAGTCAACAATATAAAGCCATAGACTCATCAATAAGTTACCCAATGTTTTCCTTATCCTTATCTTTCATATCTATCTTTTCCTCATGTAGATATCATAGTTCTTCATCTTTTCTTCCTTCAACAGATGTTCAGATGTTTGTAACTAACATGATAAGTATTGTCAAAACTAGTTGACATCAATGATAACATATTGACTGATTTAATCATCTTACATATCATTTTAGTATCTCAGTGATCTCTAACATTGTTTCTTCAGTTCATCAGATATTCAACTAGTTGTAGTTCATCAACATCCTCTTCAGATTTATTACTTACCACATTTGCTTCCTTGTTACCTTCTTGTTTGTCTCCTTTTTTATTCTTTCGAGACAAGAAATCTTTCTTCTTATGACCCAGTTTTTCATAGTACAATAATCATTTTGTATTTTGGATTCAGACCTCTTTCCCTTTAATTTTCCTCTTGATTTTCCATGAGTTCCAAAATTGTTTCCTCTATCATTCATTCTGCCTCCGCTTTGTGCATTCAAGACACTTCTTGATGTAGATCCACCTGAGATTTTCCTACAAGTTTCCTCACTCGGAATCACACTGATAACATCATCAAATTTTAGGGTATTAGAACCAAAAACAAAGTTACTAACAACCATTACCAAGTCATTCCATCTTTCAAGCAAAGAACACAAAATCAAGAGAGCCCTAATTTATTCATCAAAAATAACATTTATAGAAGATTATTGACTGGTAACCATATTCAACTCATTCAAATGATTAGTAACAGATCCACCTTCTACCATATTCATATTAAATAAACACTTCGTGAGAAATACCTTGCTTGAAGTGTTGGGCTTTTCATACAACCTTGCTAAGGTTTCCATCACCTCTTCATTTTTCTTTGTGTTCATAATATTAAAATCCATTGATTGTTCCAGGCATAATTGAATACTTCCAAGTGCCTTTTTGTCAAGAATATCCTAGTCCTCATCAGTCATTGTTAATGGTTTCTTGGATTTTCCTTCCAATGGCCACCATAGATCCTTCTAATAGAGATAGTCCTCCATTTGCATTTTCCATAACTAGAAGTTCTACCCATTAAACTTCTCAACCTTTAGCTTACCCTTGTCTTCCATTTCTCCCACTCAACTATGATACTCCCACTGAAGTGTGAGACATTTCTATAGAGAATAACTAAAAAACAACCTCGCTCTATTACCACTTGTTAGGATTAAAAAGACAAAAATAATAGTTACATGCAAATATTACCAATATCAAAAAATAATAAACCACATAGAAGAGAACAAGAGACACAAAGATTTAACATGGGTCACCCAATCCCTGGGCTATGTCCACCAAATAGAGAGTTCAATCTTATTATCTAGTAATTTCAGCCTATTACAATTTCCAATCTCTTGCAACTCAATACCTCTGTAAGAAGCTATGAAATCCTCATATATTGAGAAAAAACCCTAACCCTAAGCCATTATAATAGGACTTATGCCGGTTAACAAGTTAACCCTTAAATACTTGACGAGTCAACCTAGAGAAATGTTTGACGTGTCAACTCAAAAACACTTGAGGATTTAACCCCATGATGAATAAAAAGTGTATAGTACTTCCTTTATCAATCACCATAAGCCAACATATTTTGTGCCACCATTGGTTATTCATGTTTTCAACCTTCTTTAAATAACTTATTAACTAGGTTATTGGTGATGCCTCCAACAAAAAAGTACCTACTTCCACCAAAAGGATTTCGTATGGGACTGAAGTTTTGACTTTGAAATTTCTTGTAATTTGGTGCTTTCAAATTCTTTCTAATTGTCTCCGATCATAGTTTGACATGTTGCCTCCCCAAACTTCAAAACCATAAAAAAATAACCAGTGTCACTAGAAATCCGAAATGAGTTTTCTTGGTTTTCTAGTCCCAAAGTTTAGCTTTATTGCAACTATTTTGGAGTAGCTATAATTTTTTTCATCCCTCTATATCATTTTTCCCGTACAAGCCTCCCAGCTAAGTTTATAGTGGAATTCAATCCCAAGATATTTGTATGTTTTCACCATTTTCAATAGGTTGCCTTCAAAAAGGAAGGTAATTTGTTTGTCTTTCCTCTTTAAAGTAAAAATCATGATTTTGGTTTTGGTAATGTTCACTTGCATACCTAGTTCCTAATAGAAGTTTTATAAGGCCCTTAAATGACCTCTTAATCCATGAACTATTTTTGATATTAGGATAAGATTGTTAGCATATAAAAATACCTTCAAAACACAACATGTTGGTTGGAACTTCTTTGTTTATTTTGTTGAACCATGTTTCAAACTTATCAATATATAAACCAAATTTTTATCTATTTTAGGTGAGTCTACAACATCCCTTGGATCAAATGAAAGACCAAGATTACTTCCATAAGAGAATGGAAAGAAAATTACATTTGGATGCAAGAGTAATATTATTGATAATGGACGTAATCAAAATGTACATAATAGGCCTACTTATATATGCAAGAAAATAAGAGAGTATGATAAGGAGTAGATAAGTTATCACCCACACAAGGTGGAATTACATGTCCACCAAAGGTGGATCATCCTTCATTATGTAATAAAGTATGTGCAACATGTGGAGGATGAAAATGTGATATGTGCACTAAAGGTGGATCTCACATAGAAAGTGGAATGTGATAACAACTATCACCACCTAAAGAGGAATTTATCCTACACCATGTGCAAAATCCTAGGTGTCTCGTATGAAAACTACTATGCAATGTATTATCCTAAGTAAGTTTAAGTAAAGTATAATTAATGAATATTTAATTACACCAACACCCCCCCTTAAGTGTAGCTTAGGGGAATGCACTTAAACTCACAATGCAAGATGGGTCTCGACTAGGCCATATTAGGTACCCATGTACAATATACAAATGTAATGCAATAAATCTAACCTCTCATAAAGTGAAAAAAGGGAGAAAATCTCATGGGACAAAACTCCCCTAAAAAAAGAGAGATGAAAACACACAATATGCAAGGATGTATGACTCAAGACCCCCAAAGGACTACATAAATCATGTATATACAATAAATTATCCCTCCATAGGAAGGAAATAAGGAGACAATTACCCACCCCCCCCCCCCCCCCCCCAATAATGAATAATGTTCTACAAAAATGGTGACTGTTTGAAGAAAAAAATAGTCCAATGCTTACAAACAACATTTATCTCCTTGGAAAGAAGATAGACCAAGTACAAATGTAGGAATGCTTTCCATTATAGATAGGAACTAGGAAGTGGAATCCATATGAAGTATGATGATGTTGTCTCTAAACTACTCTCATGTCTAGCCATATCTTTCGATGATGGAGATTCCATGAACCAATCAAGAACATACCCAATCACAATAGAAGGTGACAAGCAAGGAGCCAATGGAAATTGATTGTGAACAATCTCCAAAGATAAATTTTAAGTGAAAACATTGGTGCCACAACTATTATCAAATATAATAGATTTCTTTGAAAATTGATTGGGAGTCTCCAAGCTTGAAGAATCCATTACATAAGCATGATCAACCTAAACCAAGCAATGTGACATATCAAGTGAAGGTAGAGAGTCATGGATATCAATCTCCAAAGAAGGTGAAGAAGTATCCCCAAATGTGATGAAGCTACCATCAAAGAGAAGAGGAATCCCTCTTAAATATGTCTCCCAAATTAGAAATTTGAGACTCCACAAACAATGAACCAATGTATGGCAAGTAGGAATCCCAATCAGGAAGACAAATAGATATCTCTTGCAATGACTCACTGGAATCGCCAACAAGAGATGAATGTGTGATCTCAACTAGAGAAGTAGGAGCTGCAGGTGGAGTTACTAGATCATCCTTACTCTCAATTATTCATTATATTCAATCCCATTTAATGTTTTAGATCATTATAGAGAATTTTTTCTGTATCATCAAGTGGAAGGATACAATTTGCAATAGGATCAACCTGGAATGGAGGACTATATGGATCTCCAAAATGCTTGTAAATAATTGCCAAATTGTGTGTGTGCATTAAATACTCAGGATTTCAGATTAGATATCATGGAAAAAATCCAAATCAAGACTCAAACCAATCAATCCCCTGATATGACCATTCTTATCTTCCCAAACTATTTTCTTTCACTTCGTCTTTGGCTCTGGAATGAGTCCATAAAGATGAGGCAAGAGATTAAGCCATCTACAATGTGTGATGTTTCCTTTTTTACACATGAATCATAACTACTCTTAGTCAAATTTATTACATAAGTATGTGTTCCATATCCCATAATTACATTAATGACACACTTCTCACATTACAAATGATTACACCCCACAATTAGACTATAATAGACTTAGATCACTATGAAAAAGAGAAAACTAAGGTCTATGCACTTCAATTGCAAAACTAAGATGAATTTTGAAAGTATAATTTTTTATTACAGTCTCTATAATATGATAGCACCACTGTAAAATACAAAAATAAAATTAATGCACTTTCAAAAAGATTACACCTGAAAAGGAGTTCGTATGAGCCCAAACAAGGCCTTGGAAGTTGCAAAAAATGGGATTAGCAGTTTTTTAATAAAAAGGAATAGAGATCATAAACCACCTGCACTACTATGTAGAGTATGGAATTCTACCTAAAACAAAAATAAAATCTTGAAAAAAGGAGTCTTGAGGACTAAGATATCATTGTTTGAACATTGCCTCTGTAATTATTTTTTAAAATCATTGCCACCACACCTCCAAACTTTAAATGGCCCTAGATTTGGCCTCCGGTGTCCAATTTGGATGAAACAAAAGTTGATTTAAGGGTTTTTGGACCTTCTTAATATGATGCCCACCATTGATTTGCACTACCAAGCTCTAGTATTAACATGCAATAGAAAGCTACAAAATACAAAACCCCAAATTGTACCAAAATTCTCTCCAAATACACTATGCAATGGCAATGTCCGAATAGCCTTATTCTACACCCACAATTGAATCAAGTCAAATTTGTTACTCTTAAGAATGAGTCTTCACAACTTGAGAGCTCTAATACAATGTTAGAGTTTTTAGGTGACTCTACAACACCCCCGGGATCAAATGAAAGACCAAGATAACTTCCACAAGAGAATGGAAATACAATTGCATTTAGATACAAGAATAATATTATTGATAATGGACATAATCAAAATATACATAATAGGTCTGATTATGTAGGCAAGAAAATAAGAGACACTGATAAGGAGTAGATAAGTTATCACCCACACAAGGTGGAATCACATGTCCACCAAAGGTTGATCGCCCTCCATTATGCAATGGAATATATGCAACATGTGGAGGATGATAATGTGATATGTGCATTAAAGGTGGATCTCACATATAAAATGGAATGTGATAACAACTATCACCACCTAAAGAGGAATTTCTCCTACACCATGTGCAAATATAGGTGCAAACTCCTAGGTGTCTCATATGTAAACTACTATGCAATGCATTATCCTAAGTAAGCTTAAGTAAAATGTAATTAGTGAATATTTAATTACACCAACAAAAAAAAAGTGCAGGATAGAGGACATCCTTGCTTAATTCAAATGTCAAAACTAAAACATTTAGACATTCCTTCAGTAGTTCTAATTTTAGTTCTAACACTCTCATAAAGTCTATGCATTGTTGCTCTAAACACAAGAGGGATACTCAATTATTCCATTTTGGTCAATAATTTGTCTTTAGGCATCATGTTGAAGGCTTTCTTAAAGTCCACAAAATAATAATAAGCTTCTTCCCCTTGATTCTTCCATATTTTTGTTATTAGATGCCTAAGGGTGAAGCAATGATCAATTGTAGAATGTCTAGACCTGAAATCTACTTGTCATTTTTCTCCTTTTCCTTCACCTTCTACAAAACTATTAATTCTATGTTCCACCATGATCCCAAAAATTTTACCAAGAAGGGGGTTTCCATAATAGTATGGTAGTTAGATGGGTTATTGATATCCCCAATTTTAAAGATGGGAATGACCATAGTGCTAGTTGTCCACTCTGCTAGAAAATCATCCTGAATGACACTATTGAAGATTCATCTTATGTGAGTGGAAATGAGCTCAAATCCCCATTTTAAAAATTTAGCTTGAAGCCCATCTATGTCCTTAGCCTTACCACTTGCTAAATTATTTAATCCCTATTTGATATCATCCATTATTGAAAGAATAGATGGAAGAAAAAGTAAGTAAAAGAGTGGAGCATTGCATATTTGAGGTGATTTTAGCAATGCATAGAGGTGTTTAAGTCACCCTGTTGATACTATTTGATAAAGCCTAAACCCAAAATTACCAAAATTTGAGTCTCAGTACTTTTATCATTTGTATTATGAGATTAAAGAATCTCTACTAATATCCTCATTATGTAAAATTTCCCTCCAACTATGTTGCATCCTTGTGTTTTCATCTTGCACATGTATGTAGACCATATATTGTAGTCATGTGAGAGGCAAAAGTGTTGCTTGCAACATGACATTGAGTGATAGACATTATCAAGCATATACCACATTATTATAGACATGAAATTGAACACATGTGATATGGTGATGGGTGGCTAAGTCATTGCAATATCACTCTAATTCAAATATGTATTTATGGGTTGGTAGTGAAGGGTGACAAGCATCAAGTACCTATTGCCACCCCACAATGGTGATCATATAGTGTAGACTGCAGGAGGGTGGTGAGAATTCAATAGTTCATAAGAATTAATTATGGATTTGTGAAGATATATAGACTCCTCTATGCTAGGGTAATAGAGACAGTATGACTAATAGGGGATCACCACAATACCATGCTCGTGTATAACCTATGTTGTGTATAGCGGCAAGACAAAAGAGAAAGGGGAGTATAGGACCCACTATCTCACTGGGTTTGAATGATGAGTATAAGTATAGTGGTATAATCAAAGAATAAAGGAATGATAGTCCCAATATCCCATTGAAGTAAATATTTTAAGTTGTGGTGTGCTAGTATAAGGAAGATTGATCTCTAGTGTCACAAAGGTTAATGTTGGCCTGCAAAGGTTGAAAGGTTACTGTGCAAGGTACTGGTAAGAAAGAAAAGTAAGAGACATGTTTCAAAGATTAGATAGTCATGTTGACATAATAAATACAACTTATGGAATGAGGGTATTGAATAAATCCACTCATTTGCATGGAATTGTGAACACATCTTGTCCATTCATCTAAGTTTGGTTGATACTGTGGGTTTAAAATTGGAGTTAGTGGTCAAATACATCATATTAACATGAAGTTGCATTTATAGTGAATTTATAGTTGTAGAGATACATAAATTCAAGTTTTAATGCCATTTTGGGTCACTTTACATACAAATATTTCTGGTGTTGGAGCTATGTGTCTTTGGAGATCAAGCTTGTGACCAAATTGAGCTTCCATAGTGCTAAAATACCACTAATATCATGTCCCCATGTTGTTTCTTAAATGAATTTTATGCTTAAATATAAGTAGTAGAGTCTTCCCAAGAAAAATAAAAATTGTGAAAGAAGTAAAATTTAGAATCTTTTCCTATTTTTGTGGATTGGCTATTTTTTAGCAAATAAAAATAATTTGTGGGAAAAATGGGGGGGCTGAAAATAAGCAACAACTACTTATTGAAAAAAGAGACAGATGTCTTCACCATTTTTATCCCATCTCCTTTTTATTTGTTTATAATTTTGTTTTTGGATTTATTTGCAAGAAATAAGACTAAAAATATGATTTAAAAATAATATTTAAGAGATTTCTTAAAATTAAGCAACAAAAATTACCATCCATGGGGCCACCAGCTCCACAAATTATGCCACAAAAAAGCCGAACAACAACTACTAGCAAAAATAAGCTAAGCAACAACACGGGGACCTGCTCTAAGCTACCTCCTTCTAAAAAATCTATTGGCATTTAACTCCACTAAATTTCACATACTTTAGTTGAAGTTATAAGTGGATTGTTTCATTAATGACGCCTAAGAAGACAAAGCCAGCTAGTAAAAAGAACAAGTCTTCTCTGCTTAAGGTCGAGAAAAGACCTTTGCAATAAGTTATTAAGGACATCCTCCCTGATTTATCAAGTAGTGGCTATAAATTTGTATTTAGAGATAACTATAGAGGTTTTGGAGATGCAAAAATGCCTAAGTAGGGTTGGGATCTATTTCAGTATTTTTTATAAAAGGAGGGAAGAGAAGATTTGTGAGGCCCTACCCTAACCTGTCATAGCATTACTTTTATTTTATGATGGACATAGTATTTGATACTCTATTTTGATGCATTATGTATGATTACTCTACATGATAGGGATTTGGATCACAATTGATTGTGATACATTTTTCTTATGTTATTTTTTGCACTCTTGTTGAAGATATATTTAGACCTATTTGACATATATTTCTTGTTAGTGGATTTGATGGACTTTATATTAGGATTGATTCAGTACTTATTGTTATAAAGTAAAGATCCCCAAGATAACTGAGAGGGGGGGTGAATCAGTTATTAGATAATTTATCCATTCAACTACTTTAAACAATGTAATCAATGTACTGATCAACCATAGAAAGATAATCATACACAATTGCACAATAACACAAGATATGTTGACTAGGGAACCTCTTGAAAAGAGTAAACCCCGGTGGGAATGATGCCCACAAAATGATGCACTAATATGAAAGTTCCTTGTTAGAGGATGGACCTTGTTAGGAGTCTTATGAAATACATTCAGTACATATAAATCCCTGTTAGGAGATTTTGAATCCCTGTTAAAAGATTCTAACCCGGTTAAGAGTTTATGGAAGACAGAAGGACCCACTGCCCAAACAGCTTCAAGGCAAGATCTCTGAACCCACTGTCCAAAAGATCTTAGAATTATTCAATAGAATAATATGAAATATATTACCTCCTTCACACTATGCCAAAACCACACTCTCTGCTACACAAGATCACAATTCCAGATCTCTGTACTCACAAGTCTTCCTTCATCACTGAATTAGCTCTTTTCTTCACTTCATGCATATATTCGCATCTCAATCTTCATAGTACACATTACAACAAGGAAAAAATTCCTTCTTATATACCAAACTCAAATAATTACAAATGAGTCAGTCCGCAATTACAAAATAATAAATTCTACACGCTACACACAGAATTCACATAAAACTATCGGCTTCCAGATACTGTAACTTTCTCCAAACATATCCTCAAAGTTTGCGCTATGAACCACATCATCATTAATGAGTCTCCAACATCCCTTTAACTACACAAAATCAGATTCCATCCCAGCTAAGAGATATCCTCCGATTTTTGAACATCGCTTCACAGAAACACTGTCTAAACACTGCTTTCACCAAAATGCTCATAACTCTCACAAATGAATGAATTTCTTTTTGTGCTATTAACCATAGGTTAAAAACACACCAAAGAATATACCATCAACTATGCAAAAGCCAATCTACAATACAACATGTGCGCAAAACAAAACTGTACCTACTTTCCTGCTAATATCCAGAATATCACTGTGTTGACATCAATGACAATCCAAGTCATGAATGCAACAACAACTGCTACAGAATGACTGCCAAAATACTTTGCATTCATTCCTAAAAATCTCCCCCATTGGCATTGATGGCAACATAGATGAAAAACATCCAATGTTCCAAAAATCCAATACTGCAACATCACTGCAAAATATCAAATTAAATCTTGCTTCGTTTTCCTATTCAGCTCTCTCATACAATCCACAATGTTTTTCATGTATATCTCTCCCCCATTGACATCAATGACAGAAATTCCATCACTAAGTCAACAACAACTTAATGGAAAAAGACACTTTTCAGAAAAATATAATAACAAGAGTCCTCATGACTCAGCTCATAAACTCCCCCATAGAGGAAGTTCCAACATCCAATCCAGAAGAAAGATAGGGCTCATATACCACTGGATGGATGCAATCATCTGCATCAATTCTCAAAAATAAGTTGGGGCATAACCCCAAGCATACCTCTCAAATACACAAATGTATCCTTAGGTAAAGGCTTTGTAAATATATCTGCTATCTGCTCCTTTGTACTTATGTACTCCAATCTTACTTCTTCTTCTGCAACTTTCTCTCTTACAACATGATACTTGATCTCAATATGTTTAGTCTTAGAATGTAAAACAAGATTTTTTGACATACTCACTGTACTGGTGTTATCACAATGTATAACAACAGGCTCATCAAACTTTATTCTAATATCCTTCAACATCTGCTTCATCCAAATAATCTGATTACAATTATTTGCTGCTGCAACATATTCTGCTTCTGCTATGCTTTGTGAAGTACAATTCTGCTTCTTACTTAGCCAAGAGACCAATTTTCCTCTAAGAAAAAAGGCTCCACCACTGGTGCTTTTCTTGTCATCAATGTTGCCTCCCCAATCTGCATTAGTATAGGCACATAAAGTAAAATCATCAAAATTCTCATACCATAATCCATAATCCATTGTTCCTTTCAGATATCTCAGTATCCTCTTTACTACTGCATAATGTGATTCTCTAGGTTCTGCTTGAAATCTTGCTACAATCCCCACTAAATGTGCTATATCAGGTCTTGTATGTGTCAAGTACTGCAATCCTCCAATCATAGATCTGTACTTTTTTTGCTCAACTACTGGTGTCTCATCTTTGCTAGATAACTTATGTCCAGTTACCATAGGTGTTCCAATAGGTTTAGAATCTTCCATTCCAAATCTTTTCAATAAGTCATTCAAATACTTAGTCTGACTTACAAATATACCTTCCTTGCTTTGTGTTATCTATAATCCCAAAAAATATTTCATTTCTCCAATCATGCTCATCTCAAATTCAGTCTTCATTTCATCTGCAAATTTGTCACTAGCTTCATCTTCTCCTCCAAAGATAATATCATCAACAAATATAACTATAACCAACAAACCATTCTCAATTTCTTTTGTGTATAAGTTACTATTTGATGTTCCTTTTATAAATCCCAATTTCAATAAATACTTATCCAATCTTGCATACCAAGTTCTAGGTGCTTGTTTTAATCCATATAAAGCTTTCTTTAACTTACATACCATATCTACTTCTTGTGTCAAAGTAAAACCTTCAGGCTGCTCAATGTAGACTTCTTCTTCCAATTCACCATTCAAAAATGTTGACTTCACATCCATCTGATACACTCTGAATTTCTTGTAAGTTGCATATGCTAGAAACATTCTCACTGCTTCAAGTCTGGCCACAGGTGCAAAAGTTTCTTCATAGTCAATTCCTTCTTGTTGTGAATATCATTTACATACCAATCTTGCTTTGTTTCTTATCACTTCTCCTTGTTCATTCATCTTGTTTCTGAATACCCACTTTGTTCCAATCACATTCTTGTCTTCAGGTCTAGGGACCAATTCCCATGTCTTGTTTTTTTCAATATGCTCTAGTTCTTCTTTCATAGCATTAATCCAATGTTCATCTTCACAAGCTTCATTAGTAGTCTTAGGTTCAATTTGAGAAATCAAACATAAATGTACCTTATTTCAAGTCAAAACTCCTCTATCTAAACTTCCAATAACTTTCTCAACAGGGTGATGTCTTGAAGTATACCTGTTAGGTGTCATAGTTACTGATCTTGTTCCGACTGTAGATTCTTCTCTTCTTTCTTCTTTGTTTTCTTCTCTATTTTCTTCTTTGTTTTCTTCTCTATTTTCTTCAGTATGAATTTCATTCAGCAAATCACTGTTAGTTTCAAAAAATAATTTTGCATTTTCAATGTTAGGCTGAGGTTGTGCTTCTCCATCAGATTCATAATCAAGCATTCTTTCCTAAATTTTAAACTTCTCATCAACTTTTACATTTGCACTTTCAACAATTGTCTTAGTTCTTTTGTTATAACATCTATATGCTTTTCTTTTTAAAGAATATCCAAGAAATATTCCTTCATCACTTCTAGGATCAAAATTTCCTATATCATCATCTCTCTTTATATAACATTTACTTCCAAAAATTCTAAAATACTTAATTGAGGGTGTATGTCCAAACCATAATTCATAAGGTGTCTTGTTTGTATCTGCTCTAATTTGTACTCTGTTCATAGTGTATACTGCTGTGTTCACTGCTTCTCTCCAAAAAGTCTTAGCCAAATCATTTTCAAACAACATAGCTCTTGTTGCTTCAGTTATTGACCTGTTCCTTCTTTCTAAAATACCATTTTGTTCTGGTGTTCTAGGGGCTGAAAGTTGTCTCTTAATACCATTCATTTCACAAAAGGTGTTAAACTCTCTAGATGTAAATTCACCACCTCTATCAGATCTTAGACACTTAATCTTCATTCCAGATTCATTCTCAATTTTGCTTTTCATGATCTTAAATTTATCAAATGCTTCAGATTTTTCTTTCAAAAATGCAATCCACATCATTCTTGTAAAAACATCAACAAGAATCATAAAATATCTTTCTCCATAGAATCCTCTAGTCCTAGTAGGACCACTCAAGTCTATATGAACAATCTCCAGCTTCTCTGTCGATGTGAACTTCTTTTTGGGAAATGAACTCCTTTTCTACTTTGCCATCATACACTCTTTGCAAATCATGTTAGTAGGTTTCATAATTCTAGGTAAATCTCTTACCGCAAGTGTAGTGCTCACCTTGACAATATTATCAAAGTTTATATGACAAAACCTTTTATGCCATAACCAACTATCATCAATCCTAGTTATCAAACATGTCATCTCAGTAGGATTCAACTTAAATACATTACCTCTGGTTCTGGATCCTTTTCCAATCAGATTTCCATCTTTATCTTTTATCACACAAGTTTTCTCAGAAAACCAAACTTGATAACCCTTATCATCCAATTGTCCAATGCTTATTAGATTATGTCTCAGTCCATCAACAAAGTAAACATCATCAGTGTTAGTCTTTCCATCAAGAGTAATAGATCCTATACCCTTAATCAAACAAGGTGCATTGTTACCAACCCTAACAATTCCTCCATCATAATTATCTAACTTAACAAACTTTCTTTTATCTCCAGTCATATGATGTGAACAACCACTATCTATAATCCAATCAGATTTCTTTTCAACTTGTGAAAATAATGCTTTTTCTTCCCTTTTATCAGATTCTGAACTTTCTTCTTTAATTGCTACAAATCCTATTTCCTCAAAGTTATCATTATCACTGTCACTTAAACATTTTTCAATTCCTGCTTCAAGATCTTCATCATTTGCATAATAACATTCTTTAGATCTCCTAGGTTTAAAGTTGCTTCTATACTTCTTAACTCTTTTAGGACATTTAGATGCAAAATGACCATATTCTTGACAAGTCCAACATTTAAAGATTTTCTTACCATCTGGTTCTCTTTTTACAAGTAATGCAATACCTTCTTCAATCTTCTTATCTTCCTCAGATCTGCTACTGGTAGCATAATCTCCATTCACACTAGTACTTCTTGTAGGTCTAATGTTAAGAGTACTGAATGTTGTTTCCATTCTAGGTAGCTCTCCTAATAATCTCAAGTTCATCTCTGCTATTTCTAATCTTCCAAGAAGAGTCTCTCTTGAAAAGTTCAATGTACAAGGTATCACTTGTTCAATCATCTGCGTTGTCTACTTGAATACTGGTGTCAAAGTTCTCAGAATTTTCCATATCACTTCATTCTCTATCTTATCACCTCTATAAGACTTTATTCCTGTTACAATCTCAGAAATCCTACCAATATAGCTTCTAATAGATTCATCTTCCATCATTCTGATATCTTCAAATACACAAATCCAATTATGTAATCTAGCCTTCTTTGCATGTTCATCACCTTCAAAAGTAGAATGTAAAGCTTTTCAAATTGCATGAGATGTTTTCAAACATCTTACCTGACTATATTCATTCTCTAGTAGTGCTGACAAAAGTGCTTCTCTTGCAAGTATGTTACACATGAATAGATCTAGTTCATCTTTAGTTCCTGCCTCTAGATTGTCTTCCTCAATGATAGTCTTCTCATTCTTTGTAATCAACCAATAACTTGGTCCTAAACACAATAGATATGTCTTCATCTTTTCTTTTTAGCTGTCAAAATTTACTCCATCAAACTTAGGGCTTTCTTTTCTGAAATTCACCATGGATCTCCTTAAGTTGTTAAACTTTTCTTTCAAGGACCTGCTGCTCTGATACCGATTGTTAGAAAGTAAAGATCCCCAAGATAACTGAGAGGGGCGGGGTGAATCAGTTATTAGATAATTTATCCATTCAACTACTTTAAACAATGTAATCAATGTACTGATCAACCATAGAAAGATAATCATACACAATTGCACAATAACACAAGATATGTTGACTAGGGAACCTCTTGAAAAGAGTAAACCCTGGTGGGAATGATGCCCACAAAATGATGCACTAATATGAAAGTGCCTTGTTAGAGGATGGACCCTATTAGGAGTCTTATGAAATACATTCAGTACATATAAATCCCTGTTAGGAGATTTTGAATCCCTATTAAAAGATTCTAACCCGGTTAAGAGTTTATGGAAGACAGAAGGACCCACTGCCCAAACAGCTTCAAGGCAAGATCTCTGAACCCACTGTCCAAAATATTTTAGAATTATTCAATAGAATAATATGAAATATATTACCTCCTTCACACTATGCCAAAACCACACTCTCTGCTACACAAGATCACAATTCCAGATCTCTGTACTCACAAGTCTTCCTTCATCACTGAATTAGCTCTTTTCTTCACTTCATGCATATATTCGCATCTCAATCTTCATATTACACATTACAAAAAGGAAAAAATTCCTTCTTATATACCAAACTCAAATAATTACAAATGAGTTGGTCCTCAATTACAAAATAATAAATTCTACACGCTACACACAGAATTCACATAAAACTGTCAGCTTCCAGATACTGTAACTTTCTCCAAACATATCCTCAAAGTTTGTGCTATGAACCACGTCATCATTAATGAGTCTCCAACATCCCTTTAACTACACAAAATTAGATTCCATCCCAGCTAAGAGATATCCTCCGATTTCTGAACATCGCTTCACAGAAACACTGTCTAAACACTGCTTTCACCAAAATGCTCATAACTCTCACAAATGAATGAATTTCTTTTTTCACTATTAACCATAGGTTAATAACAGAAAAAATAACATACCATCAATTGTGCAAAAGCCAATCTGCAATACAACATGTGTGCAAAACAAAACTGTACCTACTTTCCTACTAATATCCAGAATATCACTGTGTTGACATCAATGACAATCCAAGTCATGAATGCAACAACAACTGCTACAAAATGACTGCCAAAATACTTTGCATTCATTCCTAACACTTATGATTTCTATGATGGGGAATTTATGCTAAGTTATGATGGTGCACTACTACATTTGGGGCCAAATTTTGACAGAATTTTTCAACAGGTAACTTTTTCTTACGAATTTGGTGTTTTTTTTTTGTAATAGGCCCCGATGATGTCGGTATTCCAATGGGTGTTTAATTGACCATCAAAACTCTAACAGATTTGGGGTATACATTTAAAAAAAAAGTGAAACAACCTCATCATTTTTATTTTGATTGGATAGAGGGAGCGGGAGAAAAGGAGCGAAAGCTGAGCGCGGGAGAAGGTATGTGATTTCTTCATCTTTCGAGCCTCTAGCATCATATTCGAATGCATTTCATTTTATTTGATCATGAATGCTATCTAAAATGACCACATTCTACTGGTGTCGTGTCGTAGCCAATGCTTTATCTCTATTATTTGATGTTATTGGTGCTTGTGCTCAAGGATATCAATTCATTGTATTCAAATGTTTGGATTCACGTTTGTTGATATTACTAGCATATATGTTTAATGATGCCATTGTAAATTTTTGTCACTGAAATGACCGCATTCTACTGGTGTCGTGCCCTAGCCCATGCTTTAACTCCATTATTTGATGTTATTGGTGCTTGTGCTCAAGGATATCCATTTTTTTGAAATGTTGACTATGGTTATCAAATGGATAGCCCGTGAGCTTCTAGCTAGGCGCCATTTGTATTGATAGCTTAGGGCATCAAATGTATTGTATCATTGATAGTTGATAATTTGTTAAAAGGAAATAGGACAAAGAATGATTTTTATTTAGTTTCTCTATTTTGATCCCTAAGTGGCTTACAACCCTAGATAATTATATGTAGATTTACGGATGTAGTTGCAGGATACATAGCAGCTGATAATTCACAATAAATCCATGCATCTAATTTGAATAGCAATTAATACAAACAACTAGGGTCCTCTAATGGCCCAATCATCTGGACCTTGACTATCCCCTCAACCAGTGACCCTTCAAAACTGGGTTATCATGCAATCAATGAGTGATCCTTCATTATCCTAGTGAGCTTCTAGGTAGGTGCCATTTGTATATTTGATAGCTTAGGGCATCAAATGTATATTGTATCATTGATAGTTGAGACTTTGTTAAAATGAAATAGGACAAAGAACGATTTTGATTTAGTCTCTGTATTTTGATCCCTAAGTGGCTTACAACCCTAGAGAAGTATATGGAGATTTACGGATGAAGTTGCAGGATACATAGCAGCCGATAATTTACAAGAAATCCATGCATCCAATTTGAATAGCAATTACTACAAAGAAATAGGGTCCTCCAATGGTGCAATGATCTGGACCTTGACTGTCTCCTCAACCAGTGACCCTTCAAAACCGGGTTATCATGCAATCAATGAGTGATCCTTCATTCTCCTGGTCTGCCCTACATCCAAACATACTAGAAATACACAATACAATGATAACAATTCTTTCACAATCCCCATTCCCTCAAGGAACACTATCAACCATCCCTTCCACATAGCATTTCACTATTTTATGAGTGGATTGTGTAGGAACAGTTAACATTAAACAAGGAGCAAACTCCTCAACACATCTTGGAAACTATTGAATTCAATAATAAATGAAACCTAACACCAACACTATTCCTTCCATAGTAGCAAGATACATAGCAGTCAATAATTCACAAGAAATCCATGCATCAAATTTTTATAAGGATATCCTACTAATCAATAGGAATTTTCTTGAGATGACTAATGATTATGCATTTTGATGGTAGTGTGCTAGTTCAAAAGGATAATATAAATCTGAAACAATTTTTTCTGATTTTCTCAAACTATAAATGTGGTTAAAGGGAAAATATTATGTGGAAAACCCACAAACCAAGCTAGCAAATGATTGTACATCAAATTATTCCTATATTCATTCAAGTATTGCTATGCTTCAACTACTTGACCTTTGAGCTTCATCTAGAGGAATGTGTAGCTTTAAGATAGAGTTACTTCTTGGGCCTTACAATAGGGTGGAATATGATCAAGATTTGTTTAGGCTGTATCTTTGTTAGTCCCATTGTTAGGTTCTTATAATTCATGGTTTGAATCTATTATGGTTGTGTAAGGGATTTGTAGATGCTTTTTCTAACATAATTATTGGACACCATGATTGGAACAACTGGTTTTGGCTATTGTACACATGAATCATATATGTCAATGGTTCTTTGTGTTCAAGAATTTGTTGATCAATCTTTGAGATTTATTGTCCCAGCTTTAAAAGAGTGATAAAAGATATAGTGAGTGCTATCTTTTCCAAGTGTTTTGTGGGTGCCATTATCTTCTAGGAGTAATTGTTGGAACCAAATTACATTCTTTGCCTCTAGTAAATATTGCAGACACAACCATCTTCTTGGTGAAGGGTTTCTTCCATCCCCATGAGGCACTATTGCATGGTTTCCATTCCCTTGTAGTTTACTGAACCTAATTTAATACAAGTGTGCACTATGTTGGGTTCCATAATTTATGACCCCTACACTGTGGTTGTTAGCCTAATTAAGATAGGCCTACCTTTGCATATAATAAGAGGCCAACATGAAACAAACATCCAGAGGTTAGGGGGTTGTTCCCTGTCTATAATTTATTATTTAAGTGCTAAGTGATGATGGGTATATCTTGTAATTCATATGTAATGTCCCCTATCAGGACCTTACTTAATTTATCCTAAATTTATCAATTAGGTTTTGGATTGTTATGTCCATGATAGGATTAGTCATTTTATCTCATTAGATTTAGTTATCTTTAACACTCATATCCAACCTTATTACTATTTTAACTCCATGAAGGGAAGTGTAAACATTATCCAAGGTGCCTAGAGACCAACTGCAATGGGCTCCCTCAAAGTTTACAGGTCCAAGCCCAAAATATTGGGACGCTGATCCCCACCTTATTTTGGGACAAATAGCCATTGGTTGGATTTAGACAAGCCCCTCCTTGGTAACACTTTAGTCTTCCTTCTTAGCTAAATAGTAATAGGTTCTATATATCTGTTCTTATTTTATTTTAATTAATATATATATTATCAATGTAGATGTTTACTCATTTATGAGCGCTATATATATAAATATATATGAATAATCTTGATTATCAATAACGATATTTATTGATTGTCATTATGAGAATATATATATATATATATATATATATATATATATATATATATATATATATATATATATATATATATATATATATATATATATATATATATATATATATATATATATATATTAGATCATTGGAATATATAGTATAGATTATTTAGATATATAATTCAGATGTATATTTCATATATATAATTTCTATATCAGATACCACTGATAAGGGATTATATATTTATAATCACTCAGATCTATGCTCTGCCTTATACACTAATAAGTGATGTATATGTTTATATATATATATATATATATATATATATATATATATATAATTTTGTATCCTACTGGACTGATATCGATTCTCTGATATATATATATATATATATATATAATTTTGTATACTACTGGACTGATATCGATTCTCTGATATATATATATATATATATATATATATATATATATATATATATATATATATATATATATATATATATATATAAAATAATGTCTGATATTCATTCCCTTATATCTCCCCCATTAGTTGTGAGATTGTATAATATATATACATAAAGTTAAATCCTATGTGTTCTGGTTGTCTGACTTGTTGCCAGATGCTAAATACAGATTTATTAATCTGTCAGTATTTTCCTCTATAATGTTCTCTTCCCTACGTAGGGTAACAAATATATTTTATATTCTCTCTTCTTCGATGCCTGAATTAATGATGGAGAGTGCTTTCTTATATCTTATGCTTAGGATGAGTAGTCATGTAAAAGACACGACTCATGTCTCTTCGTAAATCGTATATAATTCCTTTATCAATACTAATCACTATTATTAGTCTAAATTCTACACCACTTTATGAAATCGTATTTGTCATTGCACTTATGTGGCACCTTTTCTGCCAACTTGTCCTTGTTGACTTTGTTTGACTTCAACAATATCATTGTTCTTTATCTTTCCACCCCACTCTAATATTAATTTAGAATAATTATTAATTTTATTTAATTAATAATTATCTATGCATTATTAATATATTGTTGATATACGACTGATTAATATTTATTTTAATTATTAATTTTGATAATTATTCATTATATATTCATTGATTGATAATTATTTATTTCAATGTTCAATATATATATTATTATACAATTATCTATTTGTTAATAACATTGATTAATGTGATAAATATATTTATTTAATATACTTTTGATTATTTTTTAATTTATTATTATTAATTTATTTATCAAATTCTTAATATAGATGGGGGATATCACATCATACCTAGTGTGTCTCTTTCTTTCTCTCCACATTTCACATTAGGAGTATATGTTATAAAATACTAATGAAATCAACTATAGGTCAAATCTAATCAAAATTGCAATATAAAGATTAAAATAGATCTTGAAGAAATATGGGAACCATTTTTGACAGATATTGTACAAATGAAGAGAATACTCCAAAGAGGAAATGCTTCAATGTGGAACAATTGAAGGACAATATTTTACTTTTATATGCACGTCTACAATGTTTTTGATATATTTCTGAGATAACAAAACCATAGAAAGAATAGCATATAGAAGAAAGTAAAGAATAATTATCATACTTTGAGATATTGTGGAAAATTAAAGGAAAGAATGCTTGGTGGGGTTATCATGCAATCACTGAGTGATCCTTCATTCCCCTCTTCCAGTGACCCTTCAAAATTTGGTTATCATGCAATCAATGAGTGATCCTTCATTCTCCTGGTTTTTCTTGCATCCAAACATATTGGAAATACACAATACAATGATAACAAGTCTTTCACAATCCCCCTTCCCTCAAGGAACACTATCAACCATCCCTTCCACATAGCATTTCACTTTTGTATGAGTGGATTGTGCAGGAACAGTTAACATTAAACAAGGAGAAAACTCCTCAACACATCTTGGAAACCATTGAATTCAATAATAAATGAAACCTAACACCAACACTATTCCTTCCATTCACTTCTACCAAGAATAAAGCATTTAATCCATTCAACATTACATATAATCATTAGACAGTTACATTTCCTGACTGTGTAGAGGAACAGTCATGAACAAAATGATCAAAACTATTTTCACCCTTGCACAAGCTATTCCAAACTTCAAGTAAACTGAGCAATATGCTATATCAAATCATTCATATTCATAGTAACCATTTGAAGTATCATTTTGTCAATGAACCCTTTGACTGTACACCTGCGGTAGAGAAAGGAAACCTCAAAATAGAGAAAGGAAACTTAGTAAAACTAGTCTATGCCGATGTTTGTGAGGGAATCTTAGTCACGACATCAGGTATCATCTCATCATGGTCTATTCACCATGTTTCAACACCCCATTCACTCTAATCTATTCAACTTACACCATTCTTCTTCTCCAAGACTCAAAGGCTTGAAATAGTATATGTGGTAAAAATTCATGAAATACTAAAGAGGACCTGCTATTTGTCAAACATATCTTCATTGTCCCCCACAAAAAACTAAGTAATAACTACTCTACCCTTAATTTGTTTAACAATGCACCATATTAGATAAAGTAGGTTCTATCACACATGGCACGAACTCTCTTCAAACTCACAATATGTATCATGAGTTTTTTAGCTAACATTAGATAATTGAATTACATATGTAGGTACCCGGACTCCTTTCACGAGCATCCCACACAGTCTCATGGATCGACAGGTATAAGTCAATACACCCTATAGAGATTAATGTATTTCACATTTTGCAAAATATCTCGCATTACTTGCTATCTCTTTCATTTGATGGAGTGCAGGTAGTAGCAAATAGGTATTTATCAGATGTGTCTTCCTCGAGCGAAGAAAGTGAGTCATTTAGTATGTCTAAATTAGGAAGATCAACTAGAGGTCAAAAGACTAGAAGGAAATTCAATAGACGCATGAAATTTTTCCTTGCTCAAGGGGGGTCATGTTTTAATGATGATGAGAGAAAAGGCGACATCGAGGTGCCCTCTAGGTACCAAAATCTACAGAAATAATGGGTCCCCAAGGAACTTCCTCCAATAAACATTGATTTTAGTGTTAAAGGAAAGATATATCGTATTGCACCATCATCAATACATGGTTTGGGCTTATTTTCCATGGATGGCATAAAGGTCTCTTACAACAAAGTTGTTGAATTGATGGAGTATGTTGGACCTTGTTAGGATTACAAAAGTTGGATGTGAATTGTTCAATATAAAAAAAGTATGCATAGGTATGCACTCTCAGTAAATTATATTCAACAAAAAGACAATGAGAAAAGTAAAAGAGTGGCTATATACATTGACGGAAGGCCAAAAGCATCTGGGAATATTGTAGGTTTTATAAATAGCACGTGACCTCTGCCAACTATTAAGCAACCCAATTGCATATTTGAGGCACGCGAGGGAAATCATGTATTTGTATGTGCGATAAAATCAATAAGTGCAGGGGAAGAGTTGCAATTGATTACAATTTGAATCGCATAGATACAAATGATGTCACTATCATTAGGGTGCAGGTACATACTATGTACCATTAAATAATTGAGTTTTTTTGCCAACCACATTTAGAGAGTCTCCTCACCATCCACCTCATCTCCATCATCATCTTCTAATGAAATTTATTAATGTAGTCCTTTCTAATTATTGGTTAACTTTAAATAATAACATAGGACCACAATATGGAGCAACCACGTAGTGGGGACAATGATGATCGTGCATGCACTTCTTCTCAGTGGGTAAACCTCTTTGTTATTGAACTACAAATTAGATAGAAGCAAAATGTTAAATAAAGTTTTTTATTATATTCTTTTCATCATTGTTTCAGATTAATTCTAATAGTGTTAGTAATATTGTTGTCATAGACAGGTGGTTAGCAGAGAAAGGGAAAGGAACCCGCAGTCCCTTAAGAGGAGTCCTTTGACAAGGACCTAGTTGTTGAGTTCGGTGCTTGTGATGAGCCAGCCTCTGCAATTAAAAAATGCCTCCACAAAATTGGAAATAGATTGGCTGAATTGGCATCTATATTCCCTTTGACTCTTGAGTCACAAAAGAGGGCAACTAAACTGATGCACCTTTCTCAAAATTACCAAGTAAGTATTAATGTAATTTTTAATTATAACAAAAGTTCAATAATAGTTTTTATGTTATAGCAGTCTTTTATGTCATTAAAAAATAAGCGGATGTGTTGCTTTTACAACTTTTTTGGCATAATTTTGATCCTTGCGGCCATGATGAGGGTACTACAACTGGTTCAGGTAGATCGCATGTTGGATTATATTTTTTTTACTCTCTAACAATATTGTCCATGCTAATCACTAGTTTTATTATGCTCTAACAATCTTATTCTTTAGTACATGTCAATGATCATTTACTATCACCGCCTCATACGATGGCAGGCTCAGATGTATCATGTCCTGCAATGTCGGCAACACAGAGCATGGCCACAGACACCATGGCACCACCTACTCATACAGGTATTTTATTTTCTCTATCATTATATATATGTTTATTTCCCTTGAAGTGTTCTTTCTTAGGGCCATTTTGTAATGGATTCAATTTATACAACAGGGGATGCAACACTTGATGGTGATTTTCCTGGATGTACTAGTATTGCTAGTATGGGAACAGTGAAGGATTGCATATTTCTTGTGTCCGAAGAAGGACTTCCCTTGAAAATAGAAAAACTTCCAGGTACTTTAAAGATTGGACCTTTCTTTTACTATACAATCGTATGTTAATTACACCTTGCATTCAATATGAGAAGCTTACATCTATTGTGTTCTTATTTTATACTATTATATCCTTCGACTAATGATCCCATGATTATTTTGTAGGGAATGATTTTTTTTATAGTAAACTTAATGATAAGTGTTTGCGGATATTCAGGCCCACCATCTGTACAGGGTGAAACATCATATCCGAACTAAAACCCCAATCTACTATTTTGATTTCATATCATTGCTAGGATAGTTATCATTACATCCATTTTTTAATCTAACACTATTTTCTTTCTTAAAAGGTGGAAAACCCAAAATCAAAAGTTAAAGGATGATCTCATAGAGAGTATGACAAACTTGTTTGGACCTCGTACATTTGAGAAGGGTAAGCTCCTTCAAAGAGCCAGGATATATTTGAGGTATATTAGGGACCAGTACAGGTGTACATTAACCAAAAACCCACATTACCAGTGCCCCCCTTGCATTCTTGATTTAGAGTGGAAATCTATTATTCTAGATGCGAATGAGAAAACTAAAGTAAAAAAAGGAAATACACCACCAGAGAATAGAAGAAGGTATGTGATACTGTTAAGAATGTAATTGTGTACTAAATACTCTTCATATTTATATGAACTAACATATTTCAATCTCTTCATAGATTGCCTGACACATCAAAGGCAAAAAAGACAAGATTGCAAAAGCATGGGCAACACAAGCTAGGCTCTAGTGGTTATTCGAAACTTGCTGCACAAGTTGTAAGTGTTGGAAAAATACAATCTTTACATGGCTTTTAACACTGAAAATAATTCTTTGATCTTTAAATATTTATTTATAATTTGAAATCTTTTTTGTTTTGATGAAACAATAAAATAAAATTTGACGATACCAAGAAAAAATGTAGGGTGCGGAGTTCAATATAAGTCTCACAGAAGAGGACAAGAAAATTGGCTTCCAACAAGGCTATAAAGCCATGGCAAAAAGAATAAGAAGTGCACAAGGTTCTACTGATGGATCCGTCGGGGTAAGTAAGCTAAATAGATGATATTTCAAATTTAATTATTTACCAATTAGTTTATTTGATGTTAAGTTCCAACATAAAGTGAGTAAATTTGTTTTAAGTAAGAAAACAATGATAACATGAATGCATATGAAATTGAAATGCAACTTGTCGATTCTTGTCGTACACAACCTGTGGGTGTTGATGACAATGAGGATGTGCATCATAGTAATACAAGTAAACATCTTAAATTGATTGGTGTAGTAATACAAATTTAATTGCAATTGGTGTTTGGATTAATGTAACAATTTGTATCGCAGCTGTAGAGAGTGTAGAGGCTGCTGTTAATGAGCATGTTGAGGTTGAGGCCGAGGCCAGACAAGCTAACCTCAATGTTGATGATGTGACTAGATCAGGTAAAGAGCTATACGATTATGGCCTGTAAAGTACTGAAATACTTTAAAATGTTTAAAATGTTTTTAATTATAATAAAATGTTTTTAATTTAACCCTTTTATATGTTATTGCAGATGACCCCCCTTTGCATCAACAGAGAACTAGGCGTGCATTGAGATCTAATGAGAGGGTAGATGATCATGATGATGATATCGATACTCATCTTAACAATTACATCTTAAAAACTAGAAATCAAAAGAAAATAAATAAATGATGGTCATCTATGCACTTTAATTGATAATGACTGATTTTTATATGCCAATGAATTTAATTATGTGGTAGTGAATGCTCATAAATTTTATAATGTGTTAATGAATATTATCGTGTGATAATTAATGAATGTCACATTTTATATTAATGTGTGAATGAATGTTAGATGTTAGATGAACTTTAGAATGTTAGATGAACTTTAGATGAATGTTAGATGAACTTTAGATGTTAGATGAATTTTATTAATGGATGAAATAATGAATGAATGTTAGATGTTAACGAGGAATTTAGAGTGATGTTAGGGGGGGGGGGGGTGGGGGGGTGGGCGGGGGGGGGGGGGTGGGTGGGGCCAAATGAGCTTCCACCTTCACGTGGTTGGCCCTGTTTAGTACAGAATATAAAACTATTCTCGAAACAAAGTGAAGCTCAATAAGTTTGTTCCTTATATAGGGTCTCAAGTGTAGCTTTTATCCCACTCTTAACATTGCAAGGCTTCAAATGGTGTTCTAATATTGGTTTCTCCATCTCCCACTGACATCTTGTCTTTATCCTAAGAACTCTCACCGAGCTATGATACATGGATGAGCAAAAGATGTCCCTTACAGGCTACACATATATAATATGGTAGATCTAGGGAACAAATATACTACAACATAGAATGAGTCAACTTGAATCTATAGTTTCTTCATTCACAATGAAAATTCAAATTACAAACCATATTTTAGATTTAATATTCATATTTATCTTCATCATGATCATAGCCATCACGGTCAACATTTGGTTCAACTTCATTTGAACCACAGTCCATGTCGGGTACCATTCTAAGGCATGGAGTGTGGTCATACCCATGTTACCATAATAATGAGTTAGCCTATAAAATTATGAATAAAATACCTCGTGTATCATATTTATAATATTGCAAGTGCACCCAGGATTGGCCCAAGCACCCAAGTTCCTACCAAAGGAACCCAAGTCGAACCCAAAGGAGAACAAAAGTAGAATCGGAACCCAGCCTCAAACAAATAACTAGATAACTTGGCTTTTTTCTAATTCAAGTTTATTTCTGAATTCTTCTCCAATTCCAACCTGATTATTCCATATTTTGTTTTCCAATTTTCCTTCTTCCTCGCTCCAAATTCAAGGATCACCACCCATGACTTATGTTGTTATTTCCTTTTACTAATTGTGCTATTTCAAGGATCACCACCCATGACTTGGTTAAGATGATGAATGCTGGAAATGCCTTTATTACCAAGGAATCACTACCTGCCATTAATGAATATTAATGATCATTCTTTCCTAAGGGTAATCATTGTTTGTGTATGCTAATCACCCAAGTCTTTGGCTATGATTTGCATGCTGTGAGGTTTGTCAGAAGTGGGGGTATGACATGCTAGTTGGATTATAACATATTGACACTTACACCATGAAAAAGACAAATAATTAAATAGAAAGAGAGGACCAACTGAACCATCTTGTGGTCAGTCTATATCACATTGAGAAACAACGTCAAGACTCGAGAATCAAAACAATCAAAATTTTCTTCAAGACCATGAATGATCAACAACATTCCATTAGAAAACAAAACACTAATCTATATTATCATTAAGCCATAAAATATGTCTTTAAATTTTAGAAGCATCACAAGAACTTTCAAGAAACATAGTACTATCCAAGGACCAAAATGAATACCCTCCAGATGATTATGATTATGTTGATGTTGATGTCTATAATTTATGTCTAATGATTATGATGATGTTGATGTTGATGTCTATAATTTATTTCACTTACTGATGCTTGCCTAGATTGAATTTTGAATTGCCAGGCGAGAGAACACTTTCAAAGTTTAGGGTCTGTTCTACATGATACTCCTAGTTACAGCTCAAATGCAACTTAACATATTTTTGATGCTGGGAAACCCACTACAGAAACTCATCTGTAGGTGAAATTTAATGATGTGAATCTTGGCATTGTTAATGTTATTACTTTTCCTCACATTTCATATTTGTGAAAATGTTTCTTGGCACTATCTTATTCTTATTACAATGTTCTTTGTTGTGGGGTAGGAGGTCAATCTTCATTGTGGGGGACAGTGAAGATTTCTCTGACAAATAGCAGGTCTTCTTTAGTATCTTATAATAACATGCTAAACTGATAAAGGTGTTATGGGCATTTAATCTGCAATTACTAATAGACTAAGCATATTATTACTATGCTTAATGTTCCATTTAAATGCATTTAACACAAAAAACAAATTTACAAAACTGAACCAATGGCATGTTTACAACAAAGATGTGTTTAGGAGTTTGCTCCTTGTTTAATGTTAATTGTTCCTGCACAATCCACTCATACAATAGTGAAATGCTATGTGGAAGGGATGGTTGATAGTGTTCCTTGAGGGAAGGGGGATTGTGAAAGACTTGTTATCATTGTATTGTGTATTTCCAATATGTTTGGTTGCAGGGAAGACCAGGAGAATGAAGGATCACTCACTGATTGCATGATAACTTAGTTTTGAAGGGTCATTAGAAGAGGGGAATGAAGGATCACTCAATGATTGCATGATAACCCCACCAAGCATTCTTTCCTTTAATTTTCCACAATATCTCAAAGTATGATCATTATTCTTTACTTTCTTCTATATGCTATTCTTTCTATGGTTTTGTTATCTCAAAAATATATCAAAAACATTGCAGATGTGCATATAAAAGTAAAATATTGTCCTTAAATTGTTCCACATTGAAGCATTTCCTCTTTGGAGTATTGTCTTCATTTGTACAATATCTATCAAAAATGGTTCCCATATTTCTTCAAGATCTATTTTAATCTTTATATTGCAATTTTGATTAGATTTGACCTATAGTTGATTTCATTAGTATTTTATAACATATACTCCTAATGTGAAATGTGGAGAGAAAGAAAGAGACACACTAGGTATGAATTACACAATATACCCATAATCACTTAGCACTTAAATAATAAATTATGGACAGGGAACAACCCCCTAACCTCTGGATGTTTGTTTCATGTTGGCCCCTTATTATATGCAAAGGTAGGCCTCTCTTAATTAGGCTAACAACCACAGTGTAGGGGCCATAAATTATGGAACCCAAAATAGTGCACACTTGTATTAAATTAGGTTCAGTATACTACAAGGGAATGGAAACCATGCAATAGTGCCTCATGGGGATGGAAGAAACCCTTCACCAAGAAGATGGTTGTGTCTGCAATATTTACTAGAGGCAAAGAACATAATTTGGTTCCAACAATTACCCCTAGAAGATAATGGCACCCACAAAACACTTGGAAAAGATAGCACTCACTATATCTTTTATCACTCTTTTAAAGCTGGGACAATAAATCTCAAAGATTGATCAACGAATTCTTGAACACAAAGAGCCATTGACAGATATGATTCATGTGTACAATAGCCAACAACCAGTTGTTCCAATCATGGTGTCCAATAATTATGTTAGAAAAAGCATCTACAAATCCCTTACACAACCATAATAGATTCAAACCATGAACTATAAGAACCTAACAATGGGACTAACAAAGTTACAGCCTAAACAAATCTTGATCATATTCCACCCTATTGTAAGGCCCAAGAAGTAACTCTATATTAAAGCTACACATTCCTCTAGATGAAGCTCAAAGTTCAAGTAGCTGAAGCATATCAATACTTGAATGAATATAGGAATAATTTGATGTACAATCATTTGCTAGCTTGGTTTGTGGGTTTTCCACATAATATTTTCCCTTTAACCACATTTATAGTTTGAGAAAATCAGAAAAAATTGTTTCAGATTTATATTATCCTTTTGAACTAGCACACTACCATCAAAATGCATAATCATTGGTCATCTCAAGAAAATTTCTTTTGATTAGTAGGATATCCTTATAAAAATTTGATGCATTAATTTCTTGTGAATTATCGACTGCTATGTATCCTACAACTATGGAAGGAATATTGTTGGTGTTAGGTTTCATTTATTATTGAATTCAATGGTTTCCAAGATGTGTTGAGGAGTTTCCTCCTTATTTAATGTTAACTATTCCTGAACAATCCACTCATACAATAGTGAAGTTACAAAACTGAACCGATGGCATGCTTACAACAAAGAAATAGAATGATAATAATATGCTGAAAATTCTATTATGTTTAATACATGCCAAAGGACCGCATTGTAAATTGTTGTCACTAAAATGACCGCATTCTACTGGTGTCATGCCCTAGCCCATGCTTTAACTCCATTATTTGATGTTATTGGTGCTTGTGCTCAAGAATATCCATTTTTTTGAAATGTTGATTGTGGTTATCAAATGGATAGCCCGTGAGCTTCTAGCTAGGTGCCATTTGTATTGATAGCTTAGGGCATCAAATGTATTGTATCATTGATAGTTGATACTTTGTTAAAAGGAAATAGGACAAAGAACAATTTTTATTTAGTTTCTCTATTTTGATCCCTAAGTGGCTTACAACCCTAGAGAAGTATATGCAGATTTACGGATGTAGTTGCAAGATACATAGCAACTAATAATTCACAATAAATACATGCATCCAATTTGAATAGAAATTAATACAAAGAACTAGGGTCCTCTAATGGCCCAATCATCTGGACCTTGACTGTCCCCTCAACCAATGACCCTTCAAAACTAGGTTATCATGCAATCAGTGAGTGATCCTTCATTCTCCTGGTGAGCTTCTAGGTAGGTGCCATTTGTATATTTGATAGCTTAGGGCATCAAATGTATATTGTATCATTGATAGTTGAGACTTTGTTAAAAGGAAATAGGAAAAAGAATGATTTTGATTTAGTTTCTCTATTTTGATTTGTAAGTGGCTTACAACCGTAGAGAAGTATATGCAGATTTATGGATGCAGTTGCAGGATACATAGTAGCTGCTAGTTTACAAGAAATCCATGCATCTAATTTGAATAGAAATTAATACAAAGAAATAGGGTCCTCCAATGGCCCAATCATTGGGACCTTGACTGTCCCCTCAACCAATGACCCTTCAAAACTGGGTTATCATGCAATCGGTGAGTGATCCTTGATTCTCCCGGTCTGCCCTACAACCAAACATATTGGAAATACACAATACAATGATAAAAATTCTTTCACAATCCCCCTTCCCTCAAGGAACACTATCAACCATCCCTTCCACATAGCATTTCACTTTTGTATGTGTGGATTGTGCAGGAACAGTTAACATTAAACAAGGAACAAACTCCTCAACACATCTTGGAAACCATTGAATTCAATAATAAATGAAACCTAACACCACCACTATTCCTTCCATTCACTTCTACCAAGATTAAATCATTTAATCCATTCAACATTACATATAATCATTAGACAGTTACATTTCCTAACTGTGTAGAGGAACAGTCACGACCAAAACTATCAAAACTACTTTCACCCTTGCACTAGCTATTCCAAACTTCAAGTAAAATGAGCAATATGCTATATCAAATAATTCATATTCATAGTAACCATTTGAAGGATCATTTTTTCAATGAACCCTCTGACTGTACCCCTGCGGCAGAGAAAGGAAACCTCAAGATAGAGAAAGGAAACTTAGTAAAACCAGTCTATGTCGATGTTTGTGAGGGTACATTCATGATAAGTGCCTCTCAAACCTCTCCAAACATGTAAGATTTTCTTTAAATACTTTATTGATCTCTTCTAAACATTAACCAAATCAAACCTACATTTGAATCCACACACAATAACCCCAAAATGAAGGGTTTTGTATCCTTTAATGAATCTCAGTCACTGGTAGCGCATGGACAATCAAACCAGTAGTCTCCAAAGCATTCAATAAGTGACTGGATTGTATTTAATACACACTATTCCTTCCATTCATTTCTACTGAGAATAAAGCATTTAATCCATTCAACATTACATATAATCATTAGACAGTTACATTTCCTAACTATGTACTAGAGGAACAGTCAGGAAATGTAACTGTCTAAATGATCCAAACATTTGAAAATAGTGAATCGATATCCTTGAGCACAAGCACCAATAATATCAAATAATGGAGATAAAGCACGGGCTAGGGCACAACACCAGTAGAATGCGGTCATTTCAAAGAGCATTTGTGATCAAATAAAATGCAATGCATTTGAAATTTGCAGTCGAATATGATGCCAAATTCTCGAAAGATGAAGAAATTACATACCTTCTCTTGCACTCAGCTTTCGCTCCTCTATCCAATCAAAATAAAAATGATGAGGCTGTTTCACTTTTTTTTTTCATAGCCAAATCTTCCTTGTACCACACAAAGAACATGTGATTGGTTCAATTTTGTAATTTGTTTTTTGTGTAATTAGTAATTGGCAGATTTAATGCAGATAACACCTTTATCAGTTTAATTAGCATGTTATTATCATATCAAATAAAGTATGTTTAAGAATTGTTGGGACTGGTCCTTTTGCGTGTATTAAACATAATAGAATTTTTAGCATATTATTATCAATCTATTTCTTTGTTCTAAACATGCCATTGGTTCAGTTTTGTAGATTTGTTTTTTGTGTTAAATGCATTTTTCGTGAGGAGGGGTCTTGTTCTAAGGAGATTGATGAAGATTGTGCACCTCAAAAACCAATTCATAAGGTACCAATCCATGTTTCCTATTCGCTTATATTTTTGGTTTGGTAAATCTCCTTATAAGTTTCATGTCCTTTCTTTTGATTACTATGGATTTGATATATATCTTACATTTAACATTCAACTTCTTTACATTTTAGAACATGTAGTGTGTTTTTTTAGGATTTTACCAAATCAAATTTTAACATAAACCAAAAACACCAAACTAATATCTTGCCCTTGCAACGTGACAAAATATTTGCATTTGACCAATAACTGCAAGCAATTGAACGATAAATCCACATCCCTGTATCTTTGTAAAATACATGGAACATCAAAAAGATGGCTAAGTGGCTGCCACCATGATTTTTATCTACTGAATATGGGAAAAAAACACACCAAAAGGAATCGAATAGAAAACATGATTGGTCATTTCAGAGAGCATTTATGATCAAATAAAATGCAATGCCTTCTCTCGCTCTTGATCAGCTTTCACCCGCTCATTTTCTCCCAATCCTTTTCTCTACAATCAAAATAAAAATGATTTGGCCATTTCAAAACAATGAATCAATATCCTTGAGCACAAGCACCAATAACATCAACTATTTTGATTTGTGGGTACCCTAATGTTGGCAAGAGTTCTTTTATTTATAAGATTACTCTGCAAGCTTGAAGAAGCGATATATTTTGGCAAATGAAGAGTGGAAAGATGATGATGTTCCTGAGATCATGGATGGACACAATGTTGTAGATAGAATGGGAAGACATCTTTTGAGCCTGGCCCTGGATCCTTCGACAATTGGGGTAGGATCAAGACCCAAGCTAAAAAGATGTCTTCCTTTTTGTTGTGGAATATAGGCTCTGTTGTTGCAACAATGACAGACTGCGATGTACATATCACAACAACTGAGAAACATAAATGTAGGCATCATGGTCATAATTTTTTGGAGACACAACATAATTGAGTGCTATTCCCAGATGATGCAAAGAAACCACTACTTTGCATCATCTCAGAAAACCACTCAATTATGTTGTGTCTCCAAAAAATTGTGACTGTGATGCCTACATTTATGTTTCTCAGCTATTGTGTCCCAAGACCCCTTATGACCCTTTACGATTCTTAAGAATACATCTTAGAGGTCTTAAAATGTCGTAAAGGGTCATAAGAGGCTCCTAGGAGGGGCTAGGTGAGCTTCCACCTTCACGTGGTTGGCCCTGTTAAGTAGAGAATGTTAAACTATTCTTGAAACAAAGAGAAGCTCAATAATTTAAGGTCTCAGTCCACGGAGATGCTAAAAAAATGATGAGAATCAATGATGAAGAGTTTTTAGATCCTGAGAAGACGTATATGGAGTGGAGGCCAGATTGAGTACCAGTGCAGAGATGATGATTCAGTAACCTACATCTATAAAACCTTCACAATTATCCCTTCTTTGGCCTCCACTCATTCCTCTTCTCAAAAATAGTTATCTAGAAACTTTGGATAGTGCTTTCTCATCCATGCATGAAATGTGCTAGTGATCATATAAAATTACTTTAGGCCTTCAGTATTGATGAGATGTACAAGTGTAAAATGTTTTTGCGAGACTGTGATCAATTTTTGCAATGTACATAAATGCAAGGCGGTGATTATTCTCGACGATTGACAGGTAGCTAGGACTAAAGATAACACAACTCAAGAGACCATCATAGGTTGTCTCTTTCTTCAGTCTATATTATTGACAGAATGTTTTACCTTTCATTAGCTCATCAAATCTAGGGATTTGAAAGAATTTAATAGAATATTTTCATGACAACGTATATTATTTAAGTTGATGTTGCATGAATTTATCTACTTTGCGCACTTGTATACTATGAAGATGGCGATAAAGAAGCATCTCCTCCCATGGCAATGCTTCTTTATTGCCGTCCTCATTGTCTACAAGTGCGGGAAGTAGATAAATTCATGCAACGTCAACTTAAATAATATACATTGTCATGAAAATATTCTATTAAATTCTTTCAAATCCCCAGATTTGATGAGCTAATGAAAGGTAAAACATTCTGTCAATAATATAGACCGAAGAAAGAGACAACCTATGATGGTCTCTTGAGCTGTGTTAACTTTAATGTGCCTATCCATTGGTTTTTTGACAATTCATAAATAATTCTGACAGAAGCGCTATGCATTCGACAGACAAAATGTCAGAAAAAAATAATTTATGACATTTCGTGTGACAGTAATGCTATACATTCGACAGGGAACCCTGTCGGAGAATAGTGCAGAACTGTCACTATTCCGACAGTTTAAGTGTCGTAAAGAGGATATATTCTACAGAATTTTTGATAGTGAGGCCATATCACCGACAGGTAGATCTTTCAGAATATGATGCTAACTGTCGGTATTCCAACAGTTATACCATCGAAAATAATATGGTTCGACAGTTAGTTCCGACAGAGATTGTATATTTTTGATAGGTCTTGTTATCAGAATTTCGATGGATGAACCGCAGGAAATGCCATTTTGAAGTTGTTTTCATTTGCAACTTTTCAACATAAGATGGTGTCAGTAAACTGACAGTAGGTCTTCTGTCACAATCTTCTATGCAAAAATGACAACGGACTCATGTGTCAAAATTATGACAAATGGCCATCGAAATTTGGCCCCAAATGTAGTAGTGGTGCATTATGATGGATTGATTTAGATGATTATTATGAGGTAATTGAATTATAGACTTCATGGTTAAACTATATTGACATGTGAAATTATATGATGATTTGATTTTGCATATGCTTTTGTGAGTAAATGTGGTTCATGTAGAAATTTTATTACAAATTTTTTTTTGATTAATGGTGAATTATGTGAATGCAAGTGTGAATGATATATGCTTAAATGTTGTCAATTATTTACATTGATTTTATGTATGGCTTTCTTGGACTACTGATATTTGGATTTAGTTTTGTAGGAAATTTGATCATGGAAATAAATCGAGGAACCAAGGTTAGACCATTGTGAAATCAATGAAAGCTAAGGTTGCGTCTAATGAAGAGACAAAACCTCCTTGTTGTGTATTTTATTTCATAAATATAATTTTGTATGATTGTATTAATTATAAATTGTAAATAGGTGATCATCCTAATGGTCTTGCCTATTGGAAATATAGATGGAGTAACTCAGAGGGGGGGGGTGAATTAGTTAACCACAAAAATATTACCACAGATCCTTTAGATGTCTTATTAAATCATTTACTGCTGTTACTCAGCAAACATACAAAGAAATGCTGAAACTCGGTTATTGTAGTGAGTATTAATTATAACTATTCTTAAGTATTCATCAGTGATTAACATGCATGCTTAAAGAAAATAACATGAACACAAGAGACACCAGATTTAACATGGAAACCCAATATGGGAAAAACCACCAATGTAACTAGTTACTATTTTTCACTCTTCTGAAGTGATACCCTGTTAGGAGCCAACCCAGTAAAAGGTTACAAAACACACTGTTAGGTGTGACCTTGTTAGAGGATTTAATCACCCTATTAGGAGTGGCCTTGTAATAGGTCTTGAAACAATTCAATAGAACTGTCACCTTGTTAGAGGATTTACAAAATGGCTGTTAAACCAACTCGGTTAAGAGATTTTGAAATCACTACTACAATGGTAAGAAAGTAACAATGAAATGACCTGAATAATGATGCAACTGAATTGTTGATTATAGATCTCTGTTCTGCTTCACTAGATCCTTCCTGATCAAATATATCTCTACTACTCCTCAAGGATATCTAACCATCCTTCAAAATTCACTCACACTTTCCTTCAAAATGATTTGCATGTTCGCTCATCCACACACTCTTCTTCTTTCACACTTGTCCACACTTTCACTCTTTTTACTTGCACACATTGAATTCACAACTTGACCTTCTATATATGCCATTCGGATTGTCCATTCACATTGTCAAGTCGGCACTAATAATCATTACCAACATTACTAATCATTACCATAGTCATCTTGAATAAACAAACTTTATTCCTCAAATTAACAAAATTCTTTACTGGGTCGACCTTGCTCGGTAAACACTAATCCAAAAAGAATTCCTTTGGTGACTGAGGGAACTCAGTTACCACTATAGATTCTGCAACATCCTTTGGAGACCGAGAGATCTCGGTAAACACAGAAAACCACCTTGTTGACCGACTAAGCTCGGTAAACACTAAGAATCACTTAACTGATCAACTAAACTCGGTAAACACTGAGAACCGCTTTGCTGACCGACTGAGCATGATAATTGATATGACATTTATGTGACATCAAAGACAACACACAATTAATCTAACAATCTCCTTCAAACAATTGTATCCAACAATCTCCCTCTTTGGCATTGATGGCAACACAACATGTCATAGCACAATGAAATTTCACAAAAAACATAGAGTAAGGAACATATCCTTAGCTTCATTCTAATTCCCATCTATGAGAACTCCCTCTGTCAGCAAACTTCTCTTCCTGACTGAAAACTCTCCTTCTTAGAAATCTTAAGAAATTTCTTGAAATATGATAGCAAACTCTCCCTCTTTGACAACACATGTCAAAGACAACAATTACCAGGTGAATAGCAATGTACCTTGAGTACTGATTCAAATGCAATGATTCCTTGACTAAGCTGCATCAACTGACTGATCTTCAATATGCTCTAGTTGATGCATCACTAAAACTTCATTTAGTGAGCCTCGAATAGGGGAATGACCCCTAACTTACCTCTTAGATACAAGAATGCATCCTTAGGTAGTGGCTTGGTGAATATATCTGCAATCTGTTCTTTTGTATGAATATATTCCAATCTGATTTCCTTGTCCTACACCAATTCTCTGACAAAGTGATATTTTATAGCAATGTGCTTGGTTTTGGAATGCATTACTAGATTCTTTGAAATATTTATTGCACTTGTATTATCACAAAACATAACAACTGGTTCTTTGATCTCAACCTTCATGCCTTCCAATAACTATTTAAACCAAACAATATTAGAGCAGTTTACTGCTATAGCAACATATTATGCTTCTACTATGGATTGGGATGTGCAATTTCACTTTTTACTGGTCCAAGATACCAACCTCTTGCCAAGAAAGAATGCTCCACCACTTGTACTCTTTCTGTCATCAATGTTTCCTACCCAATCAGCATCAGTAAACACTTTTAAGTCTAGATTGCCTCCAAATTTATACCACAAGCCATAATCTTCAGTTCCTTTCAAGTATCTCAAGATTCTTTTGATTGCCATCATATGATTTTCTTGGGTTTTGCTGAGAATCTTGCTACTATACCAACTGCTAAGGCAATATCAGGCCTTGTATGAACTACATACTGTAATTTTCCAATCATTGATCTGTATAAGGTTTGATCTACTTCTTTTGAATTTTGTAGTGTCCCTTGACACTTGTAATATGTGTTGTGTTGGCATGAAAAGACCTTGTGAGTGGGATGCAGTGTGACACTTACCTTGGGGTTAACTTGTAGTGTTCCCATGTAGACCCCTTGGTTAGGAAGCTATAAATTGGGTCAAATATTTTTGAACCCGTAGGTAAACTTCAAGGGGGTTTTTGGAGGGTTAAATGAAACCCTGGGGTGTAGTTTGGGTCAATTTTAACTACCCCACTTGGTATACTATTGGTTGGGGGCTAGATTTTGGTCAAAATAGAGCACATAACTCATTTATGACCCATCTAAAATTCCTCTAAAGTAAAGTGGCGAATTTTGAGTTTGGAAAAAGAGGACAAGCCCATCTGCTTTTCCCTATTTTTGGTCTCCATCTCATTTATGAGGGGAGACAAGAATTGAGAGGACTTTCTTGAGTCATGCCCTCTTTATGATAGTCGGTTGGGGTTTTGGTAAGAAGCCCCTTTTAGATGAACTTTGGAGAAACTTGTAGGTTGATCACCCACTCTCTATCTTTAGAGACTACTAGAGTTAGTGAAGACCTTGGAAAAAGGATTAGACAAAAAGGATAGATCTTCATCAAATTCATTTTCTATAAGCTTGGAGCAAGGTTGGTTGCACTCTTTCCATGGAAGGAATTTCTCTATGTGTTGTGTTTGTAGTCTTGTAGTTTACATGTCGTATTTTATGTTGTTTGAATGCATTTCATTTCAAGCTCTTATTTTCTTGCCTTCTTGTGTGTGTGTGTGTGTTTATGGGAGTTCAAGTCCATACTCACCCTTGGGAGGGAAGATTAGCCTTGTGGGTGAAGGGTTTTTGGACAAACCATGTAGTGTAGTGTCTCTCCCCATGGAGGAGAGGGATATGGCATGGAGTATGGGCTCCATGTTGCCATTTTTGTTGTTATACTTTGGGGGCCATAAGGGGAGATTTTTTTGTAAATAAAGATAAGTATTATGTGTTGAAAATGAGTCTTGTGAAGGTATTGTATATATTTGTATTTTGGAAATCTTCTCTTGGCTGCATCGTCCACCTTAACTCCATTTATGGGTCTTTGGTTTCCTATTGTGTAAGCTATGATTGGGTGCATTTTTTTATGATTGATATGTGGTTGTAAAATGTGGATTTGAATGTGTGTAACCCATCTACCTTTGGTTCCCCAAGCTCAGGGGTGGCCTCTTAGAGGCCTAGGTTTAGAGGTGAGCCTCTATGGTCATTGTCAAGATGTAGTATCTAATTGAAATGGTAGATTCTCAAAATTGAATGTTTAAGATAACCTATGATCATAGATCAAAATTTCTCCTTAGGAAGAAACAAACACAAATAATGTTTTCAATATCTTCCTATTCTTAAAAGGAATATAAGGGAAGAAAATATAAAACATAATGTCTCTAGAAGTCACTTAAAGGTATGCATATTGTTAAAGAGTACCACAATCAAATCAAGGTTCCTAGACCTAGCTAAATAAAGTGACATCATATAAGATTATGAAAATATATGCAAATTAAGATCCAAATTTGATAATTTAGAGACATAAACTATGATGGAAATAATATTAAAGAGGACATGAATGTACTCAATGATTTCCTCCAAATATACAAGAAAATACTTATAAGGAAAATTTGATAGACTTGTTAATTTCTCATCCCAAGGAGATGACTCTAGATGCTAATAAATATCCCACTGAACTAAATACTGGATGTAGCACTAAGTTGAAGTATGATATGGTGACTTTTATGAGATCTTACTACATGTCATCTAGTTAAACTACTCATCCCTAGATGTTGTCTCTACACATGATATTTGAAATCTTATGAATATCATTTATACATTTATAAATTTAGGAATGCAAAAGTCCTTAATGTCAAGATCCTAACTCAAGATAAATAAGCTAAGCTCTTTTTACAAAAAGTCAAAAATCTAAAGAATTTACAACATAATGAAACTATGAATTGTTGAAATCTGATATTAGTAAGAGACAAACCTAATAATAAAAATAGAAGAATATAACAAAATTTATTCATATAGAATAACACATTGAGAGGGTGGCCAAAATGTGATCCAAAATGTTGGTACAAACAAATCTCATTAAACTATGAATAATTAAAATATGATATCATTAAAGAGATAAACCCAATATTAGCAAAGTTTATAGAAAAATGACATGTATTCATGTATATAGGATCATATGTTAGATTTATCTATACAAGTACTTTTCAGTGGAAGAAATGATTATTTACTTGCGCTCATGCTCATTAATTAATTTTTTATGGTGTTATTGACGTTGGGAATTGATGGATTTGAAGAACCTGATACTCTCACCAATTATAGGTCATCTAGATGATCCTGGTGGTATCCTTTTCTTCTTGTCATTCATTCTCCATATTACTTGTTTTCCTAATACAAGCAAAATTACTACTGATAAAATGAAAGTGACAATCACTGCGAACATCATCTACTACTCCATTTCCTTGTGTTCGACATTCCCTCACCAAATATTACTTTTAAGGGTTCATAATAAATAATCCAAAATAAATATGGGGAAGATACCCAAATTTGTATCCATTCATTTTGGACTATTGACATGTAATCACCCAAAAAGGTTATTGTAGGCCCCTCTTTACTTAAAAATCTCTATATTGCATAGTTTGTGGACTTTTTTTCAATTTTATTGTATGTACGAGTTTTTGATAGAGTAGTGTAGTTTATTTTTAAATTATACAATAGAATGGAATCATATCTTCAAGTATTACTATTAATGCAAAAGTCAAGATGTAAGGTGATCATGTTGTGCACTTATATATATATATATATATATATGGAATCATACCTTCAAGCATTAATAAGGTTATGTTACACATCAACTATAATATGTTATTGAAACATGCAAGTACAGCTAATAGAAAATAAAGAAGGGAAATTTGAGTTCAACAGTAGGCCAACTATATAATCATTATATGAGCTAGGCTATTTAAAAAGCTTCTAGATCATCCAATGATCAATTCCATAACCTACATGCATTCATACTACCAAAAAAATACCTTCTAGTGTTAAGACCTAAAACCAAGCACCCAACATAAGCACGCCAAACCATAGTCATGAAGACCCACGTTACTCCATATTATCAGGGAGCCAAAAATACATGTCCAACATGAATACTCTACTACACACAACCATAGAATGAATAAAAAACACCATGCATGAGGGTTATAATATATTTCCAAACATGAGCTTCGTATCAATATCAAATCAAATGCAACCACGTGATCAACCCTATAAAACTCTATCTTTGCATCCTTAAAAAATTATTATTGTATCTTGAAGACAAGATCAACTACAAAAATTCCACTTGGACAAGGATTATTAGTTAAGTGATTCCATCAAAATAGATTCCCTTTGGCTTGTTGGACTAAGAAATCACAATAGAGTAAATCCACATGCAAGCAATACACAAGTTTATGCAAGTACATGAAACACACATGCAAGTACATACAACTCACATTATGCAAACACATGAAAACCATGAATCTAAGATCTAATACTAAATAAAAGGGAAAGACAAACCTAGTAAGACCTTCGAGATCTAGTATAGACCTATAGTATCCTATGTTTTTCTTTTAAATAATATGTTCAACAACATGATACAAGCACATACTACTAACCCATTAAAAAAAAAAGGTATAGCTAATTTCTCATCCATTAACCCTTAGAGGAAAGATATTTTAGTTAGTAGATTTGATAAAATTTCAACAATGTAACAACATATAAATCGACACTTCAAGAGCATGAAAAAAGAATCATTGAATAAAGATAAACAAATGAGAAGAAGAAATATTGTACACGAGAAAACCCTTTTGGGTAAAAAAAACTTCACACACCAAAGCATCAAACCAATGCATTAATCTACAACAAACTATTAGAATATACTTGTTGGATCCAAGAATTTTTATGGAGTCTATAATCTTGCTCTTCTAGAGGAAATCCAATAGTATAACCTTGTAAGAAAATATTTTCCTCACTCCTGTTTTAGATCCATATAGAAGACATACAATATATAGAGAAATATAAGTTTGAATTGGCTTCTAGACAAAGCCAAAAGAGAGGGTCATCCAAATTCACGTGACACATTTTCCAACCACATTGAAGCATGCAAATGATATTGAAGATCATTTTTTAATCCTTCTCATATACCTCCAAATTTGGGCACTTCATTTTTGGTAAAAATAGGTATATTTGATGCTCTAACACAACTTACAATTGTCATAAGATTGGTCATAATAATTTGTCATACAATATTGACTTACACAGGTTTCTTGATACTCCTAAGAGTTATTTTGTTGTCATTATTTATGATGAAGTCATAATGATTGTCAAATTCATTCGGTAATGAAGGAAAGTCAAGTCGGTAAAGCACACAAGCTATCCAGTAAAAGAAAATAAAGAAGAGATAGTTTTCGGTAAAGACAAATGAAGTTTAGTCACCGAGAAAGGAAGAATCGAGCACTGAACACTAAGTTGTACTACAACATCCACTGAACTGAGAGATGATACAATTACTAAGAAACAAGAAAATGTATAACCGAGCATTACAAGCCAAGACAAGGAGAATCTATAGATACATTGAATATGGACACCAAGAAGAAAAAGGTTTACAAATCTTGAGGAGATTGTCTAACAGAGCATTGGAGATTCAAACATGATGATTATGCATGATTACAAGGAGAGATCCACCAATGAGAATTAAATGTGAAATATGCATTGAAGGAGTAACCAATGCTAGCACCTCTTAAAGAGATGATTTTATAACATTTCCACCACTTCTAGAATTGTATATAATGGATCTAAGTGAGAAGATCAATACGCATGTGAGAGGAATGTAATGTACGGATGTGAAGCAGAGATTGCAGAGAAAAGGTGATGAGAAGAGAAGCCACTAAGTAACACAGCAGTAAAGAGCAGAGAGTAATTTTGATTCAAAATTGAATCTACCAAGTACATAATTGATATTGTGAGTGATGCACAATATGAGGTAATCTGTTAATGAGCATAAAGAGTCTGAAAAGTATATGATTGATGCAAGTACTACATACATATTTATTACTAATTAAGTTTGTAATCAAAATTGTAAAGTCTCTTAACTAAGCATATCTTAACAGGTCTTACATTGTAAATCCTAAATAACCAGGTACAGTTCTTAAACTAGAATTGTGAAATCCTTTAGCAAGGTAGGCTTAACTGGTCTTTAGACTCTTAACCAGGTTAATAATCTTAACAGGGTAAGCTATCAAAAATAGCTAACATTGTAGCTCTAATCGAGAAGACTTTTTACTATAATAGTGAAGTTTTGTGGGTGTCATCCCCACCACAATTTTTATCCTCTAACAAGGATTTCTATGATACCAAAATGAATGTGTTATGAGTTATATTTTGTGTTGATGTTTTATGAGATGCATGTAAAGTTTTGAATTCAGTGAATGGTTAAGGAAGATAGATAAAATTGTTTACAATACCGATTCAGCCCTCCCCTCTTAGTACACACCTTTCCATAATTAGCCCAACAGTTCCTAAGATGCTAACACATGGAAAAATGTCTCTACTAAAGTGGGACTCCTACTTTTTGTAATGCCCCTCTCATAGTTTTCTTTTCAGTTTTACAATTGCCAAAAAAAATTAAGCCATTTTCATATGTGTGTTATTTATTTCAAGGATATTTGAGGTTTATGAATGTATGACATTTTATTGAATAATCATGAATTAGATATTTTTGAGTTATTTTCGTGTTGAATAAATGAAAATGATGATGTTTTTTATATGTTATGGTTATTTCATTTCGATGACTTATATCTTAGGATATCATTGATGCTTATGGTTTTACTGACCCCATACTTGCATGTGTATGGTTGATTTGTATGCTTTATATTTATATTTGACGTGTTTGATGTGGTTGAGGGATGGAGTCAGAGTTACTTGCTTGTGAGATCCACACGATTGGTTGATCCCCGCCAACACTTGTTTATATTTATACATGTATGTACATGTTCATCTTTTATGTAGGTTTGCAGGTACCGGGCATCGACTTCCCTAAATTGCCAGGATGAGCGTGCCCTATATCAAAATCTCAATGGTAAGAGAGGGGAGGTAACATACAAATCCAAATCCCAACCCAAGCCATTGATTGTCCTAAATATTGGGCAAGTATCTATTTCTACCCATCTGAATTTTTCAAGGTGACATGAATTCGTGAGCCCTTCCTTGGTGTTTGTTTGATATAGAGTTAGTTGATTTTTGAGTTTTGGGAGTCAAGTGGATTTGCTTGTGTGAATTATTTGATTTAAATAATTAAATTAGGAGTAATTATGAGATTTGAATAGTTATATTTTTTGAATGTGGAAATATTAGATATAGAGAATATTTAATTATTAAGGTTAATTAAATACCTTTGTTAATTAAAAGATTAAATTTAGAATTAAAGGGTTTAATTAATTATTAAATCCAAATATAAAATTAAAAGGCATAGTTGATTTATTTAATATTTAATTTATCAATTTGCATAGTTATTTATGTGTTAAAATATTTATTAATTAATTAAATATTTATATGCTATTTAAGTTGCACATTTGGTTTAAGTGAAAATTGAATTAGAATTTAAAGTTAAAAGTTGAGTTAGAAATCTTAATTAAAAAAGTGCATTATTTTATTATTAAGTGATTGGAATCATGCAAGTGATTGATGAAAACTAGGTAGAGAGAGTTGATTTATATTTTTTAGGGTTTCTAGGTATTATTTTCAATTACATCTATAAGGTTTCAGAGGAGCTCTTCGATGAATTTGGAAGATTTTTTTAAAGCTTGGTTTTGGTGAGCATTGTTTTGATATTGTTTGAAAAGCTTGGATTTCGAAGATTGATTTGGTCTTTCTTGGCTTCATATTTTCAGACGTTGGTTGAGGTAGGGTTTGAAACCCTCTTTTTGTAAAATTCTACTTTTGGAAAGATTGTATGTTTCGTGTCTGGGATTGTTATGTGAATGATTTGGAATTGGCTTCTATTTTAAATTAGTTTTGTTGTGTGAAAATTTAGATTTAATTGATGTTAGCTTTGATTTGGTATTCTGTTTGGGTGGTTTGAAAACCCTAGAATGAAATCTTAGGTAATTGGGCAAGTTTTCTCAATTAGGGTTTTACACATAATAGATAGGTAAAATTATCTCATTATTTTGCATAAGAAATTATTAAACTTGCATGTGGAAATCAAATTCAAAAGAAAGATTGGATCAATCAGAATAACCTAGTACCCATTAAAAAGAAACTCAAAAAAATATATGTATATGCATGCTTTAAATGAATGAAGGTTTGATTTTTGAATCTATTATTTAGTTTTTTTTAATTATGGCTTGTTGTTCTTCTCAAAAATTGAATTTTGGTCTTAAATAAAATTAAAGCTTTATTTTTTTTTAAAATTATAAAATAAAAATGAATTTTAAAATGTATATTTTTAAAAAAAATTAATAAAATAAAATTTTATATGGGGGCACGGGAACCCCATCCCCCACCTCCCCGATGGCCAAGGACTGTCGTAACAACCCAAGCTGTTGACGGCAACAACTGGCTTCCATAGCTGTCATGACTGATGTCGTGTAGTAGTGGACTGCCTGTACGATAATCATTGCTACCACGGCAACAATTATGTCATATGGTAGTCATTGTTGCTACGGTAGCAGTGTTGTCGTATGGGTAGCCACTGCTGTCATAGAGGCAATGGGTTGTCGATCGTATGGTAGCAAGGGGGTGGGCCAGTCCCCCCCTTGCATGTTCATTTTGCATTTTTTTTAATAAAAGAATTTTTTATTATTAATAATATTTTTTATTAAATTTAATTAATTAAATTTATTTAATTATTATTTAGTTTTTAATTATTAAGTTTAGTTGTAGGTGTAGTTTTCTTTAATTAGTACTATAATTGAATATAGTTGTGAAGTATTTTTTGGAAGTAATTTAATAGCTTATATTTTAATTAACTGATTTAATTGGTTTATATTTGAGGATATATGTGTTTAATGTATTTTATTTAATTAAAGACACTTAGAGTAATGGTGATTTTATTGGTGTTATTTAATTAAATAAATTGTGTGTGTGGTATGTTATGGGTAATATTGTTTTTAGGGAAATATAGCAATAATTCATTTTATATTTTCTATGTGTGACCTATATGTTTAAAATGTTTGGTTGTAATATGTTTGTGAGTAGTCTTTTTTATCTTCTTTTTTGACCTTGTTTCATAGTGGGATTTATTTGCATGTTGATTTTTCTTGAAGATTACTTTTGAGATGTTATGGTTATTTGAGAGCCAATGTGTTCCTATGAACCTGAATGAGATATATTTGATCATTGGTGATACTTTTCTAGAACCTATGTGGTTATTTATGATTGTGAGCCTGGGAGAGGTTAAATAGGAGCATCTTAGGGGAGTGGCTTACAATAGGGGTCCAGGGCCCAAAGAGGCTAGTACCAGGGTAACCTATCATAAGTTTGTTAATGAGTGATTTAACCTAATAATAAAATTAAGAAATAACATTAAATACAAGATTAATTATGGATGCCACACTCGTGCCTTAAGTGCTTGTACAAGCTAAGGATGGTAATGGGATGATACCTAGAGAATGGGTATGATTAGAATTCCTCATCTTCATGAGATGGTATTCTAGTTCCGCATGGTTCATGTTCAGGGTTCAGGGTCCAAAGAGGCTAGTCTAGGGTACCTCAACCTGATAAATGCTTGAGGGTCCGAGGGCTAGAGAGACCAGTCCAAGGTAACTCAAGTAGTTGTCCATGTGATGACACTCCCATAGTATGTAGCCTAAGTCTCCTCTTTAGTTTCTGTATTTTCCTCTAGTGGTGTATCTTTATTGTCTCATTATTACCTGGTGGTCTATTTTGTATTATTTGGTGGTTAAGTGTTTCTTTGATATTCTGGTAATTAGTGTTTTGGTACGTGTTGGTTATTTGATGCTTATTTATCTTTATTTGGTGGTACCTTTGAGTTAGAAAGCCTTCGGGACCTTTTCTTAGTTTTCTTTGATTGATTTTTTTATCCAAGTAGGGTTTGTTAATATCTACTCAGCACGGTGGGAGTGGACCTTTGGTTCCACGAGGTTAGGTGGTAGTGTTTTCTTTTACCATTTGAGATTCTGACATTCCTATAGCGATGTTGGAGGATTCTCACTGTTTTTACCTTCTTCTTATTCTTCTTTGGAGGCTTGTTCATACCTATATTTTGATGTTCATGATTATATCTTGTATCAGTGCTTCAGAGTTTCAGATATTGTATTATATTTTTTATTTGATTTTGTGACATACCCTACGACTTGTGTAGAGGATGTTGTATCATTATGTATACCTTATGGTATTGGATGTACTTATTATTCATATGAGATAATTGTAATTATTCTTAATCTAAATATTTAATTTGTAATACGTAATTCTATGTCATGGGACCCTCAAGGATTGTTAACTATAATTGAGTTGTGCATATGTACTTGTTTATATCTTATGGTGGTGTTGCTTCCGCATTGTTATCATAATTTTTTGGTAACACTTAAGAAAAAAAATTATTTTGTAAACTTAGTGTCATGTATTAGGTTAAATTCTTATGGGTTCCCTGGCAGGGCATTATACTTTTCTTGTATGAACAAAATACATTATTTTCCTCTTCCATGTCACCTCTCAATTTGAAGGCAACTAATTGTGGCATGTCACATTAGATGACTAAATATGATGAGCAATAAATTACAATTAAGGCATTAAATAAATAAATACAATGCTAGGAATGACTAAGGTTGAGACACCTTAATTCCCAACATAATATTGTTGAAAAGAGGGATACATAATTGTGCTTACATCCTACCTGAAAAAGAATCATGCACACAATCTACTCTTCTAGTTTAAAATTTAAAATCCTCAAATATATTTGGTTGACTTTTTAGGAATATGACCATTACTTGTTGGATAATGTATCAAAGATCTTGTGTTGTGTATCTATGATGTTTATTTAAGAACATCATCCTAGGTCCTTAAAACATAGATTGTTGTGACAAAACATTCATATTCACACTAGACCATAGTTAAATATTAATTTTAACTAGTTTCAATTAGATCAACATTCTTAATTTGACATTTTTTTAATCTTTTTATGTTGACAATTGACCATAAATATTAACTCCTATTATTAAAGTCAATTAGTTTCTATATATTTATTTAAGATATCACTATTTACTTTGATATTTAAGTATACAAATAGTCATGTTTTATAAGATTTGAAAGTGACATTTATAAATAAATTGAACCGGTTAAAATTAAAGTATAGAAGTCAAGTTTAAAATTACACCTCACGCGTACTTTTGAAATAGTTTGGAAAAATGTGTTCTTGATTGTTATGACCATATTGGTACCTAAGTGAATTTGATTTTCTTTATTATTAATCAAAAATAATTCAAATATTAAATATCATCTTACTATAATTAAATTATTCTTTTAAATTTATTTTATAATTATTAATTAATGAAAAATAAATTATTTTATTTTACTATTTTTTTAAAGCAAAAGATAGTAAGTCTGATTATTTTTATTATCAAAAAATAATCTAATTTTAAGAATTAAACATTAAAATATATTTATGAAAATTTATAATGAGAAAGCAATGATATTTTAGATAAAATTGAAATGTCTATCATAATGAAAATGAATGCATGAGACATTGAAAGCACAACTACATGAAAACATTTTCAAGATAAATATAAGTAATTGCTTATTCTTATTCTTTTTTATGCAATTGTAACATAGAAACATCAATGTAAAAAAAGTACTAACTAGTATTATTTTAATAACTATTGTAATTTTCAAACATTCAACATTTTAAAATATGATTATAATTATGAGAAATATATTGAGCTCTCCTCATTCTTGTGATCGAGAATATAGACGAATTGGATATCCCTTTGACATGCTAGGAAGAGGGAAGAATATGGTACTAGAAGCTTCTAGCGACTCCCACCTATTCATTGTAGTCATACATTTATATATAAGTAATTAGAAAAATTATATTTAAAAGGGTTAGACGTGCATAAAAAATAAAATCCTCACAAAAATCTAACCTGAACTTAGTGACTATGTTGTGAAGGAAGAGAGCAATTTCAAATTGGGCCAAATTATATCCGGGGCAAAGTCTAGCACCTTTACCAAATGACATATACCAAGGATTTTGAGAAATCTCCTGCAATTAATTAGCAACGAATATTAGTTAGATACATTAAAATGCATCTATTAACTTATTTGAAATAAATTATCATTTCTTTCCCATAACATACATAGCCCTCATTTTCCCAACGCCATGGATTGAACTTGTGAGCTTCAAAATGATACTTCTCATCCAAATGTTGGCCACTCAAGAATACAAACACTGTCCATCCTTTCGGAATAAGAAAATCTGCATTAACATAAAATCATTAAATTATATCTAAATATATCCATAGAAAATATGTATATACAACCTAGTATTAAGAATTAAATCATCACATTTAAGAGTATATAAAAGCTAGTATATGTTACTGTTGTAGCGATAAGACATATTTACTCCAAAACATATCTTGTTCCAATCAGGTCAGCCAATAATGTTTATAATTTTTCTAGAGTCGACCTAGAAAGGATGTCGCTTAGTTTTATATTTAAAGAGGATAGATTCTTCTCATTTGGAAAAAAAATCAATTCAATACCATTTGTATATTGTTTAAAAGAAACAGTTCACCTACTAGTAATAGACATGATTCTAAGAGAAGTATAATCATTTGTATATAGCTTTAAGGAGAAGTGTCTCCATTCATTGTATTAAACTCAAACCTATCTAGGACCTAATATAAATATAGGTTCTATTCTTATTTATATGATATATAAGAGATCAATTTCACTAGGTTTTTCTCCCTCGAACAAGGGGGTTTTCCTAGGATAATTTGATGTGTTCATTGATCTATGTGTTTCCTTTCTACTTACTTTAATTTTTTATCTAAAAACTAATATGGTATCAGAGCGGGCTTAAGTAAAGATCTAATCATATTTGTTTAAGCAGTCAAGGCGATTTTTTATATAGGGAAGTCTCTCAAAGAAATAAAGATGGTGAACAACATCAAGGAAGAAGATAGGCTTGATGGAGCATCAAATTTAAAATCTTGGAAATTCAAAGTTCTCATTATCTTAGAGGAGCATAATCTTCTATATTTCTTGGAAAATGAAGTGCCCAAACCATTTGATGATGTAGAGAGAATTCAATGGAAGAAAAATGTCACAAAGTCTAGAAAGATTATGATAGACCTTGTAAAGGATCACCTAGTTCTGATTATCTCCAAAATGAAGACAACGAAAGAAATGTTCGTGGCTCTACAAGGATTGTATGAGATCAATAATACCAGCATAGTGCTTTCCTAAGACAACAATTCCATCATATAAAATGACTAAAGTGGATTCAATCATTTCTTTCTTCATGAAGATTTCTGAATTGAGAGACTACCTATGCACTATTGGAGACATAATTGAAGATAGAGATATGGTTATGATGGAATTGAATGATCATCCACAATCTTGGGAGCCTTTTATTCAAAGAATCAATGAGAGATCTAAGTTTCCCAAGTTTGATTGTCTTCAAAATGACTGCATTCAAGAAGAATCCAGATTGGCAACAAGAGGAAATTGGCAAAAATATCATAATGAAGAAAGTCATGTCCTTGCTACACATACTTCTAGAAGACAAGGAAAAAGAGGCACTTTCAAAAGGAATAGAGACAAAAAATTAGATTATGTTCCAAAACCAAAGAAGAAGAAGAAGGATCTCTTGCACATCCAATGCTATAGGTGTGATAAGTATGATCACTATGCTTGAGATTGCATATCAAAATAAAAGTACCATGCTTCTACTATAGATATTGATGTTGTGTCATCAAAAAAGGAATCTAGATACAACTCAAAGAAATTTCTATTCTTATCCACTCTTTCAAGTGATGATCCAACTGACAGTGACACTTGGTTGATAAAGAGTGGTGCTTCATGTTACATCACAAGCTACAAAGAGCAGCTTACAAACCTACTAGAGAAAAAGTAAAACCTATAAGTAATAATCAGAGATGACGCATGTTACTCCATAAAGGGAGATGGGGCCACTTTTGTGCAATTAGATTCAAGTATCTCTCTCTATTTGAGTGATGTCTTGTTTGTACCAAGAATCAAAAGAAACCTTGTCTCCATTTCATCCTTGGAGGAAAAAGGGTACAAGGTTGTTTTTTCTAAAGGAAAAGTTCTTATATGGCCAAAGAACTCTAGCATAAAATTGGCTCGGTTGATTGGTGTTCAACATGAGAACCTATATAGATTATCAACTCGACCAATTCATGCATTATTTCATAGATCCATTAGTGTGAGTGAGCTCTGGCACATGACACTTTCTCACTTACATTCTATGGGAAAAGGTCTAATAGGTGGTAGAGAAAATTGGAGAAGAGGCATGAGGATTAAAGCTCTTCCATCTATGGAGAAGGTGGTTACTGGTCTTTCAAATCTTAGTCTAGAATATAATGTAATTTGCAGAGGATGTGCACTTGGTAAGAATATCAGGAGCCCCTTTCATAGTAGTAATACAAGATCAAAGGAAATTTTAGATCTAGTTCATTCTTATTTATGTGGACCAATGTTTGTGGCTTCTTTGAGTGGTTTTTTGTATTATGTAACCTTCATTGATGATTATTCTTGGAAGTCTTGGATCTAGTTCTTAAAGATCTAAGGAGTTTGAGGAACTCCTTCATTGATTCAAATAATTCAAGGCTCAAGTTGAAAATATGTTCAGAAAAAGAATTAAAGTTCTGAGATTGGATAATGGAGGGGAGTACACTTCTGGAAGTTTTCATAATTTCTGTATTGAGGCAGGGATCAAGAGGGAGTTTTGTATTCCATACAATCCTCAATAAAATGGAGTTTCCAAAAGAAATAACAGATCCATAGTAGAGGCAACCAAGGCTATGATTCATCATAAGGATTTAAAGAGTTTCCTATGGGTAGAAGCTTCCAAAATTGCAGTATATGTTCATAATGGAAGCCCTCATTGAATATTGGGAAACATGATTCTTGAGGAGGCCTTCAAAGGTGTAAAACTAGTGGTTAGTCACTTAAGGATAATTGGTTTTTTTTTTAAATTCATGTTCCCAAGGATAAAAGATCAAATCTAGAACCTTCTATCAATAAGGGTATATTCATGGGATACAGTGAGTCTTCAAATGATAGAATCACACTAGGTTCACAAACACTTTTGTTAGGATCACTTAGATTCCCAAATCTCCAACCTCCCAATGGCTTGATTGGGGGTTAAAAAAGGTGCCTCCTTTTCTTCTAAGGACTTATTCAATGTCCTCAAATTGAGTAAACTATTCTCCAACTCCTAGGTGATCTATCACTGATGAGATGTTCCTTTTGTTCTCATATTTACTTATATCCTTCCAAGTGTACCTTGCCTCCTAAGAAAGTGGCGAGTCTTGCAAGGTTGTGGAGGTAACAAAAATATATCCTTGATTAAATTTTTGACACATTTTTTCAAGATCTTATCAACTTCTCCTTACCAATCTCATTAAACTCCATGTTTTGGCCTTGTAGCCCTAGAGCCCCAATTAGGTCTCCTACTCCAGGTTTTTAGGATTTTTTGCAAATTTCTCCTAAAGGAACTCCCAAAATAATTATGGATTCTTTGGTAATTTAGGATTCCCTAAGAAATTGTGTGGGTCTTTGGATCCTATGCATCCATACAATACCCTAACTCAACTAGGAGGGTTTAGTACTAAGGGTTTTAGTGGCTTCTAGGATCTCACTATACTTAGTAAGGTTATGCTTTCCAAATGGATTGGCCAAGCCTCTATATTTCCATAATAGCTCTTTATGATCATCATCTTCATCTCCAAATTCTTGGATTGCATTTCCTTGGTCACCCCTGCTAGCAAATTTACAACTTCACTTCCTTGTCCCTAGTCGGGCAATGATTATGCTCATCTAGGGCAAGGTTACAAAAATGGCCATGATCAATGCTAGACTTCCAAAGTGACTATATAAACTATAAATAGGATCCACTTCCATGTCCCAACTAGTCGTGATGAACACACAATGTGATTTCATGGGGGAGCCATGTTTTCACACTGTGTTATTTATAGGCCACTGAACTGGCTAAACCAAAAAGATTAAACCTAAGATAATAAAACACTAAAAAAACACAAAAAAATGATGCAAAATAGAAACAAAATTATTTTTCTTGATTTATTCCTTCTTTACAAATAAAAAATAAACCATTAACTTCTATTGTTGCACTAAAACAATGGATTGTGTCCTGATTTGACTATCACAGTGTCTAATTTCTCAATGTCAGTCATTGCAAAGTGAACCAACCTCGCTATTCAAGCCATTTGGGGATTATAAAACCTCTTTTCCTGAGGTTTGGGTGGTTATGACCTCCACTTTACCTAAATCAATGGTTGATCCCCTTAAGACAAAAATTTTCCATTCAAATTTGCAAAATTGCAAAAGTTGTCATGACAACTTTTTAGCAACTTTTGCATAGTTTCTCACCTTTCTTCCCAAAACACTTCTAAGCTCCCAATGTGATGTAAAAACATCCTTAAAGATATTTTGGGCCATTTTTTTACCATATATAAACATTAGGAAATCATTTCCACCCTTGGGTCATTTTACCACTTCCTAGGACCAAGCTAGGTCCTAAGGACACCTTAGCTTCCAAACTACACTCTACCAACTCAACCTAAAAATAACTTAACCAACTAACATCCTATGAAACCTAGGATCTCTTTGAGCCTTTATTAACCTCTTGGTCTAGCTAGGACCAGTACAAGCCAAAACAAGGGTAGGACTCTTAGCCTAAGTCCTAGGTGCTCCTACACTATTCTTCCCTAAAGAAAACAAATTAAGTCCCATTGGTGGGGACTAAGTCAGGATCAATACCCAACTTATCCAACTCTGCCTCAGAGACCCATGTATCCTATACATCTTCTTTTCCTTGGCATTTGATAAGGTACTCCATGTATGTCTTGTTCCTAGTCTTCTTGGCGATCCAAGAACATAATACCTTCTCTGCTTGGGGTCTTGGAGTGACTGGTAACTTCAAGGTTTCAAGATCCTCTACAACATCAACATGTTCACTACCTTTGACTAGGATTGATCCTCTATAAGGCACCAAGTCTACAACATTAAACATTGGTGATAGTCCTAGGTCTGTTGTCAAGTCCACCTTGTAAGCATTACTCCCATACTTTACTAGGATGGCACAAGGGCCAATCCTTCTCATCTAAAGCATTTTAGGGATCCCCTTCTACAACCTAGCCTTGTTCAAATGAACCATCACAAGATCTCCTACTTGGAAGTGTATTTCTCTCTTCCTCTCATCCACTTTATTCTTTATCTTTGTGGTACTATCCATAAGAGATTTTTTAACTATATCATGCACCTCATTCATCGACTGAGAAAAATCCTCAGCATATCCACTCCTTGTTGTTGCATCTCCAAGTTCTCTTACCTCATGGATACCTCTTGGGTGTTTCCCATAGACCACCACAAATGGAATTTTACCAGTGGTCCTATTGATGGTGTCATTATAATAAAATGCTTCTTTTGCAATGACTTGGTCCCATGTTTGACCATATTCCTTAGTTAGGCACCTTAGGAGGTTTCCCAAGATTCCATTAAACACCTTGGTCTGTCCATCTGTTTGGGGTGGTATGCAGACCCAAAAGATAAGTTGGTACCAAGATTGTTCCACAAAGTTTTCCAAAAATAAATCATGAATTTGGAGTCCCTGTCAGATACAATACTCAAGGGTAACCCATGGATCCAGACTTCTTCCCTGAAGAACAAATTTTATATATGGCAAGCATCATGAGTATTTTTACATGGCACAAAGTGGGCCATCTTTATAAACATGTCTACAATCACATATATGTTGTCAAATCTATGTTTAGTCTTGGGAAACCCTACAACAAAATCCATGCTAAGACATTCCCAAGGTCTATTTGGGATTGGAAGGGGTTGATACAACCCTACATTGGATGAAGTTCCTTTTTCTTTTTGGCAAACCATAAAAGTCTCTACATACCTTTCTATGTCTTGATTTATTTTAGGCCAAAAGTAGAATCTTTGAACTAGTTCCAAGCTCTTATGAACTCCAAAGTGGCCACTCAAAGATTCATTGTGTTTCTCTTGAATGAGGTTCTCTCTCATGGAGCCTCTAGGCACACAAAGTTTCTCTCGCCTAAATAAAAGACCTTGTTGTATAATGTTAGAGTAAAGTATTAATTATGTTAATTAACTTTACTCCCTTCTTAAGATGTCACCCTTTTTGCTTTAGTTGTTTATATTTAAACCTCTCTTGCATTGGTAGTGTTATATTTCAAACACTCATGCACTAGTTGTTTTAAATATAAACTTGCATGCATTAGTCATGTAATAATTAAATTAATTATTGCATGTACTTCTGCTTTTTAGGGTTTTCCTTTCAATGATTTTGATCTCCTTTATAAGGTTGATCCATTGTATATTTTATTCATTCATTAATTGAGGATATTTTCTTCTTCATTTTTTGAGTCAAACCCTTACCCTCTTCTTGTCTCTACTTGTAACAAGTTTTCATATGCAAATGATCTTCAGGTTTTGTGGATTTGTATTGCTCAAATCCTACATGGTATCAGAGCGTAATCTACTACAACTTGTTCACATTTGAAGGAGTCATAGATTAGAAAATCATCTAGTTTAGATTAGGGCTTTTTTGGTTATTTTCTATTGAAATTAGGGGGTACCTAAATTTTGGTGCACTTTGAGCTCAAACGCACCTCACCGTTGAGCTCGCAGCACCCAAAAACCCCTATTTTGATATTAAAAACGTCCAATTTGGACAACGTTGTAGGGAGAGGAAAAAACATTTTTGCCTCAGGGTCGTACGACTGTGCATGCACCCCGAGGCAACCTTCCATACGATTTCAAGGCGAAATTTTTTTATTTAAAAAAAAAAAAAAATATGTGTAGCCAGCGCACCGCTAACCGCCAATGCCAGTGGCTAACCGCCAGTGCTAGTGGCTAAACACCAGAAGTCAACCCTCACATGACCAACCGCTAAGGCTAGGGGCTAGCGCTAGATCTTTAAAAAAATAAAATTGGGGGGTTTTTTTTCTCTTCTGAAGGGCCTTTCACTAAAATTGGCATGCTGGGAACTCTAGGCATTATTTTTCGACAAACAAGATATCATCAGAAAGCTGGTTCCAAGCCTGACGCTCTCATGCATGTTAATCTAGTCTTTTGTTTCATCTAGCTTCTTGTTTCTACTTTCAAATCCAGATTATCATTTATTCATTTTGGGGGGCTAATTTTCTCAAATTAGCTCCATGTTTTTATCCGAAAGAAGCGTCAGAAAGATCTTTTCGAGCACAATCTAGATTTCTATCTATTTTCATCAAAAAAAATTCAAGGTACACAAGATTCAAATCTAAAGATTTTTTTCCCTTTTCTTGATAAAGCATATCATTCTAGCCTTAAGGGTTCGATATTTGGATTATGGGGGGTGTTTTTTTCTTGTTTCTATCAGTTAAACCAAATATTTATCAAAACAAAACCCCTTCTAAAAAAATATGACCAAGACCTCTTCTTGTCTAGAACTTCTGACCCCACATAATTATCACACATGGAAAACCCTGATGACATGACTTCTCCATTCAAAAGGGCTATGGTCTTGTCTAGATGCAGTGTAGCCAGTATTACAGAGGCCCTTTAAGGTCATGCAGTATAGAAAAAAGATGGATGAGGATATGGGGTTGATTTCTTTATAGGTATCAGACAGCTTGTAATTTCATCTTGATGGGTGTAATACCCCTCTAGAGATGTGGGCCAAATTTGAGACATTATTCGATACCATCAATGAGTTCAGAGCACTTCAGATTAAGGTAGAGCTTACCTCTCTTGTACTTGATTCTTTTCCCTCTATTGAGGACTTTCTGATGAAGTTCAAACAACAAAGATCTTTTTTACACAAATGTGGAAAGAAAAAGACTGATAAAGAGTGCATTTATCTGATTCTATCTAAGCTTCGGGGAAACTTTCAGATTTTCTCTTCTACCTTTCATTCTACCATGGATGATCTGGGACCTAGATTCACCATGCCCACTTTTGAGGTGTTCTGTGATCATTTGACTAGAGAGCAGGCTAAACTTACTCAGTTGGACTCTCTAATAGGATCAAAAAACCAAGCATTGGTTGCCCAACCATCTAAGGGAAAGTAGAAGCAGAAGCCCAAGCCCAAAATAGATTTAGTTGGCAGTGAGAATCCCTCCAAGCCACCTCCAAAATCAGATCCAAAGAAATCTACTCCGAAAGGAAAAACTTATAAGTTTGGTGAGTCTTCCTCCAAGACTATGAAGTACACAGATGATCCTTGTAATTTTTGTGGCAAGGAAGGGCATCCATTTTCCAGCTGTTGGAAACAACTTGAGGCACTAGAAGAAGCCATGCATAAGCATATTCTTTCTCCTCCAAAGCCTCTACCTTCTCCCATAGGGAAAGGTCATGCTCTTTCTTCTCGAGCTTTGTCTTCCACTTCTTCACGGATCATTGATTTAGGTGCTTCGCACCATATGTCACACTCCCTTGGATTGGTTACCTCACTTGCTCAGAGTGTTACTGCACAGATTGTAGTTGGTGACTCAACACTAATTTTAGTTATAGGTTCTGGAACTATTTCATTAGATGGTGGTTCTCTATAGGATGTTCTTTTGGTTCCTGCCATTTCTACGAACCTCCTATTTTTTTATTTGATTTGTCATTCTAGCTCTGGTAAAATAGTTGAGTTCTCAACACATGATGTGGTTATTCGAGACCTCCATGATCCTAACTTGGTTATTGCTACTGGGAGTGTTGATTCAAAGACTCACTTATACCAGTTTGATGGCTTCAAGAGCTCCAATTCTACTAGTGTTTCTCTTGTTGCTCATGCAGACATAGTGAGAAAGATTTGGCATGAGCGTTTTGGTCATGTCAACTACAAATATTTATAGTAGATGAGTACATAGGAGCTAGTGATTGGGCTACCTTAGATCTCTTGTACTGACAGTGTTTGTCGAGGTTGTGTGCTTGGAAAACATCACAGAGATCCCTTTCCATCTAGTAGATCCTCATGTGCTCTAGCACCTTTGGATTTCATACACAGTGATCTTATGTCATTTCCCACTCCTTCTTTTTCTAGTGCTAGATATGTACTCACCTTCATTGATGATTTCTCTAGATGCACATGGGTGTACTTCTTGAAGTACAAGTCTGATGTCTTTGATTCATTTTGAATCTTTAAGACATTTGTACAAAAATAATTTGGTCTTTTTGTCAAGCATATACACACTAACAATGGGAGGGAATATGTGAATTAGTCCTTCAAAGATTTTTGCACTGAGCATGGTTTACAACATCAGTTCATAGTTCCTCATACTCTTCAGCAGAATGGCATTGCGGAGAGAAAGAACATAACATTATAGGATATGGCCAATTGTATGCTACAGTCTCGAGCTATGAGTGCTTCTTTTTGGGCTGAAGCTATCAATTGCACCAAATATATTCAGAATTGAATGCCTCATAAAGAATTATGACATTTGACTCTTGAGGAGGCTTGGAATCATGTCAAGGCTTATGTTTATACATTTTGAGTATTTGGTAGTGAGGCTTGGGCATTTATTCCAGATGCTCAGAGGAAAGCCATGGAGAGGAAAATCCGACCACTCATATTTATTGGCTATTGTGAGGATGTGAAGGCGTACAAGTTTTTTGATCCTAATTCTAGAGAAGTATTATTTCAACGAGATGGTCAGTTTGATGAGCGCTATCCTCAGATGGATCCTCCATCATCAGCTTCTTCTTCACTACCTATTTCTTCATCTTCTCCTCTACGAGATTCTATCTCCTCTGAGGAAGAGTCAAATGATGCTAAACCTTCCCCACCTCCACCAAATGTTCCACATGTGCCCAAATGGGCTCGTGATACTATTGATGTAGTTGGGCATTTGGTAGGTGATCCTTTAGATACTCATCGTACTCATGCTCAGACATCTGGTATTGGTTTATTGATTCATGCTATTTCAGATGATCCTCGGTGATTTTCAGAGGTGACATGTTAGCCTGAGTGGGATAGGGCTATGGATGAAGAGTATTCATCTTTGATAAAGAATCACACTTGGAATCTTTGTCCTCTTTTGAAAGGAAGGAAGTTGGTTTAGTGCAAGTGGGTGTACCGTACCAAGTATGTTGTTGATGGTTCTATTGATAGGTATAAGGAACATCTTGTGGTGAAGTGATTTTCATAGCTGGAGGGTACTGATTACTCTGAGACATTTTCTCCTATCACCAAGATGAATTCTATTCACCTTGTACTTTCACTTGTAGCTTCTCAGGGATGGACAACATATCATATGGATGTAAAGAGTGCATTTTTGCATAGAGACCTACAGGAGGAGATCTACATGGAGCAGACTCAAGTTTTTGTGCAGGACTCTTCTATGGTGTGCAGACTTTGGAGGTCTCTATATGGTCTCAAACAAGCCCCGAGGGCTTGGTATGAGAAGATGGATTTATTTTTTCTTGCCTCACACTTCACACGCTATCATTCTGATCCTACCGTGTACATTCAGCATCATGGGGCTGATCTATTGATACTTGTGCTATATGTTGATGATCTCATCATTATAGGTAGCTCATCCTTTATGATTCAGAATGTTCAGCGCACATTGAGAGAGCAATTTGAGATGACTGATCTTGGACTTCTGCACTATTTTTTGGGCCTACAGGTTATTTAGTCTTCGGATGGGATTTCCATACTTTAGCATAAGTATGCTCTTGATATGCTTCATCGATTTGGCATGATTGATTGCAAGCCTGCTCTCACACCTTTTCATTCAGGTGTTGTTCTATCTACCACTTTCTCTACTCCTACCATGGATTCCACATTATACAAAGCACTAGTGGGTAGTTTTGTGTACCTGACATAGCTCGTCCTAATATTTCCTTTGTGGTTGTCCTTATCTCTCGATTCTCACATGATCCTCATGAGAGTCATTGGCAAGCAGCCAAATGTATGTTGAGGTACATTAGTGGTACTACTTCTTATGGCATTCACTATACATCAGGGGATCCTCACATTGTTGGTTTCATAGACTCAGATTGGGCTGGTGATACTACTAATCGGAGGTCTACTTATAGATTTTTCTTTTGTCTTGGTTTCAGTCTTATCACATGGTCTTGCAAGAAGAAGACAACTCATGCATGATCATCTACAAAGGTAGAGTACCGAGCATTTGTACTAGCTAGTCAGGAGGTTTTATGGCTTTGGCAGTTGATGACAGAGTTTGGTTTTCCTCCTGATAGTCCCACTATTCTTTGGTGTGATAATCAAAGTGCTATACATATTTCCTACAACTCGGTTGAGCGTTAGAGGACCAAGCACACTGAGCTTCATATGCATTTCATCGAGCATTTGATTCAGGATGGCTCTCTGAATTTGGAGTATATTCCCACTACAGAGCAAGTTGCTTACATCTTCACTAAACCTTTTGCATCCCTGGGATATCTTTAGCTGCGTTATATGCTTGGAGTGAAGGAAGTTGTCCTTGGGGGGTCTCAGTGATGAGGCCTTCCTTCCTTCTATTTCTATCTCTTTTTGGAGTAGGGTTTTTTCCCATGTGTGGTTTTCTCTATTTATTCATTTTACAAAGATTCGGTTGTGTTGGGTACCTCATCAGGCCATGTTTCTGAGACCCATATTTTTGCTTACAACACTGTAGTTTCCTTTTCTTTCTTCTTGCATTGTTTGTAGCTACATTGTTGCTCATCTTAAGGGGGGGTGTTAGAGTAAAGTATTAATTGTGTTAATTAACTGTACTCACTTCTTAAGATGTCACCTTTTTTTCTTTAGTTTTTTATATTTAAACCTCTCTTGCATTGTCGGTGTTATATTTAAAACACTCATGCACTAGTTGTTTTAAATATAAACTTGCATGCATTAGTCATGTAATAATTAAACTAATTATTACATGCACTTCTGCTTTTTAGAGTTTTCCTTTCAAGGCTTTCGATCTCCTTTATAAGGTTGATCCATTGTATATTTTATTCATTCATTAATTGAGGATATTTTCTTCTTCATTTTTTGTGTCAAACCCTTGCCCTCTTCTTGTCTCTACTTCCTTGTAACAAGTTTTTGTATGCAGGTGATCTTCAGGTTTTGTGGATTTGTATTGCTCAAATCCTACATATAATGTAGTCAAAATATTCACTATGGAAATGGTTTTGGAACTCCTTACATACCTTATAAGTTTTTGAGAACTCTTCATCCGCTGGGTACAATTTGTTAACATCCTTATGCTATCTATGCCAATGATTCTCAATTGGATTTCTTGGACTGTCAAGAGTCTTCATCTCAAAGCATCAACTACTTTATTTTTTTCCCCTTCTTAAGCTTTATTGTAAATGTGTAGGCTTGAATGTATTCTACCCATTTTATGTGCTTGTGGCTTAGGTTGTCTTGTGAATTGAGAAAGCTTAAGGCCTGGTTATCTATGTACACCAAAAATTCCTTAGGAAGGAGGTAATGCCTCCACTTCCTTAGGGCTTGAACCAATGCATATAACTCCAAATCATATGAGGAGTACTTCTTCTTGGATTCACTCAACTTCTCACTATGGAAGGCTACTGGTTTATTCTCTTAACTTAGGACTGCTCCTATAGCAATGTTTCTATCATCACATTCAATAGTAAATAACTTCTCAAATCTAGGTAGCACCAAGATTGGTTGGGTTTCTATCCTCCTCTTCAAGGTTTCAAAACCTTTTTTATCTTTCTCACTCCATTGACATTTGGCTTTCATGCCTCCCTTGATGGTATCTAGAACCGGTGCACAAATCTCACTGAATTGTCTGATAAACTTCTTGTAAAACTATATCAAACCATGGAAGCTTCTCACTTTTGTAGCAGACTTAGGTGTAGGCAAATTCATGATTTCTTCTACCTTTCTAGTGTCCATTTTCAAGTTACCTTGTGAGATTACAAATCCTAGGTACACCAATTATTATTTCATGAATTTACACTTATCTAGGTTGATGGTTAGATTCTCTTCATACAATCTTTGCAACACAACTTGTAAGTTCATCAAGTAATCTTCCTTGGTCTTTCTGAAGATGAGGATGTCATCTAAGTATACCACAACTCATTTACCTATGGAGTATTTCAATACTTCATTCATTAACCTCATGAAGGTTCTAGGGGCATTGGGCAACCCAAAGGGCATGACTAACCATTAATATAGGCCTTATGTGGTCTTAAAAGAAGTTTTCCACTCATCTCCCTCCTTAATCCTTATTTGGTGGTATCCACTTTTAAGGTCAATCTTTGAAAAGTGTTTGGCTCCTCCTAAGAAACCCATCAACTCTTCTATTCTTGGGGTTGGGAACCTATACCTTATGGTAATCCTATTAATGGCCCTAGATTTAGTACATAACCTCCAAGTTCCTCCTTTATTTGGTGCTAGGATAGTAGGGACTTCACAAGGACTTATTCTTTTTCTTATGAGGCCTTGGTCAAGTAGTTCTTGGATTTTCTTGGCAATTTCCTCATTTTGTTGAGGAGTCATCTTGTATGTAGCTTTTTTAGGTAGGGATTCTCTAGGTATGAAGTCTATTTTATGGCTTATGGATCTTTTAAGGGGTAGGGTGGCTAGATTTCCATCACTCGCTATCTCTTTATATTGTTCCAATAACACTTGAACTTTTGTGGGTACCTCTGGATTCTTGACCTCTTTCTCCTATTCAGGCTTCAACACCAAAGCATAACCCACTCCTTCACCTTCCTCTAAGGTGTTTAAGAACTCCTTTTCCCCTAGTAAGAGTACATTAGGACCAACTATCTTCACTTCTCCCTCTTCTAGGATGGATTGGATTCTAAAAGTGACTCCATCTTTCTTGAATGAGTAAGAATTCTTAGCTCCATCATGGATAGCGTGCCTATCAAATTTCCATGGTCTTCCCAATAAGAGATGAAAAACATCCATGGGTAGGACATCACACAACATGTTATCCTTATACCTCCCAATGGTGAAGTCTACACAAGATTTTTCATTTACCAATACATGTTGACCCTTATTCAACCAAGTGACTCTATAGGGATAGGTATGTGGGATCCTTTTAAGATTCAACTTGCTAACTGCTTCATTGGAGACTATATTGTCAGTGGATCCCGAGTCTGTAATAATCTTACAAATTTTGCCTATTATTTTGCACTTTATTCTGAATAATGAGCTTCTTTGCCTTGCCTCCTCTCTGATTGTCTCTTTAATCAATGTCCTCCTTATCATAAGGTTATCTCCCACTTCAAAATCCAAGGCCACTTTTGCAAGTTTATTACATGAGGATCCTTCTTGGATATAGTTCACCCTCTTCTCTCCACCTTGAGATGTTGAACCTTTGTCGAGACACCTATATGTCGTATGTCCATACTAGTGGCAATTATAGCACTTCATGGAAGAGAAGTAGGATCATATCCCTTGGCTACTTGACCTCCCTCTATAATTGTTGTTTGATCTTCTACCTATGTTATTGTAGCCTCCCCTGCTGCTAGGGACTTCTCCTTGCTTCTCTATGAGTTTGGTCTTACCTTGACTTCTTGGTTATGAAGCTCTTCCTAAATAGCTACCTCTATGAACTCTATTATCTCCACCTCTGCCTCTACCTTGGCTTCTTGAGTTATGTCTCTTTTTTAGCTTCTCTTCTACCATGAGAGCTAACTAATAACATTAGTGAACTATTTTTAGGTTAAAGAGACTTATCTCTTCTTGGATGTTCCACCATAGACCATTTAGGTATCTAGCCACCTTTAGGCTCTCCTCCTCCATCACATGTGATATAAGACACAATTTATGGAACTCCTCAGTGTAGGCACTTACTTCTAGGTTCTTTTTCCTCAAATTTTGTCTTTGTTTATGCAATTGCACCTCACAATCATCTGGTAGGTATGTTTCCCTAATATTTTCCACCATACCTTTCCAATTGGTAATAGGGTTCTTTCCTTCCTTCACCCTTTCATCTTGTACAAATTTCAACCATGTGAGGGCAGCTCCTCTCATCCTTGATTTTTCTACCCTGACTCTTTGAGCTTCACAGATGCCTTCACACTCAAAATTATTCTCCATGCCTTCAATCCATTCCATAACTAGCTCTTCCTCCATCTTTCCACTAAAGAGTGGTATTCCTTCCAAATACTTTCCACTCATGGCTTTTAATACTCTTAAGAAGGGTTCCTCTTCTAGTACAAGGTCTATTTTTAGGACCTTTTCCTCCTCTGCCACCTCTTTACCCTTATCTTCTACCTCTCTGACTTTTTCTCTAACCAATTTAGTCTCAGTCTCCACCACACCAATCTTACTCTCTATCTCTACCAACCTTTCCCTAAGGAGTCTATTATCATCCTCCTTGTCTTCCACCTTCTTATCCAACTCTACATTTGTCACCATCCTTGAAGAATCTATTGACTCAGCTTAATGCAATTACATCAACTATCCACTAGCCCAATCTTTTCTAGGCTCTAATACCAATATAATAGAATCACAGTAGGTGCACAAACACTTTTGTCAAGATCACTTAGATTCTGAACTCTCCAACCTCCCAATGGCTTAATTAGGGGTTCAACAAGGTTCCTATTTGTCTTCTAAACAATTATTCAATGTCCTCAAATTGATTAAACTACTCTCCAACTCCTAGGTGATATATCATTGATTAGATGTTCCTTCTCTTCTCATTTTTACTTCTATCCTTCCAAGTGTACCTTACCTCCTAAGAAAGTGGTGAGTCTAGTAGGGGTGTGGAGGTAACAAAAATATAGCCTTGATTCAATTATTGACACATTTTGTCAATATCTTCTCAACTCCTCCTTACCGAACTCATCAAACTCTATGTTTTGCCCTTGTATCTCTAGAGCCCCAATTAGGTCTACTAATCCAAGTTTTTAGGATTTTCTAAAAATTTCTCCTAAAGGACCTACCAAAATAATTATGGATTCTTTGGTCATTTAGGATACCGTAATATGTTTTGTGGTTCTTTGGGTCCTATGCATCCATATAGTGCCCTAACTCAACTAGGAGGGTTTAGTAAGGGTTTTAGTGGCTTCTAGGGGCTCACTATACTCAGTAAGGTTATGCTTTCCAAATGGATTGGTCAAGCCTCTATCTTTCCATTATGGATCTTTCTGATCATCATATTCATCTCTAAATTTTTGGATTGCATTTCCTTGTTCACCCCTACAATAAAATTTACAACTTCACCTCCTTGTCCCTAGTCAAGCAATGATTTTACTCGCCCAGGGAAAGGTTACAAAAATGGCCATGCTCAATGTTAGGCCTCCAAAGTGACTATATACATTGTACATAGGCTCCACTTCCATTTTCCAATTGGTCGTGATGAACACATGGTGGAATTTCATGGGGGAGCCATGTTTTCACATTGTGCTATTTATAGGCCCGTGAACTGGCTAAACCAAAAAGATTAAACCTAAGCTAATGAAACACTAAAAAAACACACAAAATGATGGAGAATGGAAATAAAATGAAGTTTCTTGATCGATTCCTTCTTTACAATCAAAAACTAAACCATTAACTTCTATTGTTGAACTAAAACAATGGACTGTGTCATGAACTGACTGTCATAGTGTCTAATTTCTCAATGCCAGTAATTGCAAAGTCAACCAACCTCGGTATTCGATCCATTTAGGGATTATATATCCTCTTGTCCTAAGGTTTGGGTGGTTAGGACCTCCACTTGACCTAAATCAATGGTCAGTCCCCTTAAGACAAAAAAATTTCATGCGATTTTGCAAAATTGCAAAAGTTGTCATGTAACTTTGCAAAATTGTAAAAGTTGTCATGCAACATTGAAAAATTTCAAAAGTTGTCATGCAACTTTGCAAAATTGCAAAAGTTTTCATGCAACATTGCAAAATTGCAAAAGTTTTCATGACAACATTTTAGCAACTTTTGTATAGTTGCTCACCTTTCTTCCCAAAACACTTCTAAGCTCCCAATGTGCTATAAAAACATCCTTAAAGATATTTTGGGCCATTTTTTACCATATCTAAACATTAGGAAATCATTTCCACCCTTGGGTCCTTTTACCACTTCCTAGGACCAAGATAGGTCCTAAGGACACCTTAGCTTCCAAACTGGACTCTACCAAATCAACCTAGAACTAAATTAACCAACTAACCTCCTATGACACCTAGGCTCTCTTGGATCCTTTATTAACCTCCTGGTCTGGCTAGGACCAGTACAAGCCAAAACAAGGGTAGGACTCTTAGCCTAATTCCTAGGTGCTCCTGCACCATCAAAGGCCTACAAAGTGTATATTCCAAGGAACAAACATATTGAGATTAGTAGGGATGTCACCTTTGAAGAGGAAGCAGCCTTCAAAAACTCCAAATGAACTTATATGGAGATAGACAATGAGGGTTAGGAGACTTCTCAGGATATGGACATAACAACTGATCATACCCCCAAACATTTAGAGGGAATCTAACAAACTTACAAATTTTATTGATCCAGTTGATCCTATAGAACCAACGAATGGGGCTAGATATATAATATGCAAGAGGAAGGAAAATATGCTTCTCCTCATGGCATTTTCACGGAAAGAAAGAGACCTCAAAATTTCCTAGGTTATGTGGCATTGATGAGTCACATCATTGGTTATGAGCCTTCCAGTTTTGAAGAAGCATCCAACTGGCGGGTATGAAAAGATGTAAAATCAATTGTGTCTTCCAAATGTCTCTACAAAATGAAGCATGGAGTTAATGGTAGAATTGAGAAACAAAAGGAAAGATCTATAGCAAGATGTTTCTCTCAAAAGGAGGGAATAAATTATGAGGAGACATTCTCTCTTGTTGCTTGATACACTTCTATTAGAATAATTATTGCTATTACATCTACTAAAGGCTGAAAGTTACATCAAATGGACATAAAGACTACATTTCTTAATGGTTTGATTGAAGGAGAAGTGTACATCAAATAACCATATGGTTTTTTTATTCATGAAAAGGAGTCTCATGTATGCAGATTGAAGAATGTCTTGTATGGTCTTAAACAAGCACTTCATGCCTAGTATGAAATGATTGATAGATATTTGTTGAGCCTATTATTCTCCAAGCATGATGCAAATCCCAACCTTTACTTAAAAATAGTTTATGGAGAGACTCTTCTATTGGTTCTTTATGTTAATGATTTATTTCTCACTGGAGCAAAGAAGCTCATTGTCAAATGCAAGAAAGAGTTAGCCTATGAATTTGAGATGAACGACCCTAGTCTTTTGCATTAGTTCCTAGAGTTGGAAGTGTGACAAAGACCTGATGAGATTATTCTAAGTCAAGGAAAATACACTGTCAAAAACTTGAGGAGATTTGGGATGATGAACTATAAGTCCATGTCTACACCTATGGAGACAAATTTGAAAAAGTTGAGTGACTCTGTAGCGGATTCAGATTTGGTAAATTCCACCATGTATAGACAATTAATTGGATCATTAATGTATCTAGTTAACACTAGAACAAATATTTTATATGCAGTAAGTGCTCTCAGTTAATTTATGTGTGAGCCAAGACAAATACATCTAGTTGTAGCAAAGCATATACCAAGATACTTATGTGGTACTGTGGAATATGGTTTGAGATATAATTCTAGTGAAGATATGAAATTACAAGGTTACTATGATCCTGACTGGGTCAATAGTATTGGATATTTCTAATGCATGGGTGGTGATTGAGACATGTAATAAGTTTAATCACTACGTTATTGAATGGCCAATCATACTGTTGTCATTTGTGTTTTGTCACTGATGTCAACATATGCTTTTATGAAGGAACCAAACTGGTAATCACAGTGTACGGTAAGTGTACGAATGTTTCAAATGCTAGGAAGTTAGATGAGAGTTAAGGTGGATGTTGTGATCTTATATCTATGATCACATCATTAATTATTTCATATTAAGAAAGTTACAGTTGTTTTGGTATAGACTGGTCACTGCACTGTGACAGTGAGAATTGACAAAGTTAGCCTCTAATTTTTTGATATATCTTTCAGAGGGATTGGATTCAAGGTACGAAAACTTGAAGGATGATGGAAGAGGTACTGAGAAATGTTCATTGGTCAGTGCAAGGTACAGAGTGATTGGTGATGTCATCTGTGGTGTGTGCTCTGGCGATGGTTTATTCTAAAGTTGACTCAAGGAATGAAGCGTGTGTTTTGTTTGGCAAGCATAAATTAAGGATGTTGGTCCTTAATTATTGTAATGTAATCATTGTAAACTTGTTTTAGATACCATGTGTATATTAGCAAGGTTTTAAGTAATTGTTTGTAATTAGGAAAGCCTTATGGGCCGACCTGATCTTGGTAAAATGTGATAAGGTATAATGAAAGGTCTTTTCTTTGGAAAAGATATGGATGGAATATATGTGACATAGAGAGGTTGTGAAATTTGCGAGCTTGAGTCTGCTGCATGTAGAGAAGAGGTTTACTGGTGGACTTCATTGGAATTGATCAAGAAAAGATAGTTGTTGGCAAACAGTTCAAAAGATTGTGTATTTCTTCATATACACCTATTGCAAACTAGTGACTTTTGAAGGTGGATTTAACCTTCTTTGGGTAATGAGCCCTCTTTGTTCCTTTAATCCTAACAGGATCTATCCTCTAACAAGGACTATGTACTGTAATGTTTCAATAAGCTCCTAACAGGGCTATATCTTCTAACAAGGATTACTATACTCTCAGTACATCATTAGTGGGTGCTAATTCCCACTGGGTTTTTTTACCTTTAACAGGGTTTCCCTGTGACCAAAATATTGTGTTATGGTGTTGGCATTCATTGTGTTCATTGGATCTGATATTGTTGAGCTTAAAGTTTAAAGTTTAATATTCTATCATACAACTGATTCACCCCCCCCTCTCAGTTGTATTGTGGATTGTTATTCCTAACAATTGATATCAGAGCTTTTGGTCCTTAGAGAGAAAGCTTAACAGCTTGAGGTGATCTTTGAGATGGCATTCTATGGGAAGGAAAGTCCTAAGTTTGATCCTGAAAACTTCAATAGTTGGAAAAACAAGATGCGAACTCATCTGCTATGTATGGGCATAGACTATTGGATGATTGTGAAGAAGAAGGAATCTCTAAAGGCTGAGAATGACTTGGAAATAGCCGATGAGGATGAAAAGAAGTTATTTTCATGCAATATGGTCACAAGAGAAGCATTGATTAGTGTACTATCTGAGGGTGAGTTTACTAAAATTAAAGACCTAGATTCGGCACATGATATTTGGAATAGACTAGAGGCACTCTATGAAGGAGACAAGTATACCAAACAAGAGAAATTGAAAAATTGGAAGAAAAAGATGGAGAAGATGCAAATGAATGAAGATGAAAGCATTAGAGCCTATGTTCAAAGGGTTATGAAGTTTTAGTTGGAATCAGAAATTGTGGAGGCACTTATGATGAAGATGAAGTTATTGCAAAGATTATTAGATCTCTAACTCCTACTTACAAATTCAAGGCAATGTCAATTCAAGAAACTATACCCCTGGCTCCAAACTTTAGCAGAGAGATGTTGATTGCAAAGTTAACTACCTTTGAAGCTGTAGAATTAGGAGAAGCTGCACCTAAAGTTGAATCTGCATTTAGGGCATCCGCACACAAGAAAGTATCTTCTCTTCCGAGCACGAGAAAAGAAGACCTGAAAGAAAAGCTTGGTGAGTATGCTGAAGAATGGGAGAAGATAATGGAAGAAGAAAAGAAGATGGAAGAACTTGTTGCACTGATTTCTAGAAGAGAGAAAAGAGGTAAGGGAAAATTTGAAGGCAAATTACCTTTCAAATGTTTTTCATGCAATAAGATAGGTCATTTTGCATCTAGATGTCCTACAAGAGTTCCTAAGTACAAACTTAATTATGCAAAGATTAGAAGAGACAAAGAATGTTATTATGCTAGTGAAGGAATTTCTGATGATGATTTAGATGATGAAGAGATTGGATTTATTTCTATTAAAGATGAACCTGTTCATGAAGAAAAAGCCTTAGTATCTCATGTTGACAAGAAAGCTAAATGGATAATTAATAGTGGATGTTCTCATCACATGACTGGTGATAAGAACAAGTTTGTTAAATTATTAAATTATGATGGAGGTGTTGTAAGGTTTGGGGACAATCTTCCAAAGTCCATCATAGGATAAAAACTTATTAAGTGTTGGAGAGTTAATGGATAAAAACTTTCAGTTAGGTTTTTCTAATGGTAAATGCTTTATCAGAAGCAAGGAAGGAAAACTGATTGCTACCGGTTCAAGATCTAGAGGTAATGTATTTGAACTAAACACATTGGAGCCTCTTGTTTTTTTGTGAAGGTAGATGATAGATGGTTATGGCATAGAAGATTTTGTCATGTTAACTTTGATAACATTGTGAAGGAAAGTATGGCTAATGCAGTAAGAGATCTATCGAAGATTGTGAAACCTTCTAACACTGTATGCAGAGAATGTGTTATGGGAAAGTAAACTAAAAGTAGTCATAAAAGAAAAACATTTACATCAAAAGGAAAGTTGGATCTGGTACATACAGATCTATGTGGGCCTACAAGAACAAAGTCATACTATGGTGAAAGGTATTTTATACTCTTTGTTGATGACTTTTCTAAAATGATGTGGGTTACTTATTTGAGAGAGAAATCAGAAGCATTTGAAAAATTCAAGTTGTTTAAAGAAAAAGTGGAGAATGAATCAGGACTGAAAAATTAAGTGTTTAAGATCAGACAGAGGTGGAGAATTTACATCAGATTTATTTAATTCATATTGTGAAGAGCATGGGATAAAAAGACAAACATCTGCTCCTAGGACTCCATAACAGAATGGGATAGCAGAGTGAAGAAACAAAACTATACTTGATGCTACTAGGACAATGCTGATTGAAGGAAATGTATCTCATGTAAATTGGAGAGAGGATGTTGGAACAGCAGTGTACACATTAAACAAAATTCAAATCAGAGATGGCACAAGTAAGACTCCCTATGAACTATGGTTTGATCATACTCCTACTGTAAGATATTTCAGAATTTTTGGTAGCAAATGTTACATCAAGAGGGATGATGAGATAGGGAAATTTGATGCTAGAAGTGATGAAGGTATCTTCCATGGTTACTCTGTTAAAAGAAAGGCATACAAATGTTTCAATCTGAGATTAAGGAAGATAGTTGAAAGTAACAATGTAAGAATAGATGAGAAATTTTAGATACAAGAAAGAATGTATGGCAACAGCCAGATATCAAAGAGTGAAAGAAACCACTACTGCTGTCGAAGAAGAAGAACTTGTTGAGGAAGAAAGTGAAAAAGAAGCTTGTGATGCTGATACAAGAAAGACTACTGAAACTCCTAAAACTCCAAGGTATGTAAAAAATAACCATCCTAAAAATCAAATTATTGGCAATACCAGTCAGGGAGTGTTAACTAGACCTAAAGCTAGAGAAGAAATTTGTTTGATTTCTCAAGTTGAGCCAAAAAATACAGATGAAGCCTTTAAAGATGAATCTTGGATAAATGCCATGAAAGAAGAATTGGATTAGATAAGAAAAAATAATACTTGGGAATTGGTTCCAAGACCTAAAAATAAAAATGTTATAGGAACAAAATGGGTCTTTAGAAACAAAATAGATGAAGAAGGAACTTTTGTAAGGAACAAAGCAAGACTAGTGTGTAAGGGATACTCACAACAAGAAGGCATAGACTTTGAAGAAACATTTTCTCCTATTGCTAGACTAGTGTGTAAGGGATACTCACAACAAGTATCTACTTGGACTTGGATTCAGAAAAGGTAATGCAAATAGTAATTTGTATTGAAGAACTACTGAAGATGGAATCCTGATAATAGAAGTATTTGTGGATGACATTATCTTTGGAGGTAATGATGATCTATCTAAGAAGTTTGCTAAGGAAATGGAAAGTGAATTTGAGATATCCATGATAGGTGAAATGAAATTCTTCCTTGGACTACAAATAACTCAGAATGAGAATGGTATTTTCATTTCTCAGACCAAGTATCTCAAAAAATTACTTAAGAAATTTGGTATGGAAGATTGTAAACCAGTAGGAACACCTATGGTGACTGGAAACAAGCTAACAATTGACGATGAATCAAAATGTGTTTTTAAGACTTTGTATAGATCAATGGTTTGAGGGCTACAATATCTTACTCATACCATACTAGATATTGCTAATGTTGTTGGAATTGTGGCTAGATATCAGGCAGAACCTAAAGAGACACATCTAGCTGCTGTGAAAAGGATACTGGGGTATCTCAGAGGAACCATAGACTATGGTTTATGGTACAACAAGAATGATGGCTTTGAACTTCATGCCTATACTGATGTTGATTGGGCAGGAAATATTGATGACAAAAAAGTACCAGTGGTGGTGCATTTTTCCTTGGGAAAAAGTTGGTTTCTTGGCTAAGTAAGAAACAAGATTGTATAGCACAATCTACTATTGAATCATAGTATGTTGTTGCTACTATAAAATACACTCAGATTATTTGGATGAAACAAATGCTGACAGACATTGGAATAACTTTTGAAAAGCATGTGGTTATTCATTGTGACAACACCAGTACAGTAAACATGTCAAAGAATCTGGTGATGCATTCTAAAACTAAACATATTTCTATCAAGTATCACTTCTTGAGAGATAAGGTGGCACAAAAAGAAATCAAATTAGAATATATCAGTACAAAGAGAAAATTGTAGACATATTCACAAAGCCACTACCAAAAGATACCTTTGAATATCTCAGAGGTATGCTAGGGGTTCAGGCCCCTCCTAGTCAAAACTAAATGATGCAGAGATGCATCAGTCTAGAAGTATTCAGAGCCTTATCATTTTCTGGACTGGATGTAGGGATCTAATCCTCAGGGGTAGTGATCATAGAAGAAAGTTTATATGTGAAGGCAGTTGAAGGCTCATGGCACCCTTTGCCATTGTTGTCAAAGGGGGAGTGTTGCTATGAGAAAATCTCTACTGTTTGGGGAGATTGTTCAGTTGAAGGACTTTGGATTGATATAACTTTGGGATAAGATTTTCCCATATGTTGACATCAATGCCAAAGGCGGAGATTGTTGGATATTGCTAATGCATGGGTGGTGATTGAGACATGTAATATGTTTAATCACTATGTTACTGAATGGCCAATCATACTGTTGTCATTTGTGTTTTGTCTCTGATGTCAACATATGCTTTTATTAAGGAACCAAACTGGTAATCACAGTGTATGGTAAGTGTACGGATGTTTCAGATGCTGCAAAGATAAATGAGAGTTCAAGTGGATGTTGTGATCTTATATCTGTGATTGCATCATTAATTATTCCATATTAAGAAAATTGTTGTTTTGGTAAAGACTGGTCACTGGACTGTGACAGTGAGAATTGATAGAGTTAGCCTTTGAGTTTTTGATATATCTTTCAGAGGGATTGGATTCAAGGTATGCGAACTTGAAGGATGATGGAAGAGGTACTAATGAATGTTCATTGGTCAGCGCAAGGTACAGAGTGATTGGTGACATCATCTATGGTGTGTGCTCTGGCGATGGCTTATTTTGAAGCCAACTTAGGGAATGAAGCGTGTGTTTTGTTTGGCAAGCATAAATCAAGGATGTCGGTCCTTAATTGTTGTAATGTAATCATTGTAAACTTTTTTTAGATACTGTGTGTATTTTAGCAAGGGTTTATGTAATTTTTTGTAATTAGGAAAGCCTTATGGGCCGACCTGATCTTGGTAAAATATGATAAGGTATAAATAAAAGGTTTTTTCTTTGGAAAAGATATGGATGGAATATATGTGACACAGAGAGGTTGTGAAAGCTGCAAGCTTGAGTCTGCTACATGTAGAGAAGAGGTTTACTGGTGGACTTCATTGGAACTGATCAAGCAAAGACAATTGCTGGAAAATAGTTTAAAAGATTGTGTATTTCTTCATATACACCTGTTGCGAACTAGTGAGTTCTGAAGGTGGATTTAACCTTCTTTGGGTAGTGAGCCTTGGGCAGTGAGCCCTCTTTGTTCCTTGACTCCTAACAGGGTCTATCCTCTAACAAGGAATATGTACTGTAATATTTCAATAAGCTCCTAACAAGGCTATATCTTCTAACAAGGATTACTATACTCTCAGTACATCATTAGTGGGTGTTAATTCTCACCGTGGTTTTTACCTTTAACAAGGTTTCCCCGTAACCAAAATATTGTGTTATTGTGTTGGCATTCATTGTGTTCATTGGATCTGATATTGTTGAGCTTAAAGTTTAAAGTTTAATATTTTGTCATAACTGATTCACCCCCCCTCTCAGTTGTATTGTGGACTATTATTCCTAACAAATAGTGTAACCGATATGAAGAGTACCTTTGGATGTTGTTTCGACTTGGGGTCTACCATGATTTCTTGGTGTAGCAGGAAAAATACATATGTAGCCCAAAGCACTACAAAAGTTGAATATATTGCAACAAGTGTCACATCTCGAGAAGTAGTGTGGCTTCAAAAGCTCCTTCAAGGGTTGTTCAGCCATACATTGGAACCAATTGTGATTCATTGTGATAATCAAAGTTGTGTGAAGCTCTCAGTAAACCCTGTATTGCATGATAGAACAAAGCATGTGGAGATCAAGTATCATTACATCAAAGACATGGTGTCGAGGAAAGCAATTCAACTCAAGTACATTTTCACTAATGATCAGACAACTGATATGCTCACCAAGCCTCTTTCCAGAGTTAAGTTTTCTCATTTTCGAGACAATCTTGGAGTAGTGGAGAATGTCGCCCTTGCTAAAAGGGAGACTCGGTATGATTAGGATTTTTCATAATGTATATTTCTCTAAGACTAAGAAATGTGAGGTGAAAGCCCTTGTACATCTCTAAGACTAAGAAATGTGAGGTGAAAGCCCTTGTACATCTCTAAGACTGAGATGTGGTCCTTTCCACACATCGGAGTATCCATTGTGGACGTAATGTTGAGAGACTCCATGATGATGTATTTCTTTCCACAAATGGGAGTAGTCATTGTGGACATCACGTTGAGAGAATCCATGATGAACCCTTGTACATCTTTGAGACTATGATGTGTGTTCAAAAAAGAGTGTAGTCATTGTAGGCATCATGTTGAGAGACTACATGATGAGGATATCTGGAAAATACTTGGACCTAGCTAAAAGGGAGTGTTAATTTTGTAGCAGTAGGAGATATTTTCTCCTAAACATATCTTGTTCCAACCATGTTGTCCAATAATGTTTATACTTTTTGTAGATCCAGCCTAGAAAGGAGGGCACTTTGTTTTGTATTTAAAGAGGAAGGAGTCAGGTCTCATTTGAAAAAAAAAAAGTCAATTCAATACCATTTGTATATTCTTCAAAAGCAACAGTTCACCTCCTAGCAGCAATCCTGATTCTAAGAGAAGTATTATCATCTATATTTCGCTTTAAGGAGAAGTGTCTCCATTCATTGTATTAAACTCAAACTTGTCTTGGACCTAATATAAATACAGGTTTTGTTCTTATTTATCTGATATATAATAGATCACTTTTGATGGTTTTTTTTCTCTCAAGTAGGAGGGTTTTCCAAGGATAATTTGTTGTGTTCATTGATCTATGTGTTGTCTTTCTATTTACTTTCATTTCTGATCTGAAAACTAATAGTATTAAGAGTATATATTACTCTTTGTAGATATTTCTTGTTTTGATGTTTTTTTATTTATTTCAATAGAAGTTTACAAGTTCGGCCCCTTATTCAACAAAAAATCAAATCATCACAAACTACCCATCCAAAATACAAATATTTGATTAACTATCATTACCCATAAAACTTTACAATTTTTGAAATAAAATTAATTACTATTTAGATCACATAAAAGTAGATTAATCTGATAAATTACAAAGTTGCTAATATCCAATTGCAACATGAATTTGAAAGTAATTAAAAAACTCGCATTCAAACCTTTGTATTCAAGGTCCTCTTACGGTTCTCTAAAAAGACATGGAGCAGCACTAGCTATACGAAGTGTTTCCTTTATAACCTACAATGGTGAGAAAAATAGAAATAATAAAAATTAATAATATAGTTAATTTATTTAATATTTTTTTTTAATTTGATTACCTCATAGTTTTTGCATCAACATTTCAGATCACACCTCATGTTTCACCATCAAATTAATGGGAAACTAAAGGATAAGAAAATAAAAAAATATTGATGCAACAATTTTGATGTTATCGAAATCAAAAGTAATAGTGAACAATAATAAGAATTGTAGAAACTTGATTATATTAAAATTCAAAGTTAGCGACAAAGTCAAAATATATTGTGCGTACTTACACATTGAGTGAACTTCATTGACATATAATCGTTCCACGTTAGTTTTTGGTCATCTTCGCTTTTAGACTTCAAGATTGTGTCATGTTCTTCCTGTCCATTCTCAATTCAAAAGATCATTTTAATATTAATCATTTTTTTTTAACTATTTGACTATTTTCAACTATTTTCAATATTAATGTTGTTCTTCTAAATTAGCACGTAAAAATATTTCTATATCAACCTTTCAATTCACACCTACTAATTAGAAAAAACAACATTGAAACTATGAATTGTAAAATTACTGTCTACTTAATTTTTTCTCTTCGACTAGTCAAAAGTGGACTGACCGTGATCTCCTTCAATGCCCGCGGATTCTCAGTGAGGAACTTCACAGCAAATGCCATGGCAGTCGACGAAGTTTCGAACCCCGCAAAGAGCAAAAACAATATAAGATCTGCAATGATCTCATCAGAATAGATGCCTTCTTTCAAAAGCTTGGTTAAGAGATCATTATGGCTCACTTCTGGATGTTGTCTTCTGTCCTCTACACACTCATAAATCTTCTTTATCAAAGTTTTCCTTGCCTGCAATGCCACATGAAATTTATTTTTTTCAGTATAACTTTGCAGCAAAATATGCAGACTACAAATTTTCAGCCAGGAAGGCAGGAAAACAGATAAAAGTTAAAGAGTTTTCCATTGGGTCCAATTTAGGAAGGCAGAAAAAGGGATAAAAGATCTAATTCAGGAACGCTGAAAAATAGATAAAAGAAAGTTTTATATTGGGTCCAATTCAGAAAGCAGAAACAGAAACATAGAAAGCTTTATATTGGGTCTAATTCAGAAAGCAGAAACAAAACATAGATAGAAGAAAGAGTTTTAAATTAGGTTTAATTTAGGAATGTAAATTGGGTTTAATTTATGAATGTAAAAAAATAAAAGAAAGAGTTTTACATTAAATCTAAGAGAATAAAACTGAAAAAAAATGATGACAAAACAACAGAACAGTGGGGGAAGACGAGCAAAAGTGGATCTAAGTTTACAATAAGCTCAAAAATAGAACAACACATTGAAAGCGAAGCCGATCTATAGCTCAACAAGTAGTTGGAAATAAAGGGAAATAAATGTGAAAATATGGACATAAAAGAAATTGTAGATCACAAAGTGTAATATGAAGCAAATTCATACAAAAAAATGTCATACAATCTAATTCTTAAAGTACATCATTATGAAACTATGACTTGTGGAAATTTGATATCATTAAGAGACAAACTCAACAAGAAAAATAAATGAATACAAACATAAAAAAGTTTTGAATTATGAAGTACATTGAAAAAAAAAATGTCATACAATCTAATCTAAAAAATACAACATTACGAAACTATAAATTGTACACATCTCATATCATTAAGAAATAAATCCAATAAGAAAAATAGAAGAGCATAACAAAATTTACAGCAGAATGATATGTACCTATGCTCATGTTCACTAATGAAATTTCGACGGTATTCTTGATATTGGGAATTGATAGATTTGAAGAAACTGATAGTCTCACCAATTATGGACCATCCAGATGATCCTGGTGGTATCTTTTTCTTCTTCTCATTCATCTTCCTCCATATTACTTGTTTTCCCAATACAAGCAAAACTGTCACTGATAAAATACAAGTGATAATCACTGCAAAAAACATCTGCTGCTCCATTTCCTTGTGCTTGGCATTCCCTCACTGCTGCTCCATATTTAAGAGTGAATAATAATAAGCAAAAATGAGAAAGATTCCTATATTTTGTTCTCTGTGGTTTAATGTTGGCTTGTAGTTGAGTTAATTTATTTATAAGAATTGAATGAATTAAATATTAACAATAATATAAAATAAACTTTATAATAATAGGTTATGAGACAAACATTGAAATAATGAATTATGAAATATAATAATATTGTTATAAAGTAAACTTACATTTGAAATAACTTAACTCAAATATATTGATAAATAAGTAACTAATATATATAATATGAAATAAATCCATTATATAGAGAATTATGAATTCTCGTGATTAGAAGTATTAAATTATTTAATAATGGATTTTCATGATGATAGGTTATTGAATATAAATTATATATTATTCAAAATAAGCTTTGAATTAAATATCAAATATGTTATATAAGTTTATCCATATATTTATTATTTATATATTTAAGTGGAATCAGAACTATGCATCATGGCATGTATGAACTTACTAATATTTTTATTATACAAAAGATAATAATATATACTCATCTAATTCTTTAATAACTCACTAATAACTATTAAGGGGATAGGGAGTATGAGTAGGAAGAGGCGGGTAAATTGCTCACATGATGGAAAGATTCTAAGATGGGTAGAACCTTGAGGGAATCCACTTGTAGACTGTGCATGCATCCTAACAGAGTAAATCCTCCATCTTTCTTAAGGTCTATGATTAGGAGTGAAGTATGGAATTAGAGCTTAAATATATATTGTGAATTAGAGATTATTCTTAATATGATTTAAATGCATAATGTGTGATAATTATTGGGGATTGGCATCCTCCTCTAGTATAAAATATTACAAATTACCATTCCCAAGGGAAATCCAAACACTAATTATGAATTTTAAGATAAATCAAGTAAGGTCCAAAATGGGGACATGACAGTGGTATCAGAGCATGATCATGCCATCCTGCGGGGTAAAGGAGGACATATGAAAAATAATCCATATGAAAGAATCTAACGTGGAAAGCCAATGGAGCTTTGAAGCGGTTCAATCATTACTGTGACAAAAATCTAAGAAGTTGGTAATGTATACATAGTAAATAATATATTTATGTACTCAATAATCCTATTGTCTTTTATAATACCAGATTATATTCCATTACACACCCACATAATTCTCAAATTCTACATTTAACACATTTGTAAACTATATGTTATATGATATTTTTACATCATATTTTACTAAAATTTAAAAATACTAGAAGCTAAGGATAGGCAACAATTTAAATATTATGTTTGACTTTTTTTAAGTCGATGATTGAGGTCACCAAGTTACTACTTCACTGTATTAATTGATGTGGGACAGTTGGACATGTTCCACCCCCAGTCTTATTTATATTTTTATCAGTATTATAACTTATCTGATTTATGGACGTCATTAGATCAAGATGATGGATTGATTAATGATAGCGATCTGATTACAAGATTGGATTGTGGGGATTATGATTAATTGCACTGGGACATGGACATATTTGGGATTTTTGGATTAGAGGGATTAAATGAGGATAAATGGATTTTATAGTTTGAAGGATGATAAATTATTGGATATGATGGGTTGGATTGGATGGAAGAATAATGATAAATAGATTGAGACCAATGACAAGGGAGAACCAAAGCTTTGGTAAAAGGATGGAATGATGCACACATTTTATAGATCATATATAGAGGAATTGACATGTAAATTGACACTTCAAGAACATGAAAGAAGAATCATAGAATAAAGATAGAAAAATGAGAAGAAGCAATGATATGCACAGGGAAAATCCTTTTGGGTAAAGAAAACTTCACACAACTAAGCATCAAACCAATACATTAATCTGGAACAAACTATTATAATATACTACTTGTGATGCAAGAGCATCCTCAAGGTTTTTTTGGCATCTTGCATCAACCAAAAATGTTTCCTTTTTAGTTTGTTTCTATTTTTGTGTTTGTTGTGGCATTTCTTTGAGTTGTCTAAGTTTCTCTTGTAAACCTCGTGGCATGTTCCTAGCATTGTGTTTGATCCACGTCAAGGTTCACATCTTGATCTATTTCTTGTTGGTTGAGATCTCTTTGATTTTGGTTCAGACCTATTTGTTCTCGATGTTTCATGGCCTGATGGAGTTTTCTAATCTTGCAAACCATTTCCTCAATTTGTGAATCTATCTCAAGCATCGTGCGATGTTCTTAATATCTTGGCCGACCTCCCTATGGGCTCGCACTTCATTTCAAATATTTTTGGATGTATTCTTATGATTTTTATCCTGACCTATATCTACATAATATGTTTTCCTTACCTTGGAGAATATGATCTTCTATGGTTGACTTGTTGCTTGCGAATGTTGTATATATTTATGTAATTGTTCTTTTAGTTGGTGTCTCTTAGTAGAATAACCTCATGAAGATTATCCTTGAGGACAAATTTTGAATTTGATCTGTAATCAGGTATGTATGCTTGGAATGTAAGCCTGCATGTTGCTGGAAAATTGTATGTAACTTCATGAATTTGTGTTAATGCAAAGATCTGATATTGCATGTTCTCTATTCATTATTGATGTTATTGTTCATTGTTTCTATTGTGTGACTCAGGCTACATGATTTGGACTGATCTCTTTGAGGCCCCTCCATCCATGACTGCATAATGTTGGCTCCAAGACCTTACATGGAGTCTATAATCTTTCTCTTCTAGAGGAAATATGATAGCATAACCTTGCAAGAAAATATTTCCCTCACTCTTCTTTTAGATCTGCATAGAAGACATACAATATATAGATAAGTATAAGTTTGAAGTGGCTTCTAGACAAAGTCAAAAGAGATGGTTTTCCAAATCCATGTGGCACATTTTTCAACCAAATATTGCACATCATTTTCTAACCCCTTTCACATACCTCCAAATTTGGGCACTTTATTTTTTCTAAAAATAGGTATGATTGATGCTCTTATGCACCTTACACTGTCATAAAATTAGTCAAAAGAATTTGTCATACAATAATGACTTATTCAAGTTTCTAAGATGTTGACACATGGAAAATATCTCTACCAAAGTGGGACTCCTACTTTTCCAAGTAGGAACAAAATACATTCTTGTCATATTCCATGTCACCTCTCAAATTGAAGACAAATAATTGTGCCATGTCACATTAGATAACTAAATATGATGAGCAATAAATTACAATTAAAGCATTTAATAAATAAATATAATTCTAGGAACGGCTAAAGTTGAGACTCCTTAATTCCCAACATAATATTGTTGAAAAGTGGGATACATAATTGTGCTTGCATTCTACCCAAAAAAGAATCATGCATAGAATCTACTCTTCTAGTTTAAAATTTAAAATCCTCAAATTTATTTGGTTAACTTTTTAGGAACATGACCATTACTTGTTGGATAATGTATCAATGATCTTGTGTTGTGTGTCTAGGATGTTTATTTAAGAATGTCATCTTGGGTCATTAAATCATAGATTGTTGTGCCAAAGCATTCATATTCACACTAGATCATAGTTAAACATTAATCTTAACTAGTTTCAATTAGATTAACATTCTTAATTTGACATATTTTTAATCTTTTTATATTGACAACGTTGACCATAAAAATTAATTGCTATTATTAAAGTCAATAATTTTCTATATATTTATTTAAGATATCACTATTTACTTTGATATTTAAGTATAAAAATGATCATGTTTTGTAAAATTTGAAAGTGAGATTTAAAAATAAATTGAACCACTTAAAATTAAAGTATATAAGCCAAGTTTAAAATTACACATCTTACACTGTTCTTTTGAAATAGTTTGGAAAAATATATTCTTTATTGTTATGACCGTATTAGTAACTAAGTGAATTTGATTTTTTATTATTAATTAAAAATAAAATAAAATAATTTAAATTTATTAAATATCATCTTATTATAATTAAATTATTCTTTTAAATTACTTAATAATTATTAATTAAAAAATATTTTTTTTAATCATCTTAAAATAATCTAATTTTAAGAATTAAATGTTAAAATATATTAATTAAAATTGATAATTAGAAAGCAATGATATTTTAAGATAAAATTGAAATGTCAATCATAATGAAAATGAATGCATGTGACATTGAAAGCACAACTACATGAAAACCTTTACAGGATAAATATAAGTAATCGTTTATTCTTATTCTTAATTATGCAATTGTAACATAGAAATATCAATGTTAAAAGGGTAAGTTAACTAGCATTATTTCACTAACTATTGTAGTGTTCAAACATTCACCATTTTAAAAGATGATTACAATAATGAGAAATATATTGAGCTCTCCTCATTCTTGTGATCGAGAATGTAGACGAATTGGATACCCCTTTGCCATACTAGGAAGAGGGAAGAATACGGTACTAGAAGCTTCTAGCGGCTCCCACCTATTCATGATAGTCATACATTAAATATAAAATAATTAGAAAAAATTAAATTTAAAAGGGTTAAATGTGCATAAGGAACAAACTATGCATATGAATCTAACCTGAACTTAGTGACCATGTTGTGAAGGAAGAGAGCAATTTCAAATCGGGCCAAATGATATCCAGGGCAAAGTCTAGCACCTTTACCGAATGGTATATAAGAAGGATTTTGAGACATCTAATACAATCAATCAACAATAAATAATAATTAGTTACATAAAATTCCATCCATAAAACTTCTTCTAAATAAATTAACATGTATTTCCCATCACATACAAGACCCTCATTTTCCCATCGCCATGGGTTGAACTTGTGAGCTTCAAAATGATACTTCTCATCCAAATGTTGGGCGCTCAAGAATATAAACACGGTCCATCCTTTTGGAATAATAAAATCTGCATTAACATAAAATCCTTACATTATTATCTAAATACATCCATAGAAAATACAAACATTTGATTAACTATCATTACGTATGAAATTTTACTGTTTTTAAATAATATTAATTACTAATATTATTTGAAAGTAATAAAGAAAACTCTCTATCAAAAAAAAAAAAAAACTCTCAATCAAACCTTTGTATTCAATGTCCTCTTTTGGTTCTCTAAAAACACATGGAGCAGTGCTGGCTAGACGAAGTGTTTCCTTTATAGTCTACAATGATGATAAAAATACAAATAATAAAAATTAATAATATATTTAAAACTATTTTAATATTATTTTTCAATTTGATTATGTGAGAGATTTTACATCACGTTTTAGATCACACCTCATGATTTACTATTAGGTTACTTGAAAGCTAAAGAATAAGAAAATAAAAAATGTTGATACAACAACTCCAATATAATTAGAATTAAAAGTAACAATGAACAATAATATGAATTGTGAAAATTTGATATAATTAATATTCAAAATTTGCAACAAAGTTAGAATAATGAAATAAATAGGAATATATTGTGTGTACTCACACATTGAGTGAACTTCATTGACTTATAATCATCCCACTTTAGCTTTTGGTCGTCTTTGCCTTTAGATTTTAGGATTGCGTCATGTTCTTCCTATCCATTACAAATTCAAAATATCATTCATTTTTAATAATAAATAGGGTGTATGATTTCATTATCAATATTAGCCATTACAATAATGTTACCATGATTCATTTGTGTAGTTTTGGAGTCAAACTCATTGACCCATGTTTCATGAGTTGTGGTTCACAAGAACCCATCTCTCACAAGAATGAATAAAAAATACTTAGCACTCATTACAATATTGGGATGGGTGAACTCTCGGGAAGGCCTAATGCTTCACCCTTGTGAACATCACTTAGATGCAATGAGTGCTAAGTGTTCCATTTATTCTCATGAGAGATGGGTTCTTATGAACCACTATTCATGAAATACAAATCAATGAGTTTGACTCAATACTGGGATGGGTAATCTCTGGGAATGCCCGATGCTTCACCCATGTGAACAGCACCTAGATGTAATGAATACTTAGTATTTCATTCATTCTCATGAAAAATGGATTCTTGTGAACCACTTCTCATAAAATATGAATCAATGAGCGTGACTTGAAAACTATAGAATTCTATAACAATATCAATACCATAATTTAACTTGGTCTAAAAAAAATCTCCTACTATAATATTAGCCATCAAAAACTCTTTTGACTGTTGACTGCTATAATATTAGCCATCTCTTTTGACTGTTGACTACTTTAATTTTTGACCAGTAAAAGGTAGACTGACCGTGATCTCCTTCAATGCCCTCGGATTCTCAGTGAGGAACTTCACAGCAAATGCCATGGCAGTCGACGAAGTTTCGAACCCCGCAAAGAGCAAAAACAATATAAGATCTGCAATGATCTCATCAGAATAGATGCCTTCTTTCAAAAGCTTGGTTAAGAGATCGTTATGGCTCACTTCTGGATGTTGTCTTCTGTCCTCTATACACTCATAAATCTTCTTTATCAAAGTTTTCCTTGCCTGCAATGCCACATGAAATTAATTTTTTTCAGTAGAACTTTGCAGCAAAATATGCAGACTGCAAATTCTCAGCCAGGAAGGCAGGAAAACAGATAAAAGTTAAAGAGTTTTCCATTGGGTCCAATTCAGGAAGGCAGAAAAAGGGATAAAAGATCTAATTCAGGAACGCTGAAAAATAGATAAAAGAAAGTTTTATATTGGGTCCAATTCAGAAAGCAGAAACAGAAACATAGAAAACTTTATATTGGGTATAATTCAGAAAGCAGAAACAAAACATAGATAGAAGAAAGAGTTTTAAATTAGGTTTAATTTAGGAATGTAAATTGGGTTTAATTTATGAATGTAAAAAAGATAAAAGAAAGAGTTTTACATTAAATCTAATTGAGAAAGCAATAAAATAGATAAAAGAGAGAGTTTTACATTATGTCTAAGTGAGAGGCGGAAAATAGATAAAAGGCAGAGTTTACAGTAGGTCTAAGCCATGAAGGCGGAAAGACAAATAAAAGAGAGAGTTTTCCATTGCATCTAAGTCAGGAAGGTGGGAAAAAAGATAAAAGACAGAGTTTTACATTGGTCTAAGTCAAGAAGGTAGTAAAATAGATTAAAGAGACCAGAAAGGTAGTAAACAGATAAAAGAAAGAGTTTTATTTGGCTCCAATACAGGAAGATGGAAAAATATATAAAAGACAAGTTAAGAAAGTGGAAAAATAGACAAAAGGGAGAGTTTTACATTGGCTCTAAATCAGGAAGAGAAAAATAGATAAAATAAAAGAATTTTACATAAGCAGAGAAAGATAAAAGAGTGTCTAACATTGCAGCTAAGTCAGGAATGCGAAAAAATAGATAAAAGAAACAATTTTACATTATGTCTAAATCAGAAAGACAACAATATATAAAATAGGTTTTACATTAGGTCTAAATCAGGAAGGCTGAAAAATAAATAAAAGAGTTTGGAAAGGCAGAAAATTAGATAAAAAAAAAAAATTTCCTCGATTCTAATCTAAGGAAGGAAAACAGATAAGAGAGAGTGTTAGGGGAGAGGGACTAGTAGCCGTACAGTCGTTGTATGGAATATCATAAGACCTTTAGATCTAAATCAGAAAGACAGAAAAATAGATAAAAGAGAGAATTTTACATTGGAAAATGAAAAGAGAAGGCTGAATTCACTTACCTTAAATCCCCTGAAAAAAGCAGTTCCAGGAATATTAATGGGCAAGCAGAGGACAGCTCCAATGTATTCTTCAAAAGCTTTATATATATCTTCCAACTCCTCAGCAGGGGGTAAATCCAGCAATTTTTTCCCCATTAAGTTCAGAACAAGCTGAAAGACAAAATGATTCAAATGGAAACTAAAAATCAAATAATTAAAAGAAGTAAACAGCCATTTTAGCATTTCAGGGTTGCATTTTGCTTGCCTGATGGCACTTGTCTTGAAGAGGGATATCTCTCTGTTTTGCCCATTTTTTCATGCCAGTGATAAACACCTGCTGTGTGTCTTCCATGAAGTCAGATTCCAGATTCTCAAACTTCAACAAATTCACAGCAATTCCATGGAGTTTTCTCTGTAGTTCTCCATGAACATTCAGCAGACCATATTTGCCTATAAGTTTTACTGTAGAGCTTGGGTAATGGGCCTTAAACAGCCTTCCCTCATTTTGCAGAACGTATTTACTGAACTCTGGATCAACCGATACAATTGTTTTTGGTCTTCCAAACAAACTGCATCTGAAGATCGGCCCATACCTGTATGTATCTCAATTTCACTAATTAGATCTGAAAATAATTTTGCTGTACCTCCTATTTGAGGAATTATTATGGCCACCCATATTGAAATATTCTTGAATTAGAAGATTCATAAAATAGAGCTGCAATCATTAAAAATTGACATATGATCTTAAATGTTGATAATAGATTATAAAATATTGCAAAAATTCTCACCATTGCAATAATAACAAAATTGTAGTCAAAACTATGTTAATATTTAATGTAAACTGATCCAATCGTAAATCAGGGGATCTTGGCTGGGATTCTAAAGGTAAGTAAGTTTGTTTGTATTTGTTGAGAATCGAAAGTTAAGTTTGTTTGTTTGCATTTTTTAATGAACAGTTAAACAACTATCTTTAATAATAATTAATTTCAAAAAAAATGGAAGTTTTTTATAATGACTTACGCTTTTACCTTTTGATGTGAACTCGTGTTTGTTTGGTTTTGAAAATGCTGAGAGAGTGGATTACAATAAAAGACAATTTGTTATATATGTGTTATAATTTATTGAGAATTTTCATGTTATGTTTTGTATGAAAGATTATTGATATGGTGGATTTTGCAGTGTTCTAAGATAAATAATGATGAGAAGAATGAATAAATGAATGATTTTAATGACGTTGACGAGGTCAAACAGCTTAAGGGATCATCGGATCACAGTTGTAAACTAACTCCAGATTCTTCTCTAAGTCGGACCTCCTGTTGTGAATCTTGAGAATCTAACTAACGGTTGAAGGAAGAAAAAGTTAATTTAAAGGTATTTAAGAATTGTTAGAAGGTGGTGTTTTGTTTTGTGAGTAAAATTTTTCTTTAAGATGAAAGTTACAAAATGTAGAATTAGTTCAAGAATAAAATCGTTACAATAAGAAAAGATTAAATTTCTTGAGAGTTTGAAAGAAATATTAGTGGATGGAAGGTCTTTAAATATGATTCGCAAAGAGTTTGAGTGAGAAGGAATAGATAAGTGTGATGAAGATGTTGAGCTATGTTATTCTAAAGAAAGAAAAATATTGATGAGTATGATGGGATAGGAAAAATATTCAAAGATTGTATGTAGAGGAATGCCATCTATCACTAGACGTGGCCCAAGATATTGCAGGTGTTAATGCAATACACATAAGAGATAAAACTACAACACAAATGCCAATCTATTAGAAAACCCATATTTGATGAAGCCATATAATTAATTCTAGAAAACATAACATAAAAAGAACAACTACAACATCTTGAAAATTTCATAATTGATTAAAGAATCTCTTTTTTAAAGAAGAAATGAGAACACTTAAAAGGAAGATTTTTTGTTTCCTATAAATTTTTGTCTACCATCATTGCAAACATAAAGAAGTGTGCAACAAAAGAGAAGAATGGAAGACTTACACAAAAGAGAATAAAACTGAAGAAAACGATGACAAAACAACATTGGAAAAACTAAAGATTCCCTTTCAAAAGACAAAACAATAGAAATGACAATATTTGGAGACCTTATATTTGATGAAGTTATATTAATTTTAAAAAACTTAACATAAAATGAACAACTAGAACATCTTGAAAATCTCATAATTGATGAAAGAATCTCTTCCTCAAGGAAGAAATGGGGATGCTTAAAAAATATTTGTTTCCTATATCTTTGATCTACCATCATTGATAACATAAAGAAGTGTGCGACAAAAGAGGAGAATGCAAAGATAATAATGGAATATATGCTCATATAAGAGAATAAAACTGGAAAAAAATGATGACAAAACAACAGAACAGTGGGGGAAGACGAGCAAAAGTGGATCTAAGTTTACAATAAGCTCAAAAATAGAACAACACATTGAAAGCGAAGCCGATCTATAGCTCAACAAGTAGTTGGAAATAAAGGGAAATAAATGTGAAAATATGGACATAAAAGAAATTGTAGATCACAAAGTGTAATATGAAGTATCCATACAAAAAAATGTCATACAATCTAATTCTTAAAGTACATCATTATGAAACTATGAATTGTAGAAATTTGATATCATTAAGAGACAAACTCAACAAGAAAAATAAACGAATACAAACATAAAAAAGTTTTGAATTATGAAGTATGATTGAAAAAAAAAATGTCATACAATCTAATCTAAAAAATACAACATTATGAAACTATAAATTGTACACATCTCATATCATTAAGAAATAAATCCAATAAGAAAAATAAAAGAGCTTAACAAAATTTACAGCAGAATGATTCGTACCTATGCTCATGTTCATTAATGAAATTTCGACGGTATTCTTGATGTTGGGAATTGATAGATTTGAAGAAACTGATAGTCTCACCAATTATGGGCCATCCAGATGATCCTGGTGGTATCTTTTTCTTCTTCTCATTCTTCTTCCTCCATATTACTTGTTTTCCCAATACAAACAAAATTAGCACTGATAAAATACAAGTGATAATCACTGCAAAAAACATCTGCTGCTCCATTTCCTTGTGCTTGGCATTCCCTCACTGCTGCTCCGTATTTAAGAGTGAATAATAAGCAAAAATGAGAAAGATTCCTATATTTTGTTCTCTGTGGTTTAATGTTGGCTTGTGGCTTTACGTGGTCCCTCTTTATAAATAAATTATAAAGGGGTTCATTGAGAACTTTTTGCAATTTGAATTTGATACGTTAAATAAATTATATAACAAGGACGCATAGAATCTAGTTCAGGCTATTATAAAAAAGCATTATAGCTTGTAGGTGATGCAGCAATTATTGACATCCCCAACTCTTATGGCCATCTACCAAAATTTAAGAAGAATGTATGTAAACATTTGTCATTATACATCAAATTCATTTAAGAAAGTTGTTATTTCCTTTTATAATTTTTTGATATTTAAAGAGTTTTGATACAAAGAGAAATTTAGGAGAATTTTAATTTAAGAATACACCTACACCAAAATCAAAATCTATACATAGAAAGTTAGGTCTAATGCATTCATTTTTTAAACTGACAACTCTTATGACTATCTACCAAAATTTATACAGACAATGCCAAAGATCATAATAAATATTCATGCCGGCGTTCATAAAAGTATTTATACTTATGCAAACTTTCTTAACAATTGCACCCATGACTGTAGTCAGTTCCAACCAATAGGATGTAAGATAAATATTTTACATATATATATGAATAAAAATGCTAATAAATAAAAACATTAGACATGAATTTTTTTAAATGATTGGATGGAGGAAAAAACAATTTGGAATTCAATGAATGCTATAGTATTGTGCCTATCGGTGGGAACTAAAAATATGGCAAGATTTGTGGGATTTTTGTGTGGTTTAGAAGTGATGATAGAATACTGTAATTTAATTAAATTATATAAATATATAATGTATAGATAAAAGACAAGAATGGAATCAAATCTTTAAAAATTAATGTAAAAAGATGGACCCAAGAAAAAGAGTAATAAAAAAATTAAAAGTCGAGATAAATCTTGAATAAGTAATTCCTTGTTGTGATGTCCTCTATGGAGAATAAAATTGAATGATAAAATATAATAATAAAATTAAAATAAACCAATATATCATTAATATAATAATATATTATTATATAAATAAACAATAATATTAAAATAGAGAAATAATATCATATAATATAATATAAAAAATTAAATAAGTAATAAGTATAATTATAAAGTAGTAAAATAAATAAATAATAATAAAATGTAATTATAATATAAACAATGATATTAATAATCATTGTAAATGGTAATTTAAATAAATAATAAATAATTATTATCATTATAAATAAATAAAAATATAGAGGCATATCTCTAACATCTAAAGGTGGCAACCTTTCAACATGCAAATGTATATAATGGATATCAAATCCATTCCTCCCGAATTTTATATATAGAGACGAAATAAATAAAAAGGAGAAGAATAATAATTAGAGATGATTATTCAAATTTCAAGGGAAAACCAGAAAAGAAATGTAGAAGAAAATCAAGGAGGAAATATAGGAGAAGATCAAGGAGGAAATATAGGAGAAGATCAAGGAGGAAATGTAGGGGAATATTAAAAGGAAAGAAACATTGAATAAGCTAAAAATAAAGACATTGGAAAGAAGGTAAGTATATCTTTGTTGAGTTAATTTATTTATAAGAATTGTATGAATTAAATATTAACAATAATATGAAATAAACTTTAGAATAATAGGTTATGAAACAAACATTGAAATAATGAATTGTGAAATATAATAATATTGTTATAAAGTAAACTTACATTTGAAATAACTTAACTCAAATATATATATATTGAGAATCGTTTATAAATCGCTTCATCCCTTTTTAAAGACATCTTCTCGCTAGGCAGAGATTTGAACCTTGGTGGGCTCAATGAGAACCATTGAGCTTCACCACTAGGCCAAGCAACTGTTAAATAAGTAACTAATATATATAATATGAAATAAATATGTATTATATATAGAGAATTATGAATTCTCGTGATTATAAGTATAAAATTATTTAATAATAGATTTTCATGATGATAGGTTATTGAATATAAATTATATATTATTCAAATAAGCTTTGAATTAAATATCAAATATGTTATATAAGTTTATCCATATATTTATTGTATATATATTTAAGTGGAATCAAAACTATGCATCATGGCATGTATGTTTACTAATATTTTTATTATACAAAAGATAATAATATGTACTATTAACTCACTAATCACTAATAACTATTAACGGGATAGGGAGTATGTGTAGGAAGAGGCAGGTAAATACTTGAAGACTGCACGCATGCATCCTAACACAGTAAATCCTCCATCTTTCTTAAAGTCTATGATTAGGAGTGAACTAAGGAATTAGAGCATAAATATATATTGTGAATTAGAGATTATTCAAGTAATATGATTTAAATGCATAATGTGTGTGATAATTATTGGGGATTGGCATCCTCCTAGCATAAAACATTACAAATTGCCATTCCCAAGGGAAATCCAAACACTAATTATGAATTTTAAGACAAATCAAGTAAGGTCCAAAATGGGGACATACAGTGGTATCAAAGCATGATCCTGCCATCTTGCGAGGTAAAGGAGGATATACGAAAAATAATCCATATGAAAGAATCTAACGTGGAAAGCCAATGGAGCTTCGAAGCGGTTCAATCATTACCGTGACAAAAATCTAAGTAGTTGGTAATGTATGCATAGTAAATAATATATTTATGTACTCAATAATTTTTATGATCAATAATAGACATTTAAGATATAATGAGGGGAAAGGATTGCAATCAAGGGAGAATCGTGAAGGGCACCCTATTGTAGTAGCAGTAAGGAAGAACCGTATAAGGGCATTCTACTGCACTATAATTCAAGGAGAACTGCTAAGGGCACCCTATTGCTAGTGCATTCACAAGGTTGCAATTAAGGGAGAATCGCTAGGGCACCCTATTGCAATAGCATGTTAAGGGAGAACTGCTACAAGAGCACCCTATTTCTCTGTGATTAAGGGAGAACCGATAGGGAACCCTATTGTAGAAGAAACCAAGGATGCAAGTAAGGGAGAATCACTAGGGCACCTTATTATAGTAGCATGTTAAGGGAGAACTGCTACAAGGTCACCCTACTGCTATGTGATTAAGGGAGAATTGCTAGGGCACCCTATTACAGATGAAACCAAGGCTGCAAATAAGGTAGAATCACTAGGGCACCCTATCACAATAGCATGTTAAGGGAGAACTGCTACAAGGGCACCCTACTACTCTGTGATTAAGGGAGAACTGTTAGGGAACCCTATTACAGAAGAAACCAAGGCTGCAATTAAGGGAGAATCATGAAGGGAACCCCATTGCAATGACAATTAAGGGAGAACCGTTTTCAAGGAACCCTACTACATTTTGTTTGAGGGAGAACTACTAAGGGAACCCTATTGCAGAAGTAGTTGAGGGAGAACAATCAAGGGCACCCTATTGCAAATGTAGTTAAGGGAGAACTACTAGTAGGGTATCCTACTACATTGTGATTATGGGAGATCTACTAGGGAACCCCACTATAAGGTAGAGATTATATCTTTGAAGGCATAGGAGAAATAGATCTATCTTCTAGGAAGGATGGATATGCCAAATTTTGGATATCTATAAGGCCTTAGGAGGAGATAGTCATAATGAGATGGAGACATAGCTTGAGGACCGTTCTAGAATAGCCATATGGAAACTAGAGCCCCAGGAGGTCCTCTCAAAGAGCTTGTAACCTGATTATGAGCTCTCCCTAAGGATTAGAATTACTCATCAGGGCTCAGAATAATAAGGAGACTAGATGGTTCATCCATGGTATGATTGGATAAGTCTAATATTATAGAATTCTTCATGTTAATAGACTAGCCATGAGCAAATTGAACTTGAGAAAGTAGAAGATGATTATGGTAAGTTGAGGAAAACTTATAGAAGCGATGAGATTCCAATGTTAAGGATGAAGGGAGATGTTAGTAAAAGGATGCATGTACCATATGTAGAGCTATTTGATCTAGAATAATTTGAGTGATATTTTATCAAAACATACCATGCATTGTATCAGGGGGTAATGATAGAGAGAATAAAATACTCTAGTAGATTTGGTGATGTTCACAATGAGGATACAAAACCTTGAAGTCAACATTATATGACTTTGCTAATATATTGATACATGAGCTAAATGAGGGACTAATACAAGTAAATAAGGAATCATTCCAAATTGATTTCAAGCACTACTCTATTTTGTGTCACTGGATATCATATCAAAATAGCGATAGGTGGAGCTCTAAGTTGAGATTAGAGGAGGAAGAAAATCAACCAAGGTTACCTATTCAAATGTGGTGTTATAAGTGGGATAGAAAGTTCCAAAACAATTATCACCTTCAATTTTATTAGTAAATTTGTGATGTATATTATGATAGAATTCTCAATTTTTCTAACCAAGCTTCCACCAAAGATCATTCAATTGTTAAGACCTATAGACAAAAGGCCAAAGCAAGGTCAAACTCACAACTTTGGTGATTTTTTCCTTTTTTTTATTGTACTACTATAAGGATCTATGGATGTCTACAAGCCCCTCATTTTTTATGAAAACTTATATTCTGAATATTGCATTTCCTTGAACTTATGTAGAAAATGACATAGATAGAGAAGGATTTGATGGATGGGCATAACAACAGAACCTTCTTACCTCAATTGATATAATTTAGAAACTTTTTCATTGGGGTTGGTATTCTAGAGACTATTCAAGAAGATTTAAGGAAATATTATATAAAAAAATTTAATAGTAAGGGCCTTTGACCCCAAAGGACATGTGAATTATGTAAGGAAGACAATTCTCACTAAGGCAGACATCCACCACAATGCTTTTTGAAGAGGATGTTATTAGGAACTGTGAAATTATTTCTAATATCATACAGAGGAAGAAAAAGTGGGATATCATATAATAAAAAAGGAAGAATTAAGGAATGATTGGGATCCTACTCTTCCTAAGTTTTATGCAAAGAAAACATATCCTAGATCAACATGACCAATCATATGATTGATAAGTTTGAGAATTTGTATGGTAAATCAATATAGATGCATGAAGAATAGGTGATCAGACTATCAAAGCAACATATCAGGGCACCAAGAGGGATTGAGATCAAACTATTGTTTTTATTATCAAATCAATGATAATAAAAACAATAGATCAATTTTCAAAGACAACTAGATAATATAATAAAATTATGACAATTGAAATAAAGAGATAGAGACAAGATTGACACATAAGAGAATAACACAAGATATGTCTTGAGTGGAAAACCCTTCGGGTAAAAAACCACTCGAAATGCCTCTCTGGCTTAGTCCAAAATCACTTTTACACTACCTCAATGGCTTATACAATGTCTCACCGATAACTGCTATCTCACTGATAGTCTTATATGCCTCCCTGGCCTTTCTACACTTTTCAATTTTCTTACATACAGATATCATAAACTCTAATTGTCATGTAGGTCCTCTAATTCTATACTATGCATTATTATATACAAAACATACTTCTGACAAATTGATTATGCGCAAATATTGCAAAATATGATTGAATCAAAACTCAAATTTCTCTTCTTTGTCTACATGTTCAAAAACAACCTGCTTCTTTTGTCTATATAAGCATCTTTGATAAAATGGTCCCTGAAATCAAACTGAATACACTAATTCCAAACTAATTATCAATATGCATCATGTCATGTTTTGATATAATCATCAAATAATGTGTCCTTTTAAATAATAAATTTCTACCCCTTTTATCATTTGATTATTCTGATGACTTTCCAACTAATATGTCACAAAATTAATCAATAATCTTTCTCAGCCAAACCTAGTCAAACTGGAGCATATCTTCACTACTTGATGGTTATCATATCTTCCTTCATCCCTTCGATTATGATTTCTAGTGATTTGATCATGTTTCTCTTGCTTCTGCTTTCCCACTACCTAATTTTGATTTCGATCCCGAGGGGGAAGACACATCATATCCTATTGGCTATTCTCTAGAGCTTACGCTTGACCACGCAATTTGCTCTGATCGATCTATCTTTGCGCTTGACATGTTAGTTCTCATCTCGAGTCCTGATACTGTCCATGTCTTTCCTAAAGTGTTTAGTACTATCACTACCAGGCTGACCATGCAGAATTTTCTATCTCTCTGCACTTCATTCTTTAGAGTCAGATCTCTATCTATTTGCCTTCTTGGCTAATCTATTCTTTGACGTAATGTGTTCTCAGATCGATCACACATTAGTCAAAGAGGGGCAAATGTAATCACCCAAAAATGGTCATCTAGACTATTAGCCCCTTTTGCTAAATTATCAATTGCTTATTCTTGATCAAATCCTAGTTCTATCATTTATCTAATTTTATTCTATGGGCTAACCATCTTATCCTAAGTCTTTATTTAATTAAAAATAATTTCCTCCCCTTTTATTAAATAAAATTCCCCACTCTTCCTCTTATCCTAAGTTGCACACATAAAGCATTATTCTTATTTTATAAAAAGAAGAAAAGCACTTTTTGTCTCATATGGACACAAAAGTCAACTCTTATTTTCTCATTGGAGGATATTTGTGCACATGGATTGCTCATCTTTCAAGCTTCACCCTTAGTTAAATCTTTTGCCTCTTAATCTCCATGGTCCATTCTTTCTCATTTCTTATAAAAGGAGAGCTCTCTTCTCATTCTAGGATCCATCTTTTGAATACTAACCTTATGCTGCAGGATTGCTTGGAGACTTTGGAGCTTTTTTAAGACATTCTTGCATCCATCTTTCATTTCTTGCATCATAGCTTCATATTTATGCTTTCCTAGGTTAGCTTCATTTCTATGCTCTAGATTAGCTCACATAGATTAATTAGCTTGGATTGTAACACTTGCATCTTTCTTTTCATAGCTTAGGTTGCATTCTCATTTCTAGCATAGTTGCATTTCATTCTCATCTTGATTCTTGAGGATATTGGCATTCTTGCCCTTGTCTCCATTGAATCTCCCATTGCATGGTTTACTAGCAAGGTCATAGGCTTAATAGCTCTAGCTGAGAGCACTCTTAATATCCTTGCACTCCGTGCCTAGGGAGCTCTAGGTCATTTTTCAAGGTTTCCCATTCATGGATTCCCTTGGAACTAAAGACTTAGAGAAGTGCACATCTTAGTGTGTACATTTTTTGCACCCACCGTGGGGAAGAACAGCTTCGTTTTGTCCTTCTTTCTATGCATTTCCACACTTTATTTTCATCATTTTTAGCTTGTTGTTTTCAGCTCTCTATTTTTTTACAAATTATCGCGTGATAGTCTGCCAATATCATGCGATACTTTATTCTATAGCTGTGCAATATTTTTCTAGTAAAAATATCGCACGGCCTTGCAAGTTTTGTCACCTAGTCATATATTTTACTGTCACCCAAACACAGTGAGAAGTGTCGCCCAGAAAGGAAATATCACACCAATACACTAAAAAGTATTGTACGATTCTTCTGGTGACTAAACTGTCGCCCAGGTCTGGTAGTGACTAGTTTTGATTATTTATTTGCAAAGTTTGGCTTGATTATTTTGGTTTTCTGATTTTTTGTAGCTAGACATTGGTTTATTTGTAGATTTCACTTGCTTTTATTGTGCTAACTCTTTGTGGGGCTAACAAGTTGTGCTTGTAGGTACCTCCATTGATTGAAAAATTTGCTAAAAAAAAGATCGCATGTCAAAGCTCCAAAGGCAAAAGGGCTACTAATTGTGTTTTACAAGGCTGCCCAACGCCTAGAAACAAACAAGTGCTTGTTTATTACTTTCCTTTTAAGTGTGGCATATACTAGTTGTTTTATTTCTTAGGCACTTAAGATCTTGTTGTAGGAATCTTTTGGTGGTAGGAGAGTATGCTCTTCACCCTTGTGGTGAAACAGAAATCTTGACCCATCTTTGGATTTTGAAAGCAAGAGGGTAATTGAACTCTTTGTTTGGTGTGTTTGGGAGAGATTTTTGAGCTAGGAGATTATGCTCTTCACACTTGAGGTGAACCAGAAATCCTGACACTCAAAAGTTAATCCACTCTTTGTTTAGTTCTAGAATCCTTTAGCAGGCCTGCTCTTGAGCAATCAAGAGGAACGACCCAAGTGGGGACAAGCTTATTGCTGGCTATTCTAACCCACTATAAACTCAAGGCTATCAAGGACACAAAACCTTGGTAGACGTAGTACTTATCTTTGCTTAATGTGAGTACTTGTGGGATTGTGACCATGAGGAAAATGTTGAGCAAGAATGCTTAAGGTACTCTTGTGGCCACGAGGTCCGTTACTTGCTGCAAGGTAAGGAGTCCCTTCGGGGAGCAAGGGGGGTATTACGAATGGAAGCCCTTACTAAGAACCATAGGTAGAGGCCACCCTATTTTTACACTTAGCATCTCGGTGCAAGGATTGATCCTAGTGGACTAACCTGGATCACCCCAAGATTACTCACCATATGTGTTCCTTTGGTTGTGTCATTGACACCTCCATGACAAAGCCAACATCTATTATGGACAACCACTTTGTGTGAGGTGATGGGACATCAAGTGTGGGCCAAGTTGCTAAGTATTGAGCCTTTGTCCTTCTAGGCTAGTAAGTACTTGAAGTGTTCTCATTGTGATCTACCCATGCAAACATTCTCGAACATACAAACCTCACGGTAGTGCTCATAGAATTTTTCATTTTGATATCACAATTGCTTGTCTTGGCAAGGTTGCTTTTGCTCTTGCACAAGTGTTTGATGACATGTTCAATCACCTACTATTTGCAAACCTACCTGAATATTGCTATCACTATGTTTGAAACCAACAAATTACCCATCAGATTGCAAAATTGACAAAATTACCTTAAAAAACAGAGACTTTTTACACTCACTGGTTAAGAGTCGTACGACACTGAAAACTAATCGCACATTATTTCAAGATTTATTGTGCAATATTTCACTGCTGATTTTTCATCACCCTGCTTGCCTGGATTCTATCACATAGGCTGCCTAGAAAGTATCGCCCAACCTGTGTAAAAAGTATCACCTGGTAAAAATATGTCACCCCAGTACCTTGCAAACTATCACCCAGAATCCTTTTGCTATCTCACTACTGCCGAATTTGAAATTTAGTTTGTTGAGTGTCTTTTCCTATTCCTACTCAGACCTAGTCTGTTATCTGCATGTTTAAGTCTGTTCTAGATTGAGAAAATGAGTTAAAACTATTGGATTTAAGTTTCCCAAATGCTACTTTTGATCACTTGTCACATTACGGTTACCCCTCTAGCTACTTGCTAATCGAGCTTCTTACTCATATCTCGACTTGATTCAATTGATTGCTGTAAGTTCTTGAGCACTTTTGACCAGCCATCTTTATTGTTCTATCTTGAAAAGTGATCTTCTTTGGCTTTGCTTATCTCAATATCTAAAAAACTTTGTCTCATTCTATTAGTCAACCAACATTCCTTTTTGATGCCGATTTCAACTCGGTCTCAATTCGAGCAAGGGAGTCACCCTCCATTCAACTATACGCAGTTACCCTCACCTACAAGATGCTCACAAGTGCCAATTAGCAATGGCATTTCTAGTCCTAACCAATCCAAGGATTCTAAAGTCACCCTGTGGTACAAAGGGGGCTTCCTTTTTTTTGCATTTAAGACCTCCAAAAGCATAGATAGTGTCTCACTCACCCTGAATGAACAAGAAAAGTTCCACCGTTTACAAGAACATTTTGAGCATAAGGACAACCAAGCGCATTTAGATAAAATGGATGCTACTAGGTGCATGGATATGAAGGGAATGTCTCAAGAACAACCTAAGATTAGTGGTTATGAATATAGACCCCCTCATTTTGGTACTATTGGCAACTATGGCAACAACACGCCACCAAGATCTCCTCCAAGATGGACTTTTGCTGCTCCTTCTTCACCTCCTAGACTTCCTCCATCTCAACATGAGGAAGAAGCTAACGATGAGATTTCTAGTGAAGAGCTTATGATATTTGAACAAGATGAAGCCTCCCAACGTATGATGCTTAAACTTTTAGAGCGAAATGGAGATCAATACTTTCAATACATGACTTCTAGGGGATACAAGCTCCCTCCTGGCTATGATGTATGCTAGATCATTCAAGAAAGAGTACCAAGTGAATTGGAAATCCTTAGAGATGAATTGCAATGAACAAATCAATGTCTTGCTCAACTTACAATAGAAAAATAACCTCCAAAGGTTTCTTTCGTAGAATCTATTTGTACTCTTCCTTTTGATAGGAGTCTATACATGGTCCCATTTCCTAGGGATATTGAGGTTCCCAAATATGACAAGTATGATGGAAATGGTGACCCCCATGACCATGTGCATCACTTTTATGCTCTTAGCATGGACTTCCTTCATGAAGACACATTTCTTCTATGATTATTCCCTAGAAGTTTAAGAGGACAAGCTCTAGAATGGTTTGCGAAGTTGACATCACCTCTGAAAACTTTTGATGAGTTGGCTAGGCATTTCACCCAGCATTATTCATACAACATCCAATAGCCTACCACCATGATAGATCTCAGTGCTCTAAAGAAAAATCAAGGTGAGCCATTTGCCACTTACTTAAAATGATGGAGGTCATTGTATTCTCGATACTCAATAGCTACCTGAAAGGGAAAAGATTAGGAGTGAACTAAGGAATTAGAGCTTAATTATATATTGTGAATTAGAGATTATTCAAGTAATATGATTTAAATGCATAATGTGTGTGATAATTATTGGGGATTGGCATCCTCCTAGCATAAAACAATACAAATTGCCATTCCCAAGGGAAATCCAAACACTAATTATGAATTTTAAGACAAATCAAGTAAGGTCCAAAATGGGGACATACAGTGGTATCAAAGCATGATCCTGCCATCTTGCGAGGTAAAGGAGGATATACAAAAAATAATCCATATGAAAGAATCTAACGTGGAAAGCCAATGGAGCTTCTCGAAGTGGTTCAATCATTACCGTGACAAAAATCTAAGTAGTTGGTAATGTATGCATAGTAAATAATATATTTATGTACTCAATAATTTTTATTATCAATAATAGACATTTAAGATATAATGAGGGGAAAGGATTGCAATCAAGGGAGAATCATGAAGGGCGCCCTATTGTAGTAGCAGTAAGGAAGAACCGTATAAGGGCATTCTACTGCACTATAATTCAAGGAGAACTGCTAAGGGCACCCTATTGCTAGTGCATTCACAAGGTTGCAATTAAGGGAGAATCACTAGGGCACCCTATTGCAATAGCATGTTAAGGGAGAACTACTACAAGGGCACCCTATTTCTCTGTGATTAAGGGAGAACCGATAGGGAACCCTATTGCAGAAGAAGCCAAGGCTACAAGTAAGGGAGAATCGCTAGGGCACCCTATTACAGTAGCATGTTAAGGGAGAACTGCTACAAGGTCACCCTACTACTATGTGATTAAGGGAGAATTGCTAGGGCACCCTATTACAGATGAAACCAAGGCTGCAAGTAAGGTAGAATCACTAGGGCACCCTATCACAATAGCATGTTAAGGGAGAACTGCTACAAGGGCACCCTACTACTCTGTGATTAAGGGAGAACTGTTAGGGAACCCTATTACAGAAGAAACCAAGGCTGCAATTAAGGGAGAATCGTGAAGGGACCCCATTGCAATGATAATTAAGGGAGAACCATTGTCAAGGAACCCTACTACATTTTGTTTCAGGGAGAACTGCTAAGGGAACCCTATTGCAGAAGTAGTTGAGGGAGAACAACCGAGGGCACCCTATTGCAAATGTAGTTAAGGGAGAACTGCTAGTAGGGTATCCTACTACATTGTGATTTTGGGAGATCTACTAGGGAACCCCACTATAAGGTAGAGATTATATCTTTGAAGGCATAGGAGAAATAGATCTATCTTCTAGGAAGGATGGATATGCCAAATTTTGGATATCTATAAGGCCTTAGGAGGAGATAGTCGTAATGAGATGGAGTCATAGCTTGAGGATCATTCTAGAATAGCCAGATGGAAACTAGAGCCCCAGGAGGTCCTCTCAGAGAGCTTGTAACCTGATTATGAACTCTCCCTAAGGATTAGAATTACTCATCAGGGCTCAGAACAATAAGGAGACTAGATGGTTCATCCATGGTATGATTGGATAAGTCTAATATTATAGAATTCTTCATGTTAATAGACTAGCCATGAGCAAATTGAACTTGAGAAAGTAGAAGATGATTATGGTAAGTTGAGGAAAACTTATAGAAGCGATGAGATTCCAATGTTAAGGATGAAGGGAGATGATAGTAAAAGGATGCATGTACCATATGTAGAGCTATTTGATCTAGAATAATTTGAGTGATATTTTATCAAAACATACCATGCATTGTATCAGGGGGTAATGATAGAGAGAATAAAATACTCTAGTACATTTGGTGATGTTCACAATGAGGATACAAAACCTTGAAGTCAACATTATATGACTTTGCTAATATATTGATACATGAGCTAAATGAGGGACTAATACAAGTAAATAAGGAATCATTCCAAATTGATTTCAAGAACTACTCTATTTTGTGTCACTGAATATCATATCAAAATAGGGATAGGTGGAGCTCTAAGTTGAGATTAGAGGAGGAAGAAAATCAACCAAGGTTACCTATTCAAATGTGGTGTTATAAGTGGGATAGAAAGTTCTAAAACAATTATCACCTTCAATTTTATTAGTAAATTTGTGATGTATATTATGATAGAATTCTCAATTTTTCTAACCAAGCTTCCACCAAAGATCATTCAATTGTTAAGACCTATAGACAAAAGGCCAAAGCAAGGTCAAACTCACAACTTTGGTGATTTTTTCCTTTTTTTTATTGTACTACTATAAGGATCTATGGATGTCTACAAGCCCCTATTTTTTACCAAAACTTATATTCTGAATATTGCATTTCCTTGAACTTATGTAGAAAATGATGTAGATGGAGAAGGATTTGATGGATGGGCATAACAACAGAACCTTCTTACCTCAATTGATATAATTTAGAGACTTTTCCATTGGGGTTGGTATTCTAGAGACTATTCAAGAAGATTTAAGGAAATATTATATAAAAAAATTTAATAGTAAGGGCCTTTGACCCCAAAGGACATGTGAATTATGTAAGGAAGACAATTCTCACTAAGGTAGACATCCACCACAATGTTTTTTGAAGAGGATGTTATTAGGAATTGTGAAATTATTTCTAATATCATACAGAGGAAGAAAAAGTGGGATATCATATAATAAAAAAGGAAGAATTAAGGAATGATTGGGATCCTACTTTTCCTAAGTTTTATGCAAAGAAAACATATCCTAGATCAACATGACCAATCATATGATTGATAAGTTTGAGAATTTGTATGGTAAATCAATATAGATGCATGAAGAATAGGTGATCAGACTATCAAAGCAACATATCAGGGCACCAAGAGGGATTGAGATCAAACTATTGTTTTTATTATCAAATCAATGATAATAAAAACAATAGATCAATTTTCAAAGACAACTAGATAATATAATAAAATTGTGACAATTGAAATAAAGAGATAGAGACAAGATTGACACATAAGAGAATAACACAAGATATGTCTTGAGTGGAAAACCCTTCGGGTAAAAAACCACTCGAAATGCCTCTTTGGATTAGTCCAAAATCACTTTTACACTACCTCAATGGCTTATACAATGTCTCACTGATAACCTCTATCTCACTGATAGTCTTATATGCCTCCCTAGCCTTTCTACACTTTTCAATTTTCTTACATACAGATATCATAAACTCTAATTGTCATGTAGGTCCTCTAATTCTATACTATGCATTATTATATACAAAACATACTTCTGACAAATTGATTGTGCACAAATATTGCAAAATATGATTGAATCAAAACTCAAATTTCTCTTCTTTGTCTACATGTTCAAAAACAACCTGCTTCTTTTGTCTATATAAGCATCTTTGATAAAATGGTCCTTGAAATCAAACTGAATACACTAATTCCAAACTAATTATCAATATGCATCATGTCATGTTTTGATATAATCATCAAATAATGTGTCCTTTTAAATAATAAATTTCTACCCCTTTTATCATTTGATTATTCTGATGACTTTCCAACTAATATGTCACAAAATTAATCAATAATCTTTCTCAGCCAAGCCTAGTCAAACTGGGGCATATCTTCACTACTTAATGGTTATCATATCTTCCTTCATCCCTTCGATTATGATTCTAGTGATTTGATCATGTTTCTCTTGCTTCTGCTTTCCCTCTACCTAATTTTGATTTCGATCCTGAGGGGGCAAACACATCATATCCTATTGGCTATTCTCTAGAGCATACGCTTGACCATGCAATTTTCTCTGATCGATCTATCTTTGCGCTTGACATGTTAGTTCTCATCTTGAGTCCTGATACTGTCCATCTCTTTCCTAAAGTGTTCAGTACTATCACTACTAGGTTGACCATGCAGAATTTGCTATCTCTCTGCACTTCATTCTTTAGAGTCAGATCTCTATCTATTTTCCTTCTTGGTTGATCTATTCTTTGACGTAATGTGTTCTCATATCGATCACACATTACTCAAAGAGGGGCAAATGTAATCACCCAAAAATGGTCATCTAGACTATTAGCCCCTTTTGCTAAATTATCAATTGCTTATTCTTGATCAAATCCTAGTTCTATCATTTATCTAATTTTATTCGATGGGCTAACCATCTTATCCTAAGTCTTTATTTAATTAAAAATAATTTCCTCCCCTTTTATTAAATAAAATCCCCCACTCTTCCTCTTATCCTAAGTTGCACACATAAAGCATTATTCTTATTTTATAAAAATAAGAAAAGCACTTTTTGTCTCATATGGACACAAAAGTCAACTCTTATTTTTCATTGGAGGATATTTGTGCACATGGATTGCTCATCTTTCAAGCTTGACCCTTAATTAAATCTTTTGCCTCTTAATCTCCATGGTCCATTCTTTCTCATTTCTTATAAAAGGAGAGCTCTCTTCTCATTCTAGGATCCATCTTTTGAATACTAACCTTATGCTGCAGGATTGCTTGGAGACTTTGGAGCTTTTTTAAGACATTCTTGCATCCATCTTTCATTTCTTGCATCATAGCTTCATATTTATGCTTTCCTAGATTAGCTTCATTTCTATGCTCTAGATTAGCTCACATAGATTAATTAGCTTGGATTGTAACACTTGCATCTTTCTTTTCATAGCTTAGGTTGCATTCTCATTTCTAGCATAGTTGCATTTCATTCTCATCTTGATTCTTGAGGATATTGGCATTCTTGCCCTTGTCTCCATTGAATCTCCCATTGCATGGTTTACTAGCAAGGTCATAGGCTTAATAGCTCTAGCTGAGAGCACTCTTAATATCCTTGCACTCCGTGCCTAGGGAGCTCTAGGTCATTTTTCAAGGTTTCCCATTCATGGATTCCCTTGGAACTAAAGACTTAGAGAAGTGCACATCTTAGTTTGTACATTTTTTGCACCCACCGTGGGGAAGAACAGCTTCATTTTGTCCTTCTTTCTATGCATTTGCACACTTTATTTTCATCATTTTTAGCTTGTTGTTTTCAGCTCTCTATTTTTTTACAAATTATCACGCGATAGTCTACCAATATCATTGGATACTTTATTCTATAGCTGTGCAATATTTTTCTAGTAAAAATATCGCGCGGCCTTGCAAGTTTTGTCACCCAGTCATATATTTTGTTGTCACCCGAACACAGTGAGAAGTGTCGCCCAGAAAGGAAATATCACACCAGTACACTAAAAAGTATTGTACGATTCTTCTGGTGACTAAACTGTCGCCCAGGTCTGGTAGTCACTAGTTTTGATTATTTATTTGCAAAGTTTGGCTTGATTATTTTGGTTTTCTGATTTTTTGTAGCTAGACATTGGTTTATTTGCAGATTTCACTTGCTTTTATTTTGCTAACTCTTTGTGGGGCTAACAAGTTGTGCTTGTAGGTACCTCCATTGCTTGAAAAATTTGCTAAAAAAAAGATCGCATGTCGAAGCTCCAAAGGCAAAAGGGCTACTAATTGTGTTTTACAAGGCTTCCCAACACCTAAAAAATAAACAAGTGCTTGTTTATTACTTTCCTTTTAAGTGCAGCATATACTAGTTGTTTTATTTCTTAGGCACTTAAGATCTTGTTGTAGGAATCTTTTTGTGGTAGGAGAGTATGCTCTTCACCCTTGTGGTGAAACAGAAATCTTGACCCATCTTTGGATTTTGAAAGCAAGAGGGTAATTGAACTCTTTGTTTGGTGTGTTTGGGAGAGATTTTTGAGCTAGGAGATTATGCTCTTCACACTTGAGGTGAACCAAAAATCCTGACACTCAAAAGTTAATCCACTCTTTGTTTAGTTCTAGAATCCTTTAGCAGGTCTACTCTTGAGCAATCAAGAGGAATGACCCAAGTGGGGACAAGCTTATTGCTGGCTATTCTGACCCACTATAAAGTCAAGGCTATCAAGGACACAAAACCTTGGTAGACGTAGTACTTGTCTTCGCTTAATGTGAGTACTTGTGGGATTGTGACCATGAGGAAAATGTTGAGCAAGAATGCTTAAGGTACTCTGGTGGCCGCAAGGTTTGTTACTTGCCACAAGGTAAGGAGTCCCTTCGGAGAGCAAGGGGGGGTATTACGAATGGAAGCCCTAACTAAGAACCATAGGTAAAGGCCACCGTATTTTTCCACTTAGCATCTCAGTGCAAGGATTGATCCTAGTGGACTAACCTGGATCACCCCAAGATTACTCACCATATGTGTTCCTTTGGTTGTGTCATTGACACCTCCACGACAAAGCCAACATCTATTATGGACAACCACTTTGTGTGAGGTGATGGGACATCAAGTGTGGGGCAAGTTGCTAAGTATTGATCCTTTGTCCTTCTAGGCTAGTAAGTACTTGAAGTGTTCTCATTGTGATCTACCCATGCAAACGTTCTCAAACATACAAACCTCACGATAGTGCTCATAGAATTTTTCATTTTGATATCACAATTGCTTGTCTTGGCAAGGTTGCTTTTGCTCTTGCACAAGTGTTTGATGACATGTTCAATCACCTACTATTTGCAAACCTACTTGAATATTGCTGTCACTATGTTTGAAATCAACAAATTACCATCAGATTACAAAATTGACAAAATTACCTTCAAAAATAGAGACTTTTTACACTCACTGGTCAAGAGTCGTAACGACACTGAAAACTAATCGCACACTATTTCAAGATTTATCGTGCGATATTTCATTGCTAATTTTTCATCACCCTGCTTGCCTGGATTCTATCACATAGGCTGCATTGAAAGTATCACCCAACCTCTGTAAAAAGTATCACCTGGTAAAAATATGTCACCCCAGTACCTTGCAAAACTATCACCCAGAATCCTTTTGCTATCTCACTGCTGCCGAATTTGAAATTTAGTTTGTTGAGTGTCTTTTCCTATTCCTACTCAGACCTGGTCTGTTATCTACATGTTTAAGTCTGTTCTAGATTGATAAAATGAGTTAAAAACTATTGGATTTGAGTTTCCCAAATGCTACTTTTGATCACTTGTCACATTACGGTTACCCCTCTAGCTACTTGCTAATCGAGCTTCTTGCTCATATCTCAGCTTGAGTCAATTGATTACTGTAAGTTCTTGAGCACTTTTGACCAGCCATCTTTATTGTTCTATCTTGACAAGTGATCTTCTTTGGCTTTGCTTATCTCAATATCTGAAAAAATTTGTCTCATTCTATTAGTCAACCAACATTCCTTTTTCATGCCAGTTTCAACTCGGTCCCAATTCGAGCAAGGGAGTCACCCTCCATTCAACTATACGCAGTTACCCTCACCTACAAGATGCTCACAAGTGCAATTAGCAATGGCATTTCTAGTCCTAACCAATCCGAGGATTCTAAAGTCACCCTGTGGTACAAAGGGGGCTTCCTTTTTTTCACATTTAAAACCTCCAAAAGCAGAGATAGTGTCTCATTCACTCTGAATGAACAAGAAAAGTTCCATCATTTGCAAGAACATTTTGAGCATAAGGACAACCAAGCGCGTTTAGATAAAATGGATGCTACTAGGTGCATGGATATGAAGGGAATGTCTCAAGAACAACCTAAGATTAGTGGTTATGAATATAGACCCCCCTCCTTTTGGTACTATTGGCAACTATGGAAACAACACACCACCAAGATCTCCTCCAAGATGGACTTTTGCTGCTCCTTCTTCACCTCCTAGACCTCCTCCATCCCAGCATGAGGAAGAAGCTAAAGATGAGATTTCTAGTGAAGAACTTATGAGATTTGAACAAGACGAAGCCTCCCAACGTATGATGCTTAAACTTTTAGAGTGAAATGGAGATCAATACTTTCAATACATGACTTCTAGGGGATACAAGCTCCCTTCTGGCTATGATGTACGCTAGATCATTTACGAAAGAGTACCAACTGAATTGGAAATCCTTAGAGATGAATTGCAATGAACAAATCAACATCTTGCTCAACTTGCAATAGAAAAAATAACCTCCAAAGGTTTCTTTCGTAGAATCTATTTGTACTCTTCCTTTTGATAGGAGTCTATACATGGTCCCATTTCCTAGGGATATTGAGGTTCCGAAATATGACAAGTATGATGGAAACAGTGACCCCCATGACCATGTGCATCACTTTTACACTCTTAGCATGGACTTCCTTCATGAAGACACATTTCTTCTGTGATTATTCCCTAGAAATTTAAGAGGACAAAGCTCTAGAATGGTTTGTGAAGTTGACATCACCTCTTAAAAACTTTTGATGAGTTGGCTAGGCATTTCACCCAACATTATTCATACAACATCCAATAGCCTATCACCATGATAGATCTCAGTGCTCTAAAGAAAAATCAAGGTGAGCCATTTTCCACTTACTTACAATGATGGAGGTCATTGTATTCTCGATATCCTCAATAGCTACCCGAAAGGGAAAAGATTGACATTTTCATCAACACTCTTATGCCAGAACTGTATTATGATCTAAGGAAACAATTGTTCTCCTCTTTCAATGACATGGTTGAAAGTGCATATCGGATTGAGGATGTGACCATAAGAAAGGGGGATATTGTTATTAATAAAGATACTAGGGGCAATGGCAAGGACAAAAGAAAACTTTGGAATAAAAACAAGTATGTTGTTAATGATGGTGTTGTGGATGTCCCAAAAGCCAAAGAGCCTGCTTTCAACCTCTCTAAATGCTATATACGCAGCAAAACAAAAAGAGGCTGCCAACGCTCATAGTGCTCCTAAGCCTCAGTATGCAGACAAGCCAAAGAAGCAATACCACCGATGGGTTTACACCAAGTTGGCTGAACCATATGATGTGATTCTTAAGACTTTAGTTGCCAAAAAGTATCTTACGCTTCCTAACAATTCTCATCCCTATGACCCACCAGTTAAGCCTGATTGGTGGAGAGAAGATCACTTTTGCCATTATCATAGGAATACAGGGACATAAGACAAACAATTTCTTTAAGCTTAAAGATGCCATTCAAGATCTTATTGATGGAGGCACACGGTTCTCACATATGGCTTAGTTAAAAATTATGATCACAAAGATTTCAAAACTCCTCTACCTAAGTATGAGAAAGCAAAATCCTCTCAAGAAAATAAGAAGAATCATGATGCAAAGATCAACTATACATATACTCCGGATTCACCTGTGATCAACATGGTAGAGCCTTTTGAGAGTGTTCTTATGATGAGATCTCGAGATGATAATAACACCAATCATGGTATGAAAAATTTGGTCTTGCAAACAATGAATGGTTTATCTTCCCAAAGTGAGACACTGAATGCTATTACTAGGGGGCAAGCCAAAATTTTCCTTAAAACCGCACATGATCCCAAGAAAGCTTCTTCTTCCAAACAAGTGGTTCCTTCAGTTTTGTCTAGCTATGAACTTGTGCACCAATTACAATGGACACCCGCTCAGATATCCATTTTTTAGTTGCTTGAGCTATCCCCTTTGCACAAAGAGCTCCTTGAGAAAGCTCTTCGTATAGAAAATGTTCCCAATGATATTGATCCAGATCGATTCCAGGCTATGGTCAACCACATCACATCTCCCCACTACCTATCCTTTTCTACAGAAGATGACATATCTCTTAGTCATCCTCATAATCTAGCCTTACACATTGAAGTTCTAGTCTACCATACCCGAGTCCATCGAGTCCTGATAGACAATGGTGCTGGGTTAAATATTTTTTCTTTCCATGTGGTGCAATAGTTGGGATTGTCTGAATTGGCTGTAGATCCTAGGTGAAAGATTACCATAAAAGCATATGATGAAGTGGAAAGATCTTCCAAGGGTCTTGTTGTGCTGCCTGTTCGAGTGGGCCCTATCACGAAAGAAATTGTGTTCCAAGTGTTGGACATCCCACTCGCATATAATATTCTTTTGGGTCAACCTTGGATCCATGAAATGCAATCTGTCCCTTCCACCTATCATCAGTGTGTCAAGTTTCCACACAATGGAGCTAAGATTGTGATTCCTAGGGACAATGCTATCGCTATCAATACTCTAACTGCTACTGAAACATTTGTTCCTCACAACAAACCTTCCATGATCATAATGTGTCCCTTGTTGCTGCTAAGCAAAAATTAAAGATGATGATATTGGTATGGGGGAATATACATTGGACTCTATTGCTACTATGCCTGCTTTTCCTAAGTCCTATGGTAGACCTTCTGATAAGGAAAATCCTTCCGCTTCTTCCATGACATTTTTTGGTACATTTGTTCAATCATCCGTACCCTTAGAGGCCAAAAAAGAAGAACAAGCTGTTAGGGAGTGGATTTATAGAGAAGAAGAAGATAGTATGACAGTTGTTACTCCCCGTTTCTCCTAAACGCTATGGTAAAGGCTATAAATTTCTGCAGCAAATAGGCTATCAAGGTCACGGACCTTTAAATAACAATGGGCATGCTCTAGTTGAACCTTTGAGTCATACTGATGGTCGGCCTTCTAAGGATACCAATACATGTAGAAAATAGAGCATCCACACAAATATACTTAATGCAAGAAGCATATGAATACACAAAGCCTAAATCATAACGCACGAATGTACATAAGATAGGGATCATACATGTAAAGCATGAATCACACATGTGAATACATAAATCATACATATGGTTTGTATGCATGTGAAAAATACATAAAGCATGAATTTACTAAAGTCAAACAGTATACACGCAACACACAAATTTAATTTTCATGTAAATATTCTCAGCACTTAGAACACGAAGCATGAATTTATTCAAGTTAGGAGGCATATCACAAAGTTATCATGAATTTACTGAAGTGATGAAGTATACACATAAATGCACACAATGCATACATATTTATTCAATTAAGTCATGAAACATACATGTAGCACATGTAGGATACACATGAATATAGTGAAGCACATAGAGCATGAATTCACTTAAATCATGAAGCACACATGTGAATACACACAACACATAAAGCATATACATAATTTTTATTTAGTCATAAAAACATATAGACAATAGATAAATTATGAAATAAAACACATGAATTCACTTAAATTTTTGCACACAGTGCATACACATGAATTTAAGTTATGAAACATTTACGTGAATACACATGAAGTACAAATATACATAGATTAAGTCATTGAAGTACACACATGAATACATGTAGTGTACAAAGTATGATGTATACATATAAATCATGCACAAAGATACATGAATACACATAAAACATGAATCATATATTGGGCATGAAGCTATGAATTTTAATATAAGGCATGAATACACATGTCAATCATAAGGAAATGAATACATGGTAAAAAATGTAAAGTATGAAGCAGTACACTCAAATACACACCAGACATGTAATGCATGGAGTAGTACTCATATACATCAGGCACATTAAAGCATAAGTACATGCTATGCATGTAAGGCATGAAGAAAGCATTAAGCATGCATGAGGAGTGTCCTCTTGGAGTAACATGTATGAAGTGAGGAAAACAAAAGTACACATATAAAGAATATGCATTAAATACAAGTAAAGTAAGCATATAGTTCAAACCACCAATATTTACTCATAAATTCATATCTTCTCAAACTATTATCTTATTTCTAGATCAACCAAAAACACACTTGATATTATAAAGTATATGTAAGAATGTATGAAGACATAAATCATACGCATTAATGAATGAGTACACAAAGCATACACAAAGTATATAGACAGTGACTATTTTTATTTTTACCCTACAGGATGGCAGGATCAAAGCTCTGATACTGGCTTGTAATGATCCCTTTCCTATCATGTCGTATAATCCATGAATAGTGCAAGTTAGGAATAT